>BLSH010349345.1:213261-234426 GCA_018402905.1 Glandirana rugosa | reverse complement strand
ACATGATACGATATCAACCTACAAGAAGGAGACATGATACGATATCAACCTACTAGAAGGAGACATGATACAATATCAACCTACAAGAAGGAGACATGATACGATATCAACCTACGAGAAGGAGACATGATACGATATCAACCTACGACAATGCATGGACTGCCACCTCAGACAGAACACGTCCCTTGTTGGCGAGAACGCGTGGGCTAAGTTCCTGGGGACCATCACATCCCGCACTCTCGGGCCTCTGTCTACACTACCAGGGGTCCTTGAATCGGGTGCGCAAGAGCGGTTGTTCCCTGCACAAGACAGACTCCACCGTCAGGTACGTAACAGCATCCAACTATAGCATAGTACAGAGGAAGAGCATCCAACTATAGCATAGTACAGAGGAAGAACATCCAACTATAACATAGTACAGAGGAAGATCATCCAACTATAGCATAGTACAGAGGAAGAACATCCAACTATAGCATAGTACAGAGGAAGATCATCCAACTATAGCATAGTACAGAGGAAGAACATCCAACTATAGCATAGTACAGAAGAAGAACATCCAACTACAGCATAGTACAGAGGAAGAGCATCCAACTATAACATAGCACAGAGGAAGAACATCCAACTACAGCATAGTACAGAGGAAGAACATCCAACTATAGCATAGTACAGAGGAAGAACATCCAACTATAGCATAGCACAGAGGAAGAACATCCAACTATAGCATAGTACAGAGGAAGATCATCCAACTATAGCATAGTACAGAGGAAGAACATCCAACTATAACATAGCAGAGAGGAAGAACATCCAACTACAGCATAGTACAGAGGAAGATCATCCAACTATAGCATAGCACAGAGGAAGAACATCCAACTATAGCATAGCACAGAGGAAGATCATCCAACTATAGCATAGCACCGCACAGAGGAAGAACATCCAACTATAGCATAGTACAGAGGAAGATCATCCAACTATAGCATAGCACAGGGGAAGAACATCCAACTATAGCATAGTACAGAGGAAGAACATCCAACTATAGTATAGCACAGAGGAAAATCATCCAACTATAGTATAATACAGAGGAAGAACATCCAACTATAGCATAGTACAGAGGAAGAACATCCAACAATAGCATAGCACAGAGGAAGAACATCCAACTATAGCATAGCACAGAGGAAGATCATCCAACTATAGCATAGCACAGAGGAAGAACATCCAACTATAACATAGTACAGAGGAAGAGAACATCCAACTATAGCATAGCACAGAGGAAGATCATCCAACTATAGCATAGTACAGAGGAAGATCATCCAACTATAGCATAGCACAGATGAAGAACATCCAACTATAGCATAGTACAGAGGAAGATCATCCAACTATAGCATAGCACAGAGGAAGAACATCCAACTATAGCATAGCACAGAGGAAGAACATCCAACTATAACATAGTACAGAGGAAGAGAACATCATACTATAGCATAGCACAGAGGAAGATCATCCAACTATAGCATAGTACAGAGGAAGATCATCCAACTATAGCATAGTACAGATGAAGAACATCCAACTATAGCATAGTACAGAGGAAGATCATCCAACTATAGCATAGCACAGAGGAAGATCATCCAACTATAGCATAGCACAGAGGAAGAACATCCAACTATAACATAGTACAGAGGAAGATCAACCAACTATAGCATAGCACAGAGGAAGAACATCCAACTATAGTATAATACAGAGGAAGAACATCCAACTATAGCATAGTACAGAGGAAGAACATCCAACTATAGTATAATACAGAGGAAGAACATCCAACTATAGCATAGTACAGAGGAAGAACATCCAACTATAGCATAGCACAGAGGAAGAACATCCAACTATAGCATAGCACAGAGGAAGATCATCCAACTATAGCATAATACAGAGGAAGATCATCCAACTATAGCATGGTACAGAGGAAGAACATCCAACTATAGCATAGTACAGAGGAAGAACATCCAACTATAACATAGCATAGAGGAAGATCATCCAACTATAGCATAGCACAGAGGAAGATCATCCAACTATAGTATAGTACAGAGGACGATCATCCAACTATAGTATAATACAGAGGAAGAACATCCAACTATAACATAGAACAGAGGAAGATCATCCAACTATAGTATAATACAGAGGAAGAACACCCAACTATAACACAGAACAGAGGAAGATCATCCAACTATAGCATAGCACAGAGGAAGAACATCCAACTATAGCATAGTACATAGTACAGAGGAAGAACATTCAACTATAACATAGTACAGAGGAAGAACATCCAACCATAGCATAGTACAGAGAAAGATCATCCAACTATAGCATAGCACAGAGGAAGATCATCCAACTATAACATAGTACAGAGGAAGATAATCCAACTATAGCATAGCACAGAGGAAGATCATCCAACTATAGCATAGCACAGAGGAAGAACATCCAACTATAGCATAGTACAGAGGAAGAACATCCAACTACAGCATAGTACAGAGGAAGATCATCCAACTATAGCATAGTACAGAGGAAGAACATCCAACTATAACATAGTACAGAGGAAGATCATCCAACTATAGCATAGTACAGAGGAAGAACATCCAACTATAACATAGTACAGAGGAAGATCATCCAACTATAGCATACCACAGAGGAAGAACATCCAACTATAGTATAGTACAGAGGAAGAACATATAACTATGGCATGGTACAGATGAAGATCATACAACTATAGTATAGTACAGAGGAAGAACATCCAACTACAGCATAGCACAGAGGAAGAACATCCAACTATAGCATAGCACAGAGGAAGAACATATAACTATAGCATAGTAGAGAGGAAAGAACATACAACTATAGCATAGTACAGAGGAAGAACATCCAACTATAGTATAATACAGAGGAAGAACATCCAACTATAGCATAGTACAGAGGAAGAACATCCAACTATAGTATAATACAGAGGAAGAACATCCAACTATAGCATAGTACAGAGGAAGAACATCCAACTATAGCATAGCACAGAGGAAGAATATCCAACTATAGCATAGCACATAGGAAGATCATCCAACTATAGCATAATACAGAGGAAGATCATCCAACTATAGCATAGTACAGAGGAAGAACATCCAACTATAGCATAGTACAGAGGAAGAACATCCAACTATAGCATAGTACAGAGGAAGAACATCCAACTATAGCACAGTACAGAGGAAGAACATCCAACTATAACATAGCATAGAGGAAGATCATCCAACTATAGTATAGTACAGAGGACGATCATCCAACTATAGTATAATACAGAGGAAGAACATTCAACTATAACATAGAACAGAGGAAGATCATCCAACTATAGTATAGTACAGAGGACGATCATCCAACTATAGTATAATACAGAGGAAGAACACCCAACTATAACATAGAACAGAGGAAGATCATCCAGCTATAGCATAGCACAGAGGAAGAACATCCAACTATAGCATAGTACAGAGGAAGAACATCCAACTATAGCATAGTACAGAGGAAGAACATTCAACTATAACATAGTACAGAGGAAGAACATCCAACTATAGCATAGTACAGAGGAAGATCATCCAACTATAGCATAGCACAGAGGAAGATCATCCAACTATAACATAGTACAGAGGAAGATCATCCAACTATAGCATAGCACAGAGGAAGATCATCCAACTATAGCATAGCACAGAGGAAGAACATCCAACTATAGTATAGTACAGAGGAAGATCATCCAACTATAGCATAGTACAGAGGAAGATCATCCAACTATAGCATAGCACAGAGGAAGATCATCCAACTATAACATAGTACAGAGGAAGATCATCCAACTATAGCATAGCACAGAGGAAGATCATCCAACTATAGCATAGCACAGAGGAAGAACATCCAACTATAGTATAGTACAGAGGAAGAACATCCAACTACAGCATAGTACAGAGGAAGATCATCCAACTATAGCATAGTACAGAGGAAGAACATCCAACTATAACATAGTACAGAGGAAGATCATCCAACTATAGCATAGTACAGAGGAAGAACATCCAACTATAACATAGTACAGAGGAAGAACATCCAAATATAGCATAGCACAGAGGAAGAACATCCAACTATAACATAGTACAGAGGAAGATCATCCAACTATAGCATAGTACAGAGGAAGAACATCCAACTATAACATAGTACAGAGGAAGATCATCCAACTATAGCATAGCACAGAGGAAGAACATCCAACTACAGCATAGCACAGAGGACGATCATCCAACTATAGTATAATACAGAGGAAGAACATCCAACTATAACATAGAACAGAGGAAGATCATCCAACTATAGTATAATACAGAGGAAGAACACCCAACTATAACATAGAACAGAGGAAGATCATCGAACTATAGCATAGCACAGAGGAAGAACATCCAACTATAGCATAGTACAGAGGAAGAACATCCAACTATAGCATAGTACAGAGGAAGAACATTCAACTATAACATAGTACAGAGGAAGATCATCCAACTATAGCATAGCACAGAGGAAGATCATCCAACTATAACATAGTACAGAGGAAGATCATCCAACTATAGCATAGCACAGAGGAAGATCATCCAACTATAGCATAGCACAGAGGAAGAACATCCAACTATAGCATAGTACAGAGGAAGAACATCCAAATATAGCATAGCACAGAGGAAGAACATCCAACTATAACATAGTACAGAGGAAGATCATCCAACTATAGCATAGTACAGAGGAAGAACATTCAACTATAACATAGTACAGAGGAAGATCATCCAACTATAGCATAGCACAGAGGAAGATCATCCAACTATAACATAGTACAGAGGAAGATCATCCAACTATAGCATAGCACAGAGGAAGATCATCCAACTATAGCATAGCACAGAGGAAGAACATCCAACTATAGCATAGTACAGAGGAAGAACATCCAAATATAGCATAGCACAGAGGAAGAACATCCAACTATAACATAGTACAGAGGAAGATCATCCAACTATAGCATAGTACAGAGGAAGAACATCCAACTATAACATAGTACAGAGGAAGATCATCCAACTATAGCATAGCACAGAGGAAGATCTTCCAACTATAGCATTGTACAGAGGAAGAACATCCAACTATAACATAGTACAGAGGAAGATCATCCAACTATAGCATAGCACAGAGGAAAATCATCCAACTATAGCATAGTACAGAGGAAGAACATCCAACTATAACATAGTACAGAGGAAGAACATCCAACTACAGCATAGCGCAGAGGAAGAACATCCAACTACAGCATAGCACAGAGGAAGAACATATAACTATAGCATAGTAGAGAGGAAAGAACATACAACTAGAGTTGAGCGAACACCTGGATGTTCGGGTTCGGTGGGTTCGGCCGAACTTCACGAAAAAGTTTTGGTTCGGTACCGAACTTTACCCGAACTTGACCCCAAACCCCATTGAAATCAATGGGGACCCAAATTTTTCGGCACAAAAATGACTGTGAAAAAGTCCTGGAAAATGCTAGAGGGCTGCAAAAGGAAGTAAAATGATTTTAGAACAATAATCTGTCCCTTACAGCAACAGCAGGAACCTGACCCTATAGAACTAGGAGATGATTTTAGAACAATAATCTCTCCCTGACAGCAACAGCAGGAACCTGACCCTATAGGAGTAGGCGATGATTTTAGAGCAATAATCTGTCCCTTACAGCAACAGCAGGAACCTGACCCTATAGGAGATGATTTTAGAACAATAATCTGTCCCTCTAAGCAGTAGACTCTACCTAGTCCAGTCAGATCATTCTGTAATGCAGGATGAGATGTTATTAGATCTGCAATCTGTCCCTAAAAGCAGTAGTAGTAGTGATCTCTACCTATCTATCTATCTGCAATCTGTCCCTAAAAGCAGTAGTAGTAGTAATCTCTACCTAGTCCACAATCAGATCGTTCTGTAATGCAGGATGAGATGTCATTATATCTGCAATCTGTCCCTCACAGTGCCGGCAGCATCCTCTCTCTAAACTAGCCAGAAAGCATGTGACATGCAGCACTAAGTGACTCCAGCTTATAAAGAGGCTGGGTCACATGATGCACTGGCCAATCACAGCCATGCCATTAGTAGGCATGGCTGTGATGGCTTCTTAGGGCAAACCAGTGAAACGCTTGTTGATTGACTGCCCTGCAGCTATTCAACAGGTGGGATCAAATACCGGAACCCAGAACCCAAACCCAAACTTTTTTTCAAATGTCCAGGTTCGGGTCCGGGTCACAGACACCCCAAAGTTTGGTACGGACCCGAACTTTACAGTTCGGGTTCGCTCAACTCTACGTACAACTATAGCATAGTACAGAGGAAGGTCATACAACTATAGCATGGTACAGAGGAAGAACATACAACTATAGCATAGTACTCAGAGGAAGAAAGTACTCCCAGCTATAACAAACTACTCACAGAGGAATAATACTATTAATAATATATTAACTACTTCAATACCGGGCACTTTCACCCCCTTCCTGCCCAGGCCAATTTTCAGCTTTCAGCGCTATCATACTTTGAATGACAATTGCGCGGTCATGCAACACTGCACATGTACATTTTTTATCATTTTTTTCACACAAATACACTTTCGTTTGGTGGTATTTAATCAGCTCTGGGGTTTTGATTTTTTTGCTAAAAAATTTTGAAAAAAAAAATAGTTTTTCTGTAAAAAAGTTTCTGTAAGCAATGTTTTACATACGCAATTTTTCTCCTTCATTGATGGGCGCTGATGAGCACTGATAGGTGGCACTGATATACAGCACTGATGAGCACTGATAGGCGGCACTGAAGGTCACTGATAGGTGGCACTAAAAGACATTGATAGGTGGCACTGATATACAGCACTGATGAGCACTGATAGGCTGCACTGATAGGCGGCACCGATGGGCACTGATATAAAGCACTGATATACAGCACTGATGAGCATTGATAGGTGGCACTGAAGGACACTGATGAGGTGGCACTATTATGCAGCACTGATGGGCACTGATAGGTGGCACTGATGGGCACTGATAGGCGGCACTGATTAGCACTGATAGGTGGTGTAATGATGTAGTGTGCGGGACAAGCAGGACCTGCAACCATTTTGTGAGGGGTCAGCCATGTCGGTTCTAACTTAGGAAACCCCTCACTCCATGTCCCCCCTCCCATCAACTTGGGAACTTCTAGGTCACAGTAACAGGCTCCAAAAGGTCTGGAGGTGTTTTGGCAAGCCTGATCATAAACCAATAAATCAGAGCCACTAAGAAACAGCACAGGATGCTTGGATAATGAGGGTCATAAACCCCCTCCCTCAGGCAGCTGTGACAATCCAGAGACCCTCAAGCAAATTTAAAGCTTAGAATTACCCACATTTTAAAACTCCAAATAGGAACGTGACATCTCAATAAAAGGTATATATTTGAATGCGTAAAGTCATTCCGAATAAAATGCATCCAAACGTCGATAACGTACAGACCCGGTGTCTACCGGCGATCAGCGACTGCTGGCCACAGCTGAAAAACGGGGAACCGCCGAAGTAAAAACAGCAGTTCAATGCACTGTCAGGCAGCATGACCGAGATCTACTGATCCCTGTCACTGGGATCAGTTAGATCTCTCATGCTCCTAACAGCCCAGCCCCCTCACAGTTAGAACACGCCCAGGGAACACAGTTCTCCCCTAGAAAGAAATGTTTTTTTTTTTGCAAAATTGTCACTATTTTTTTGTTTATAGCGATCTAAAATGATGCAGAGGGGATCAAATACCACAAAAAGAAAGCTCTATTTGTGGGGAAAAAAGACGCAAATTTTGTTTGGGTAGAACATTGCATGACCGCGCAATTATCAGTTAAAGCGACGCAGTGCCGAATCGCAAATAGTGCTCTGGTCCTACAGTGGGAAATCCTTCCGGGGCTGAAGTGGTTAAATACCGCATAAGAAAAGGCATTAAGGGTGGGTTCACAATTGTGCGATGTTAGACATTGCATGTGATTCGCACCTTATTGTTGTGCAGATCACATCCAATGTCTGTGCGATGTGAATTCAGCCATACAGATTGTATGGCTGAATTCGCATCGCATTCGCACCAAAATGGTGCAGGACCTTTTTTTTAGATCCGCACTGGAATGAGATCACATTAGTGTTTACACCTATGTCATCCGATTCCTGCACCATTTGGCAGTTCGCACTGTGATCTGCGAACCGATCTGGGGGTGTCAATAAACTTTGCATTGACACCCGCAGTGGTTTGCAGAGGGCAGTGTGAACTGCTGGCAGGTACAGGGATGTCTTTAACACTGGGCAAAAGGGGCAGCTGCCCAGGGCCCAATTAGTGTTGAGGGGCCCAAAGCAACTGCCCCTTGAGCCCACTCTGACCGCAAATATTTTTCCCTTGTAGCGGGTGCAGCTGATTTCCCGTGTGTTCTCCTGGCCAGTTAATACAAGCAGCCCCAGTGTGAGTGTGACAGGGGAGAGGCAAGTTGTAGGCTCTATGTGCCGGGGCCTGCTCGTCCTTCTTCTCCCTATGTTAGCACCGGAGCAACTGTTACAGGAAGTGAGGGAAGAGCGGCTCAGTGAACCCCTGCTCACCCCCACCCATTCTCCGGTCAGCAGGATTAAGATGACAAGTAACCTCTAGCAACCCAATCAGTGAGCGGTAATGGTGTGCAGTAGCCTCTGGCAAACCAATCAGTGAGTGGTAATGGCGTGCGGCATCTCCTAGCAACCCAATCAGTGAGCGGTAATGGTATGCAGTAACCTCTAACAACCAACCAGTGAGAGCATTTCAATCCAGCGTGCACATCGCTGGATCGAGATGCTGCTAAGGTGAGTATTGGGGGGGCAGCACTGGGGGCCCCAAGAAAATGTTTGCCCAGAGTCCAATCAATATTAAAACAGCCCTGGGCAGGTGACGTGTGATGCGGGAGCCCGCACTGGAATCATGCTTGTTCCTGCACCGCATATATGTGAACCGGCTGGCAGATGGCATAGCAAAGAAGATGGATCTCTTTGAATCCAGTCTCCTGGAATTTAAAGCAATGCAGAAGACGGGCAGGAGAAGAAGATCTCAAGTGGTCCCTTTAAAGGAAAGAAGCTTTAAAGTGGAGTTCCAGCCCCCACCAAAAAATTAAAAGTCAGCAGCTACAAATACTATAGCTGCTGACTTTTAAAAGAGGTGTATGGGCTTTTTTTTTTAGTATCATATTTACCTACGGGATGCAGCATCAGTCCGATACTGCATCTGTCCCCTGGTGCCTATAACACTGGGAACCGAGTGACCTAACACTGCCGATCGCTCAGTTTTCACACATCCCTGACCAGAGAGCTGCTCTCTACTCTGCCCCCCACTCACTGGAGCTCTGGGCTGTGAAGGGGCGGGAGCCGCCGACTCAGGCTTCCAGTGGCTTGGCCCAGGGATCTGGGAGGTCTCCGACTCTATGGTCATGATGACGAGGTGCCTGGACCGACTCTGTGATGTCATCAGAGAGTGGACTTCATCCCGCTGTCTACTGAAAACAGGTCACAGGAGTGCAGAACAAACTGTACTCCTGTGCTCCACAGGAGAACAAGCATTGACTATACTTCTCCTTTTAATATTAGTAAATGTACCTCTCCAGGGATCCCGCGATGTCGACACCCCAGCCAATTTTTCAATCTGCTCTCAGGTGCTGCCACTGCCATTCCTTGTAAGGGAAACCAGCAGTGAAGCCTTGCAGCTTCACAGCAGGTTCCGTACTGCAGCGGTTCTCAACCCTGTCCTCGAGTACCCCCAACAAGCCATGTTTGCAGGTCTTCCTTTATCTTGCACAGGTGCTTTAAATCAGAGTCAATGGCTTGGTATTTTGGACAGCTATTTTATCTAAGAAAAATTCCCAAAACATGGCCTGTTAGGGGTACTTGAGGACAGGGTTGAGAAGCACTGCCCTGTTACAAACGTGGGTATCAGATTCCTGCCATCCTCACTAAGTCATGACAGAGGACCGGCCAATCTCACACCGCGCCATCACTAACCTAACAATGCCACTCTCAGCTGCTGTCATGTACCTGGTGATGGAGTCTGGCTTATGCAGAGGGTACCTCTCTTGTGGCCCCGGTTCGTGAGTCCCTGGTAGTGCAGACAGGGAACTCAGGAGCATGGGGGGGCACGAGGGCAAGACAGTCACTGATGCAAGGTAGATGTCCTCTGGAGCTCGTGCAGGCAGAAGGGTCGCGAGGCAATCCGGGTCGGTAACTGGCGGGCGTGCAGTACAAGGGTTCAGGCAGACGGATGGTCGGGTGCAGGCTGGGTCGGCAACTTTCAGGCAGCAAGGTGCAAGGGAGAAGGCAGTAGAGTGGTCGTGGAAGCCGGGGTCGGTGCAGGCAGAGTTCAGAGCAGGGTCAAAGCAGGTCGGGTCACAGGAACAGGTATCAGATAGTCAGGAAGCAAGGAACTCACACTAAATGCTGTTGAACGGACAGCACTTGCTACAGGAAGCAGGGAGTTTAAATAGAGCTGCTCCTCCATGAAATAGAGGAAACAACAACCAAATGCAATTAGCTCTCAGCACAGTCTTTTCCTAAAATTGCCCCCCCCCCCCAGGGGCAGCCTCCGGATGCCCAAACGGGCTAGTTTAACAGGGTTGTTCTTGAAGGATCGGATGAGTTCATCCGCATGAATGTTATCTGCAGGTTACCAGGAATTTTCTTCTGGGCCGTAGCCCTTCCACTTCACTAAGTATTGAACCGTGTTACCCCTCTTCCGGCAATCCAGGATAGCCTCCAGTTCGAACTCCCCTTCGCCATCTACTAGGATTGGGCCTGGTGGACTAGTCTTCCGCTGGGGAAAAGGATTTGGGGTCACAGTCTTCAGTAGTGACACGTGGAACACTGGGTGGACACGAAGGGACGACGGGAGCTGCAACTCATAGGCCACCCTGTTAATCTTCCTTTTCACAGGGAAGGGGCCAATAAACCTGGGGCCCAGTTTCCTGGAGGGGCAGGCTAGCCTCAAGTTCCTCGTGGCCAGCCAGACCTTTTCCCCAGGCTGTAAGTCCAACTCTCCCCATCTTCCCTTGTCGAACACCTCTTTGTTATGAGTTTGCAGTTCTCTTCCCAGAACTTGGTCATTTCTTGGGCCGCTGGTACAGTACTTTCAAGACCGTGGTTGAGCATAAATGTCGGATGGAACCCGTAATTGGCCAGAAACCGAGACTGGTTGGTAGCTGAATGGACGGTGTTATTGAAGGCAAACTCCGCCAGGGGTAGCAGAGGGGCCCAGTCGTCTTGTGAGAATGACGAGAACCAGCGGAGATACTGCTCGAGTGTCTGATTGGTCCTTTCTGTCTGCCCGTTTGTCTGTGGGTGGTATGCCGAAGAGTATGCCAGTTCAATGTCAAGTGCGGAGTACAGGGCCTTCCAGAACCGGGAGGTAAACTGGACTCCGTGGTCAGAGACAATGCTGGTTGGAAGTCCATGGAGCCTCACTATTTCTCTGATGAATATCTCGGCTGTTTCAGCGGCTGATGGGGTTCCCTTCATGGGCAAGAAGTGGGCCATCTTCGTTAGCCGATCCACTACCACGAAGATGGTAGAATACCCCTGGGATGGCGGCAGCTCGACAATAAAGTCCATCGAGATCATGGACCAGGCCCTCTCGGGCACCGGAAGTGGCTTTAGTAAGCCCCAGGCCTTGGTCTTGCTGCTCTTATTCTGGGCACAGATAAGGCATGAGCTGACGTATTTCCTACAGTCCTCGCCTGCTCATGGCCACCAGAATGATCGCAGCAGCAGTTCGGTAGTTTTGTGAGCACCGAAGTGTCCCGCCAATTTACTGTCGTGACAGGATGCCAGAACTGATAGGCGTTGGTCCACTGGGACAAAAAGTCTGTTGCCATGCCACAGTAGGCCACCACTGGTTAGTAGGTTGGGGTCTGTCGGTCCGGGAGTCCTGGCGAGGGACTGTCTGATTCGGGATAACAGGTCCCCTTGGGTTAACAGGAAGTTTCGGGGGTGCAGGATCGTATCAGGGGCCGCCGGCTCACCAGGGTTACAGAACATCCTTGATAGGGCATCAGGCTTGACGTTCTTCGACCCTGGCCTGTATGTTACGTGGAAGAGGAAGCGTGAGAAGAAGAATGCCCACCGGGCTTGGCGAGGTCTCAGTCTCTTGGCTGCTCTAAGGTATTCCAAATTTTTGTGATCCGTGAAGATCAAAATGGGGTGCCTGGCTCCCTCTAACAGATAGCGCCACTCTTCCAAGGCCGATTTAATTGCCAGAAGCTCCCTATCTCCCACGTCGTAATTCCTTTCTGGGGTGGTCAGTTTGCGGGAGAAGAACGCCACAGGGTGTAGGGCCAAGACAAATGGCAAGGTCAGGGTGCCTGAGGATGGGTGCAGACGTGAAGAGTTTCTTAAGGGTCACAAAGGCTTCCTGGGCTTCCGTGGTCCACATGAATCGTGTGTTCAGCTTGGTCAGCTGGGTAATTGGGGCAATAATGGCTGAGAACCCCTTTATAAATTTTCTATAAAAATTGGCAAAGCCAATGAACCGCTGAACTCCCTTTTTGTCTGTAGGGGCCGGCCAATCCAGGATAGCCGTGACCTTCTGTGGGTCCATGGTAATGCCGGTGACGGAGATGATAAGCCCCAGGAAGGGGATACTTGACCGTTCAAAGTCGCATTTCTCCGCCTTGGCATAGAGCCCATGTTGACGAAGGCGGCTCAGGACACTAGCCACATGCCTGCGGTGTTCTTCCAGGGTAGGGGAGAAAACCAGGATATCATCCAAGTAAACGATGATGAACTGATCCAAGAAGTCTTTAAACTCATCGTTTACAAAGTGCTGAAACGTGGCTGGGGCGTTACAAAGCCCAAAGGGCATCACCGGGTACGCAAAGTGTCCGAACCGGGTTCGGAAGGCGGTCTTCCATTCATCCCCCCCCCCGGATACGGACTAAGTTATATACTCCACGGAGGTCAAGCTTGGTGAACACTCTCGCTGCTCCTAACCTCTGGAAGAGCTCTGGGACCAAGGGGAGAGGATAGCAGTTTTTCACCGTTATCTTATTTAGTTTGCAGTAGTCAATGCAAGGTCTCAGCGTGTGATCCTTCTTTTCTACAAAGAATATTCCCACTCCTGCGGGCGACGTAGAGGGTCGGATGAACCCCTTCTGTAGGTTCTCATCTATATAGGCCTTGTGGACCACCAGTTCCAGCTCCGTTAAAGGGAAAATCCTTCCAAAAGGGACTTCGGCTCTGGGGAGGAGCTCGATAGGGAAGTCATATGCCCTGTGGGCCGGCAACTGTTCCGTGCCCTTCTTGCTGAACACATCTAGGTAACTGTGGTACACCGAGGGCACCAACTGACGGACGTCTAGGTCTGCATCTGTGTCCAGACTGAGCAGTGTAGGAACAGCTTCCTTTTGCCTGTAGCCCAGTTGATGCTGGGGCTATGGGCCTGCAGCCAGGGTATACCCAGGATAATAGGGAACAGGGGGGATGCAATGACATCCAAGCAGAGGAACTCCTGGTGATCATCCAAGGTTGTAGCAGGCAGGGGACAGGTCTCGTGGGTGACTACACCCAATTTGATGTTGGGGCCATCAGCCAGGCGTACCACCAGTCCGTGAGACTTTGGCCGTAGAAGAATCTGATGCTGGGCCACGAAGGAACGGTCGATGAGGCTGGTGCGTTGCCAATGACAGGTGGTGTGCGTTGACCAAGCTTGGCCAGGCAAGACCCCACTATGTGTCCTGGTTCTCCACAGTACAGGCACAGGCGGTGATTCAGGCGGTATTGCCGCTCCTCCTGGGTGAGGGGAGAACGGAGTATACCTGATTTCTTAGGCTCGGGCTAAGCAGAAGCTACTGTAGCAACCTTGGGAGCCCGGGATTGCCTCCAAGTAAGTCGTGAAGACGCGGCTGACCTCTCAGCTCCCCGTTCTCTGAGACACCTGTCAATCTGGATCGAGAGCTCGATTAATGCGTCCAGAGTCGGGGGTACCCCCACTCGAGCCAGTTCATCCTTCAGTGGGTCAGAGAGACCCAAACGGAACTGATGACGGAGTGTAGCGTTGTTCCACTCCGTGTTTGCACTCCAGCGCCTAAACTCGGCCACATAGTCCTCCGCCGTGCGGCGACCCTGCTGGAGTGCATGGAGCGCAGCTTCTGCCATGGCGGCCTGATGTGGGTCCTCATAGAGGCAGGCCATAGCCTTGAAGAAGGCGGTCAGGTTAGAGACTTCCGGAGCCCTCTGTTCCAGCAGGCGGTGTGCCCAAGACTGGGGTTCTTCCAGCAACAAGGAGATCACAAGACCCAATTTCGTAGTCTCCAAGGAATAAGGTGCTGGGTTGGAGAGCAAGATAGAGTTCTTGCTGCGGTCGCCTGAGAACCGCTCCGGTAGGGATACTTGAGGTTCAGAGGTCATGGTCACTGTGGAGCAGGCTGTAGATTGGCTCGTGCTGAGCTCCTGGAGCCGTCTCTCTAACCGGTAGTAGTCCTCCTGTAAGGATTGTATGGCTTGGGTCAGCCCGGCTAGGTGAGAGCAAAGTTTGTTCACAGGAGAGGCCCCCCGCGCAGACTCAGGCATGGCTGTCTGTTACTCTCACGTACCTGGTGATGGAGTCTGGCTTATGCAGGGGGTACCTCTCTTGCGGCCCCGGTTCGTGAGTCCCTGGTAGAACAGACATCGAACTCAGGAGCACGGGGGGGGGGGCACGAGGGCTGGACAGTCACTGATGCAAGGTAGATGTCCTCTGGAGCTTGTGCAGGCAGAAGGGTCGTGAGGCAGCCCGGGTCGGTAACTGGCGGGCGGTGCAGTACAAGGGTTCAGGCAGATGGATGGTCGGGTGCAGGCTGGGTCAGCAATGTTCAGGCAGCAAAGTACAAGGGAGCAGGCAGTAGAGTGGTCGTGGAAGCCGGGGTCGGTGCAGACAGAGTTCAGAGCAGGGTCAAAGCAGGCCGGGTCACAGGAACAGGTATCAGATAGTCAGGAAGCAAGGAACTCACACTAAACGCTGTAGAATGGACAGCACTTGCTACAGGAAGCAGGAAGTTTAAATAGAGCTGCTCCTCCATGAAATAGAGGAAACAACAACCAAATGCAATTAACCCTAGCACAGTCTTTTCCTAACAGCTGCATCCAGCACAAACGACAAATTACTATGCTCCAATGCCTAGAATTATCAATATTAAACTGAACTATCCAGCACAAACATTTTCCAGCTTGCGGGACCACAATCTAGGTGCCAGCAGCCTGACAGCGATTGTCACCGGGCTAATTTAAGCAATTAACCCTTTCACTGCCACCACTGACCTTTGATCTGGAACATCAGGTTTCCACCGATTAGCAATACCAATTATGTATTTTTAGAATAATCGCCTGTAACACACACTGTGACCACAGACTGTAATATTCAGATGATTTATCCTAAACAGTAGCACTTCTTCAAGAGCTAGGTTCATTGATAGTTTGCTTAAGAGCGTTAGGGACAAGATTAACGCTTTTCAAAATAAGGTTTTAATAATGAGAAGGTCAAAATTGGTGCAAATAAAATATTTACAGAAAAATGATAGTTCAAGGCAATAAAGACATAATATACAGCAACAAAAAGATCAGGTAGAATTTACGGAAGAAAGATACTTGCAATTAATGTCCTTGGTTAAACAGAGTCCAACTGGTTCTCAACTTGTCCGATGTTCGTGGGTTGATGGTAAACGGAGAACTGACAACTGTGTTGGCATTCCCTTTTTCTCTGGGAGCCAAGGGGTGGGGCCATATGCCCCTGCCCACTCAAATGGGTAAGGAGGTTCTGTGGGCTGTCCGGGGTGGAGGATAGCATAATGACCTGACATACATTTTCTATACCAATATTCATATCTCTCAATATGTACAGGGTGCATTCCTGAAACTGAGAAATTATGGTCCAGTATGAAAGTGGCATTCCAACAAGTCTAAACATGACAGGTTTCCAATGTCTAATTTATCTAGGAGGAAGAAGTGTTACCAGTGGTTCCTCATATGATCAAACCTAGGGGTGTCTGGACTTAATGCATTCGGTATAAAATTCTGCATTCAAATATTGCTATTAAGATGTCACATTCCTGTCCGACTTTAGGAATCAGGTGTAGATTTTTTAAGTTTTGCCTTGGCTAGAGGTCTCTGGAAGGCCACTTTTGCTCTCAGTGTCCTTTTACGATCCTCATTAATTCTGAGCCTCCTTTGATGGCACAATCTGTGTGTTTAATGGACTGCCCAGCAAAACCAGACATCCTGGGGACTCATTTAGCTGCAAAAAGGTTCCTTTAAAGTGAAACTAGGAATTCCATACTGAAGGGAGGAGCGAGGGAACATTCTGCAATGTGTGTCTGGTAGGCTAAAACTGTCATGGCTGACTTCTGAACAAGATGGTCACTAGCTACGGCTTTTTGTGTGTCTAGCACGTGATATCATTACATGTCCTACTGCACATGGGCAAAGCGCTGCGCTTTGTGAATGGCCTGGCAGTGGAGGAAGGAGGAGGGGAGGCGGACCTATCAAAAACAGGTACCCGCCCCCCCTGAAAGGTGCCAAATGTTGTACTGTACCGGGGGGGGGGAGTAAGCAAGCCCCTGAGAGACTGAGATGGCCACTCTGCCCTCTCCACAGCCCAGCATTTCAGTGAGCGAGGAGGGGGCAGAGCAGAGAGCTCTGACTGAAAGTCTACAGCTCTCTTCTCATGGAGCTCTGAAAAAGGAGTGATCGGCGGTGTTCAATCGCTCGGTTCTCAGAACCGGGCACGCACTGCGCATGAATGGCCGGGCAATCTTCTGGGACCTGTGACGTGTCTTAGAAGATTGCAGGGAGGGAGGGGGAGGGCTCTGCTTTGAACTCTCCTAAAACACTGCTAAAATGCTACTACAAAAAGCTATTGCCAGCGTTTTTTTATCCAGTGATTTTTACAGCATTTTTTTAGCTTAACCACTTAGGTACCAGAAGGATTTCCCAGCTTAGGACCAGCGCACTTTTTTGCGATTTGGCACTGCGCCGCTTTAACTGACAGTTGGGCGGCCATGCGACGTTGTACCCAAACAAAATTTGCGTCCTTTTTTCCCCACAAATAGAGCTTTCTTTTGGTGGTATTTGATCACCTCTGTGTCATTTCTGATCACCGCTATAAACAAAAAAAAAAGCGACAATTTCTCAAAAGAAAACAATATTTCTTACTTTTTGCTAAAATACATATCCAAAAAAAATATAAAAAAAACAAATGTATTCATCGGTTTTGGCCGATTTGTATTCTTCCTCATATTTTTGGTTAAAAAAAAAAAATCGCAATCAGCGTTTATTGATTGGACTGCACAAAAGTTGACACGTTTACAAACCATGAGAATGAGTACTGTGTAAATGTCATTGGCAGTGAAGGGGTTAACTTGCAGGGGGTGATCTAGGGGTTAACTGTGTTCCCAAGGCGTGTTCTAACTGTGAGGGGGCTGAGCCACCAGGGGCATAAGAGATGTAACTGATCCCAGTGACAGGGATCAGTAGATCTCTTACATGCCGTCTGTCATAATGGGGGACTACCGTATTTACATCGGCGGTTGCCCGTTCTTCCTCTCTGCTAGGCAATCACGGCTCGCCACCGGAGATCGAGTCCGCCCAAGCCGCGGCCACACTCCTGCACGAGCCGCCATTTATCTGGTTCCCGACCGGCTACCACATATTTACTGCGGCAATGTAGTGCTGTCTCGCGAGTCGCTGTATATAAGCGGCAATACGTGCGTGTGCACTTAGCTGGCGGGAGAGCGCCGCCGGCAGCACGCTCCCGTGCCCGCTGCACTCTGGAGGAGTGTGCCCGCGGCTTGGGCGGACCTGATGTCCACGTAGTAGACATGGCAGTTCCCTGTTCTGTCAGGCGGCATGTAAGAAATCTACTGTCCCCTGTCACTGGTTAACCCCTTCACTGCCAATGACATTTATACAGTAATCAGTGGATATTTAAATTTCTGATCACTGTATAAATGTCATTGGTCCCAAAAAAGTTTCAAAAATGTCCGACGTGTCCGCCCCGATATCAAAGTCCAGATAAAAATCACAGATCGCCGCCATTACTAGTAAAAAAAAAAAAATATGTAAAAACGCGGCAACGTTTGCGCAAACCAATCAATAAACGGCAATTGCGATTTTTTTTTTTACCAAAAATATGAGGAAGGATATAAATCAGCCAAAACCGATGAATAAAGTCGTTTTTTTAATATATTTTTTTAGATTCGTATTTTAGCAAAAAGTAAGAAATAAAGGGATTTTTTGTATAACTTACCGTAAAATCCTTTTCTCTGAGTTCACTGACAGACGCAGCCTTCTTATGACACATGGAGTTATGCTCATCCTACTAGGAGTAGCCTAGGCAAAACAAACAAAAGTGTAGGTTGGCCCCTCCCAGGGGGCCGTCCTCACCTTAGCATATAATCCCCCTGCTCTGTACAGCACATCAGTTCATAACAAGCCGTACAAAACCAACGCAGAGGGGTGGGTGCTGCGTCTGTCAGTGAACTCAGAGAAAAGGATTTTACGGTAAGTTATACAAAAAATCCCTTTTTCTCTTCCGTTCACTGACAGACGCAGCCTTCTTATGACACATGGGGACATCCCAAAGCTGTGCCAATCAAGAGGGGTGGGCAAATCATAACAACTGTACCCAACAGAAAAACGCCCTCTCAGGCGGCGCTAACCACACCTATACTGCCGCTTGCAACACCTTGCGGCCAAAAGCAGCATCCGAGGATGCCGAAACACCAATTTTGTAAAACTTAGTAAACGTGTGCACTGAGGCCCAAGTGGCTGCCTTGCACACCTGAGACACCGAAGCCTGGTGTCTAAACGCCCAGGAAGTACTAACTGCCCTGGTGGAATGAGCCGTGACTGGAAACGGGGGAACCTTACCCCGAATCTCATATGAATGAGTCACGGTCTTGGAGGACCAAGTAAGGTGACCTGCAGGATAATGCAGCTAACTCCGACACCCGCCTGGCGGATGTGATAGCCACCAGAAAGGCCACCTTCTGCGACAACAACTGTAAGGGAATGTCCCTAATTCTTTCATATGGTGGCTTCTGCAACACAGAAAGCACCAGATTCAAATCCCACGGTGCCAAAGGCAACCGTATCCGAGGAGCCACATGACGTACCCCCTGTAAAAATGTACAGATCACTGAATGAGACGCCAAGGGCCGTTGAAAAAGAACCGCCAGGGCCGAACTCTGCCCTTTAAGCGTATTTAACGCCAGGTTCTTGTCCAGTCCTTGCTGTAAAAATGACAGTACTCTGGATACTCTATAAGAGCGGGGGTTCCAACCCCCTGCCTCGCACCAGGTAATATAGGCCTTCCAGGTCCTATGATAATTCTTACGTGAGGAACTCTTGCATGCTTTTATCATAGTAGGGATTACGGAGTCAGAGACACCCCTCTCCCTCAATACCTGGTTAGAGGAGGAAAAATGTACAGCAACCGATACTTACCCCGAAGCCTGTGAAGCACTGCCCCCTGAAGGATCAGAGCGTCCGCGGCTGTTGCTCTGCTTCTTGTTCCGCCCTAATGGTTTACCTACGCCACCTCCGTGGCATTGACCAACTGAACCAGAACCGGGCGGCGCAGCCTCTCTGTCCAGCGGGACAGGCAAAGCCTGCTTGCTCTCAGTTCCGGTACGTACATCGACCAATTGAGGGGAGGACCACTTCTCCCCCCCTTTAGGGCCGGAACCTGAATCCCCCAAACCAAGGGTTCCCGGGACTGACACTCCAACTTGATCGGCCTGTCCAGGGATAGAGGAGATTTGTCCCACCGCAACAACATTGCCTCTCGCAGGAGCCGAGTGTTCTGGGTGTAAGGTATCGCTTTGCAAGTCGACACCCTGAGCCCCAACACCCGCATACAGAACCGTAAGGAGAACCACTGGCGCGATCACAGGGTTCGCCCAGCCTGAAGCGTTAGACGCTTGCTCGGTGTTAGGAACACCCCTTTCTGTACCATATCTGGAAACAGACCTAGGTACTCCAGCCGGCAAGCCAGCGTTAATGATGACTTCTGACTGCTGAGCGCCTGACCGGCGCCTAGAAGCGCCCCCCCACGCTCCTGCGGGAGCCTCAAGTTTGAGGGGAAGGACTTTTCTGGGGGCAGAGAGCTGCTTGCAACCCCCAGAAACCGGCCCCCCACCCATGAGGCGGGTGGGGGCAACCCATCATGCGGAGGCAGCCGCTGGGCCGGGCGCCCGAAAAAACTTCTGACCAGAAGAGACAGGACCCTGCCTGCGACGACGATCTCCTCGCTTCGGCTCTGGAAGGAAAGTACTCTTCCCTCCCGTGAAATCCTTAATAATTTTATCCAACTGTGGGCCAAACAGACGTCCTCCCTGAAAGGGCAGGTCTGCCAGAGCTTTCTTTGAAGCCTGGTCGCCCGACCAAGAGCGGAGCCACAGCACCCGCCTGATAACAATTGAACAAACAGACATTTTTGACAATATGGGGAGAAGATCCAAAGAAGCATGGCATATGTAGCGGAGACCCTCTTCCAAATGTTGCACTCGCTGTACTTCAGCCTGTGCACATTCACCAGACAAACTAGTGCGCAGCGCGGCAGTGTGCTCACGAAGAGACTGTGCAGCCATAGCAGTTGCTAGCGCTGGCCGCATGGCTCATCCAGCCAACAAGAATAGTGCTTTAGACACTGTCTCTGTGCGGCGATCGGCCGCCTCTTTAAAGGATGGCGACCCCTCCAAGGGGATGGTGGTTGCCTTATTCCCACGAGCCACGGCAGGGTCCACCACCTGGGAAGCCCATCTCTTAGTAAAGCTTTCCTCAAAGGAGTAGCGAACAGCAAAGCTTTTAGGCAAAGCCAAGGAACCTGGTGGCTTACGCCATTCCTTGAACACTGCCTGTTCAAACACCTGATCATAAGGGTAAGCCCTAGGGGACCTAGGGGGTCTAAGCGGTCCACAAACATATGCGGACTCATGCGACTCTGTTTGGTCCAGTCGCATAGAGTCGCGAATATCAGTGATCAGTGCTTCCACTATCGCTTTCTGATCCTCTTCGCCCTCTGAGGGCGGCTCACCCTCTGAAAGATCCACAGGTGTGACCACTGAAGCGCTTTCTAGATCTGA
>BLSH010349345.1:197884-209512 GCA_018402905.1 Glandirana rugosa | reverse complement strand
ACTGGACTCTGTGTGAGGAGAGAAGAGCTGGTAACAGTGAGTTACCGCTCTGTTTGCACTGTATGTGATCGGCTGTGAAGTAGATCACAGCCGATCACAAGGTATCAGCCGCCGGCCGGCGGCTGATACTAGTGTTGGTGACAGGCAGTGTTCCCCAGGAACACGCCGCCACCGACACGCACGCGCAGCGCGCTCCCGATCGCGCGCATGCGCCGTGCGAACGGCGGGCGTGCCGTTTGTGATCAGCTGTGACTTTGTCACAGCCGATCACGTGGTGAACAGCCATAACCAATGGCTGTTCACCCCTGTCGGTGAAGCGACACCGACAGAGCCGGGATGCGCGCGCCCGATCGCGCGCAATCCCGGCTTAAAGGGAGGACGTCATATGACGTCCACCCGCTGGGAGAGCAGGACCGCTCCGCCGTCATTTGACGGTGGGCGGTCCTGAGGCGGTTAAAGAGTAACTCCACATCTTCTCTGGGTGACCTTTGTACATTGTTGCAGATTTCTTCCTTTTGCTATTCTGAAGAAATCCCTGTGTGTTTGTGTCCATGTGGTAAATTAGTCTAATGGGAGTGGTTTCATATCAATCAGCTGCTGCACCTGCAGGGCTCTAATGAGGAAAGCTGCTGGGCCTGCATCCCATGAGACGTGATTTCCTATTGGGAGTATCTTACCAAAAATGACATTTTTGTTGCAGGGGAAGCCTGATATCTGACTTGTATCTTAGGCAGACTTCAGGGAAAATCGGTGAGAAAATCTCACAAGCAGGAAATGATGTTTCTGGGGGGCGTTCTGTACAAATTCTGTGTTCAGAACGCCTCCAGGTAGCCATATTGCATTTTCAGAACATCACAGAACTGCAGATTGAAAAGGAAAAGTCATGTTTAATAATATTCAATTACAATATGACTTGTGTTGCAATTGTATACACTATATTATTTTCTTTATTTGCTATTTTTGCTATATTACTGCTATAGGAATTTAATACTGACAGGAATAATACAACTCATAGAGGAATACAATACTGACAGGAATACTATACTACTTCTATAGCAGGGACGTGCAGTCAGGGGAGGCAGGTGAGGCAGAGCCCCTCATCTGCCATGGACATAAGAAAAAAAAAAAAAAAAGATTGTAGCCTTGGACCAATGGTAAAAAACCATTGTTCCAAGCTGTCCAATAAAAATGCTGCAGTGGAGGCTCTCCTCTCACTGCAGTGTCATAGAAGGGGGCGTGTCTAAAAGACAAATGCTCCCTTCCAGCCCAGCCCTATTAACTACAAGGAAATACATGGGTTTATGTGTATAAGATTTATCCATAATCCCATGTTTTTCTCACACAGTTAAGAGAGAGAATGAGAATCTGCTTCTGACATTGGTGTGCGCAGCCTATTGAATTAGGGTGTGCACTCCAGAGCAAAAACACACATGTGTATATATCAGCGCAGCAGTGGACTGTGTCAGTAGAGCAGAGATTGGTGTCAGTAGTTTTTATTTTTATTATTTTTTACAATATTATTTTTTACTAATTCTTAGGAGCCCCGTTGGGGGGCTTTAGTGAAATACCAAGGGTCTAAACAGACCTCAGATGTCTCACTTTTGAGACAAAGAAAGGGACTGGGGTCAGAGCTTCTCCAGTCCCTTCCTCTGCGGTATCAGCTGCAGTGGGCAGTGAATGAATGGGAAGTGCTCTGTGCTGAGCAGCTTCCCGTTCATTCACAAGCTGAAGCATAGTAAACAGTTTACTATGCTTCAGTTAAGAATAAGCACAGGAGGGATAGGTACAGATCTCTCCCTGTGTTTATTCCGGAAAGGAAGGTGCCGGTAAATTAAATATTTACCGGCCCCTACCGCTACTCTCCATCCTGAAACATTCCCCACAACAGCCGGCAGGAGGGGAGAGGAGGGAAGATGGCAGCTCTGCAGGGGGAAGATAGGGGGTGCCAGGAAGCAGGGGAAATTGGCACTGCACAGGATGAGTAGGGTGTGCCCAGGCACACCCGGCACACCCTGTGTGCACGCCTATGCTACTTATATAGGATTATAGTACTGACAGGAATACTATACTACTTGTATAGGAATATAATACTGACAAGAAAACTATACTACTTCTATAGGAATATAATACTGACAGGAATGCAATACCTACCCATAGTAATATATATTATACTACTTTTATAGTATTAAAATACTGCTGGGAATACTATATTATGATTTAATGCAGCTATAAGTAAAATAAAAAAACACCTGAGTACCAGCCCTCATTACCCATTCATCACCAGGAAATATTTGGTTTCCAGTTATATGATACAGTGACTGACAATTACTCGGTCATTCAACACTGTATGGAAATACATTTCTATCACTGTACTGAGACAAGTGGAATTTTCCCTTGGTAGTTCCTCAGGCAGAACTCTACTCACCTCCAGTCCAATGATGAGGTGTCCAGGAACTCCCTGCCACCCGCTGACATCTTCATCTGGATCTTCTTCTTCTGGGTTTCGATCTTTGGCTGTTTTGATTGGCTGGGCCGAGGTGACATCACTGTCACAAATGTGCTGGAGTTCATTCATCTCAGCAGATGCCGGAATTGTACTGTGAGCTGTAGGTGTGTAGTCTATAGTTCAAGCAGGTAGGTAGGAGGACTTTATTATAAAATAGATGTAGAGTATGTCTTTGGTGTATTAAGCAGCCAGCCTGTTCCCAATTTTATATCTGAGTTCAACTTTATTCACCATTGGGGGTTGAGGTTTTTTTTTAACATTCACACAAAATGTCTTCAAAATGTGAGACAGCGGTTGGAAGCGGCCTTTTGCTTGCCTTTATCCAGCCCTTGAGACACTATTCCTACCACTGACACCAACAATGGGGCACTATTCCTACCACTGACACCAACAATGGGGCACTATTCCTACCAATGACACCAACAATGTGGCACTATTCCTACCACTGACACCAACAATGAGGCACTATTCCTAACACTGACACCAATGATCGGGCACTATTCCTCTATTCTTCCCACTGATACCAATGATGGGGCACTATTCCTCTATTCTTTCCACTGATACCAATGATGGGGCACTATTCCTCTATTCTTCCCACTGATACCAATGATGGGGCGCTATTCCTCCCACTGACACCAATGATCGGGCACTATTCCTCTATTCTTCCCACTGATGCCAATGATGGGGCACTATTCCTCTAGTCATCCCACTGATACCAATGATGGGGCACTATTCCTCCCCCGGATACCAATGATGGAACACTTTTCCTCCCACTGATACTCAATGATGGGGCACTATTCCCCCCCACTGATACCAATGATGGGACACTATTCCTCCCACTGATACCAATGATGGGGCACAATTTCTTCCACTGACAACAATTATGGGGCACTACAATACATAATAGTAAAAAGCAGCGCTAAATAAATAGACAATAATTTTGTGCAAATACATTAGAATATAGTGCAAATGCTGCAAAAAATGCAAATATTGCAGAACAAAAAGTGCCAGTGCAAGATTACTAGTGCAATACTAGTGCCAATACAAAAATATTAGTGTCCTTATAATAAAGTCCTTTTCCAAGTGTGCAGCATCAATACTTCATACTGATTCCATCACCATTGTTCACCGCATGCAAGTGATCACACTGGGGGCTTACCAGAAATCTGGAATTAGACAGCCTGTTTAACAGAGAGATCTCAGCCGAATCTCCCTTAATAAGGTCCGCACCATAACAAACAATAGATCTCCTATATGGCAATCATAGGAAACAAAAGAGAATCCTCATAGTGTATCACTTAAAAACAGGTCATTTATTTCCAAAGAAAAAGTTGCGCTTGCGTCAACACATGGTGATAATCGCAGGTTTGATTAAAAAGAGACCTCTACCAGTCGGCCATTCCTCGCTCCTCTCCTCCTACCAGCGAGCGTCCTAGCCGCTGGTGTGCCTGGTGTGTCTGTTCGCTTCGGGTCGCCGTGTGGCCACGCTTCTGACTTGATCACAGGGCTGGCCACACGGCGATCCAAACCCTCCTAAATAGTGGCAACCTCTTACCACCAGATGGCGCCTCGTACGGGTCAAGTGATCACTCTGGGGGTCCAAACGGCTGAATCGTTCATCACAAAACATACAGACCTCCTGAGTCATCTGCACTAATTATGTCCAGAAGACAGAGTGGACGGGGACCTCTCGAATTGCGGGTGTGGCCAGCCCTGTGATCAAGTCAGAAGTGACGAAACGCGTCAGAGGCGTGGGCACACGGCGACCCGAAGCGAACAGACACACCAGCGGCTAAGACGCTCGCTAGTAGGAGGAGAGGAGCGAGGAATGGCCGACTGGTAGAGGTCTCTTTTTAATCAAACCTGCGATTATCACCATGTGTTGATGTAAGCGCAACTTTTTCTTTGGAAATAAATGACCTGTTTTTAAGTGATACACTATGAGGATTCTCTTTTGTTTCCTATGCTTGCCATATAGGAGATCTATTGTTTCTTATGGTGCGGACCTTATTAAGGGAGATTCGGCTGAGATCTCTCTGTTAAACAGACTGTCTAATTCCAGATTTCTGGTAAGCCCCCAGTGTGATCACTTGCATGCGGTGAACAATGGTGATGGAATCAGTATGAAGCAGGGGGGCGAGCTATGGGTGACCCGACAGACTGACAGCAGAGGGGGGTGGTTGTTTGCCGCCCCCCCAAAAAAAAACACCACCCACTACTGCTCCTACCACTGACACCAATGATGGGCCACTGTTCCTTCCACTGACACCAATGATGGGGTACTATTCCTCCCACTGACACCAATGATGGGGGACTATTCCTCCCACTAACACCAATGATAGGGCACTATTCCTCCCCCTGACACCAATGATGGGGCACTATTCCCCACTGACACCAATGATGGGGCACTATTCCCCACTGACACCAATGATGGGGCACTATTCCTTCCACTGACACCAATGATGGGGCACTATTCCCCACTGACACCAATGATGAGACACTATTCCTTCCACTGACACCAATGACGGGGCACTATTCCTTTCACTGACACCAATGTTGGGGCACTATTCCTTTCACTGACACTAATGATGGGGCACCATTCCCCACTGACACCAATGATGGGGCACTATTCCTTCTACTGACACAAATGATGGGGCACTATTCCCCACTGACACCAATGATGGGGCACTATTCCTTCCACTGACACCAATGATGGGGCACTATTCCTCCCACTCACACCAATGATAGGGCACTATTACCCACTGACACCAATGATGAGACACTATTCCTTCCACTGACACCAATGATGGGGCACTATTCCTTCCACTGACACCAATGACGGGGCACTATTCCTTTCACTGACACCAATGATGGGGCACTATTCCTTTCACTGACACTAATGATGGGGCACTATTCCCCACTGACACCAATGATGGGGCACTATTCCTTCCACTGTATCAGTATGCTCTTTGCATTGCTGCACAACTGATTGGCTCCTTGTGCTACTTTTCACTCCCCAGGAACACAAAGGGTTACAGCTAAGTTAAATTCTTATACTGCTTTCATAACTATTCACTAAAAGTATAACATTTTTGGTTTGGGCAGAGGGGTCAGGGACCTGTCAGGTTTTAATTGCTCTCTGCATCCCTGTTAGGGAGAGTCACCCTATTTGTCCTATTTACCACAAAAAAAGTCCCTCATCCTAAGTGCATCAATAATTCAGCAATGCAGATCCACTTCAATGATGATGACCCACAAAAAGTCGCTGCCGAGACTTGAGATGCACTTGCTTTTCACCCATGGAATGATGTATAAGGAGGGGGGGGGGGGTTACTCTACCATGTGACATCTTTGACCATATATGGACATTTTTGGGGGATTTTTATTTTTTTATTAACATTTGGGTATCTTTATTTCTAGGTTATAACTTTTTGTGTTTTGTACCCCATACTCATTCACATGGGGGTGGTATCTGGGAGCCCCTTAATGTAAGAGGGGGTTTACATACTCCGATAAGCCCCCCACCAGCAGACCCCCACAACCACAGGTCATTTTTATGGGAAAGAGGCCCTTGTTGTAATCAATATGGTGTGACGTCATGTGAGGCGAGATAGTCGACGTGCGATATTTGTTGCCTCGCATGCGTTCACTTGGAGTTGACTAGTGAGAGTCCGACCCGCATTTTACCAGCCACCGTGACACAGCTGGTTCCGGCCCGGAGTTTCTGGTCCATCAAAATAAATCCCTCTTCACCTGCTTTAAATGACCAGGAAGAGACCTCAGTTGTGCTCTGGCCTGGAACTCAGTATGACTGCACTGAGAGAGCTACACCTTGGGAGTTGGTTGCTCTAGGGCAGGGATATGCAATTAGCGGACCTCCAGCTGTTGCAAAACTACAAGTCCCATCATGCCTCTACCTCTGGGTGTCATGCTTGTGGCTGTCAGAGTCTTGCTATGCCTCATGGGACTTGTAGTTCTGCAACAGCTGGAGGTCCGCTAATTGCATATCCCTGCTCTAGGGACTGCAAGAGAAAAGGTTTGCGTTTGTTTTGTTTGGAGGTGTCAGGGACAAGCCGGACATCGTATAGAGAAGTATCCAGCTCTGTAGTAGTTTAGCCCCACCAGCAAGGTTTTGTTTGTTTTATAACTTGCAACCTTCTTCTAAATAAAACTGGCAACCTGCCAGACTTTTAAGAAACTTTGTCTTCCCGCTACCTTTTTCCCAGGAAAGGTGATCCACACAAGCTAATCTCCCACAATGGGGACAAGATGTTTTACCACTGTCAGGTCCTTCTCCTATCCTGGAGCTAAGGACAACTTTTGGGTTTTCCTTTCTCCCACCCTTCCCTAATTTTGGCTACCTGTTCTGTTCTAAAAGGAAACTCCACCCTTGTCTGGGCGAGTCGGTGCACCTGCTACCTGATTGGACCAGTGAGACCTTTGGTCATCAGGATCCTGCCTGTTTTTAAATTCTTTTTGGACAAGGTGTGTTGCCAGGGGGTTCTCCCCTGGAGAGTAACCCCCCCCCCCCCCCGGATTTCTTTTTCGTGAGAGATCACCAGAACAGGAATAAAGGTGAAATCTTCCAATAGGGACACTAGCTCTGTTGAACTGTTCAGAATAGCTTGCAGTCCAATGTACAATCCTGCTCCAAAGAAACTAGGAGGGTAAAGAAATATATATATATTTTTTACTATTTTTAAGTATGCAAACATTAAGCGCGCGTTTCTCAAATTTGACTATAAGGCCTCATACACACGGATGTTTTTTGACGCCGGCGTTTTCTGGCGTTTTTTGCAGCTCTCCATGTTAGTCAATGGACCCATAAAAACGCCAACATTTCTGAACTGTAGAGGGCGTGGGCATTAGTGAGCTGAAACTAGAACCCACGGCCAGCGCATTCTGAGGCTGTAACGTTTTGGCATTTTTTGACACCGACGCCGCAAAACGCCAACTAACGCCAACTAATATTGTACCGGCATTAACCAGCGTTTTTTGACGCCAACGTTTTTAGGTTGAAAAATAGTAGAGGGATGATTTTTTTCAAAAAAACGCCTATTGACGCTGACGCTCACTAACGCCGATGCATAACGCCGAAAAACACCGATTTTTTTTTTTTTTTTTCCTTGACGTCGGGCCCCACATTTTGTTTATTTTTTAAGAAACGTCCGTGTGTATGAGGCCTAAAAGTGAAAATACACTTTAAGTCTCGATTCACACTCATGGGCTTGCATTGTGATACAACAATCTTTAGAAAACAGACACCTAATTTCTTTGCATGTCAAGAAGCCTCTTATATGTGAACTAGCGCTATAAAACACAAACATCTGCACATGCATAAACATGGGCAATAAGATGCATAGGAGAGAATAAGTCCTAACAAAAAGCAGAAACACACTCATTTTGTAAATGCAGAGCACCACAATGTACAGATGGCTCACATCTCTGCATTGCAGGCTGCTACAGTGCAAATAAATTGTGCTGCACTACATAGGGACAAAGCCACATACTGCACTGTGTAATTTAGAATGATATTAAAGTGGTTGTCAACGCGTGACAACCACTTTAACCTACATGTAAGCCTAGAATAAGGCTTACCTGTAGGTGCCCTGCATATCTCCCAAACCTGCATGGTTCAGGAGATATGCAGTGTTTTGCATGTGCCGACGTCATGTCGGCACATGCGCAGTGAAGAAACGGCCTCCGTGCCGTTTCTCCACTGACCCTGTGCCATGACTGGCAGCTCCCGCGTGCATGTGTGGGAGTGACGTCACGCGACTTCGGCCAGTCAGAGAGCTGGAGTCGTGGCCCCAGAAGGAAGAGGGGCAGAAGATGGACGCATCCTGGAGTGGGGACATCGCTGGACGCTTTGTTTGCAGGTAAGTGGCACAATTCAATTCTATGCGATGCATAGCAGTCCATTATGCTTCTACTTTACAGGGTTATATTGAGGAAGTAAACCCAATCTGGGGTTACTTCCTCTTTAAAGGCAGATTTTTATTTTTAATCACAAATATGTCATACTTTCCTGTTCTGTGCAGTGGTTTTGCACAGAGTAGCCCCATTCCTTCTCTCCTCTGGTTCCCTGCTGTTAATCCTGGCCCCTTACTCCTGCTGAGTGCCCTCATAGCAAGCAGCTTACTATAGGGGCACCTGAGGCAACTTGCTCCAGAGCCACTACTCTGTGTGTCCATTCATCATGGCCCCAACCCTCCTGTCTCCTCCACTGGTTGTGATTGACAGTAGTCTGAGACTGCTGTCTATGCCAATGAGGAGGAAGAGACCTGGGAAAGCTGTTGCTCTCTTGCACATCACTGGATTGAGATGGGGTTCAGGTAAGTATGGGGGGCTGCTGCACACAGAAGTTTTTTTTTTACCTTCATGCATAGAATGCATTAAGGTCAAAAACCTTGAGCATTTACAACCACTTTAAGATGTTGCTGCAATACAATAATGGGAATCGGGGTTAAAACACACATGGTAAGGCGTGAATCCAATTCTACACCTAAAGCAAATGGCTATCCTGAGGCTAGCAATACACATATAGAAGGTAAACAGTGTGGATGGTAGAATCTCCCGCTGGCAGCTATTGTGTTCTGACAGCCTGCACCCACAGTGGCTACATCTAATCAGATGGAGCTGTTTTCTACCCGGTAACTTTATGGCCTTCAGGGCCATCCAGGGCTTGGATTTCAGCCGATTCAAAGGAATGGAAGTCTTTAGGGTGCAGGTATCCAGGTAGGGTTGCCACATCATCCCTTTAATCCAGGATACCTATTAATTACACAGGTTCTGAGGCTGATTAAGGTGGTAATTAAACTCACTTGGTGCCTTATATGCATTAAATTAGCCTCAGAACAACCTGTGTAATTCGTATGTGTCCTGGATTAAAGGGATGATGTGGTAACCCTATATCCAGGTCTGCAAGAAAGTTCTTAGTGGGTTGTGTCAGGCAGCACTGTGGGGTATTGTGGCTTGTCTAGGAGCTCCTGCATAGTTTGGTAGGGTAACATAGTAACTTTCTTTGTGAAACAGTTATCAAACACGAATATCGGGGTCATGTGCTGCAACAAAAACAAATGCAACAAAAATGCAGCATGGTGCATTGTGATGCCATTCATTTTATGTGCTTACGGTTTTTTTTTTTTTGTTCTTTTTCTTTTCATAATATATTTTATTTAGGAAAAAGAACAGCAGGGGCAATTAGTATGCATTGAGAGTCATACAACAAAGTAAAACAGCAGATGATAATAAGTTAACCATTAGTGTTGCCACCTCATCCCTTTAAACCCGAACACATATGAATTAGACAGGTTCTGTGGCTGATTAAGGTGGTAATCTTCCTCAGAACCTGTGTAATTCATATGTGTTCGGGTTTAAAGGGATGAGGTGGCAACTCTATTAACCATGCATAGACCAACAAAAGTGGGGATAAATTCATCTCAACAGGGAGAAGGGTGGACCTGAGAAGTGTGCTTACGTTTTTTACACCACAGACACAGTTGTGAACCATCTATGCTTTGCAATGCTTGCACTGTAAAAAATACTTTACGTTGCAAGTCTATTATAGAAGGCATGGTGTGCATCGTACTGGCTGTTCAGCTCAGGACCCCAAAGATAGTGGAGATCATCAAAAAAAATCGATGTTTCCAGCTTCCAGGGGCATTGGCCATGTATGGTATACATACACATACATATACAGTGCCTTGAAAAAGTATTCATACCCCTTGAAATTTTCCACATTTTGTCATGTTACAGCCAAAAACATAAATGTATTTTATTGGGATTTTATGTGATAGCCCAACACAAAGTGGCCCATAATTGTGAAGTAGAAGGAAAATTATAAATAGTTTTCCAATTTTTTTTACAAATAAATATGTGAAAAGTGTGGCATACATTTGTATTCAGCCCCCTTTACTCTGATACCCCTAACTAAAATCTAATGGAAGTAATTGCCTTCAGAAGTCACCTAATTAGTAAATAGAGTCCGTCTGTGTGTAATTTCATCTCAGTATAAATACAGCTGTTCTGTGAAGCCCTCAGAGGTTTGTTAGAGAACCTTAGGGAACAAACATCATGAAGGCCATGGAACACACCAGACAGGCCAGGGATAAAGTTGTGGAGAAGTTTAAAGCAGGGTTAGGTTATAAAAAAATGATCCCAAGCTTTGAATATCTCACAGAGCTCTGTTCAATTAATCATCCGAAAATGGAAAGAGTATGGAACAACTGCAAACCTACATAGACATGGCCATCCACCTAAACTGACAGGCCGGGGCAAGGAGAACATTAGCCAAGAGGCCCATGGTAACTCTGGAGGAGCTGCAGAGATCCACAACTCAGGTGGGAGAATCTGTCCACAGAACAACTATTAGTCATGCACCCCACAAATCTGCCCTTTATGGAAGAGTGGCAAAAAGAAAACCATGGTTGAAAGAAAGCCAGAAGAAGTCCCATTTGCAGTTTTGCGAGAAGCCATGTGGGGGACACAGCAAACATGTGGAAGAAGGTGCTATGGTCAGACGGAACCAAAATTGAACTTTTTGGCCTAAAAGCAAAACGGTATGTGTGGTGGAAAACTAACACTGCACATCACCCTGATCACACCATCCCCACCGTGAAACATGGTGGTGACAGCATCATGTTGTGGGGATGCTTTTCTTCAGCAGGGACAGGGAAGTTGGTCAGAGTTGATGGGAAGATGGATGGAAAGTATTGACTAGGGGGGGGGGGGCTTAGGCTGAATACAAACGTCCCCCACACTTTTCAAATATTTATGTGCATAATTTTTTTTAAAAAACATTTATCATTTTCCTTCCACTTCACAATTAGGTGCCACTTTGAGTCGTTTATCACATAAAATCCCAATAAAATGCATTTACGTTTTTGGCTGTAACATGACAAAATATGGAAAATTTCAAGGGGTATGAATATTTTTCAAGGCACTGTAGTTACATTGGTCCAAGCTGTAAAAATATACCACACCTGGAATTCATCTTTAAAAATGTAATGCTTGTTTGGTGCTCAGTGGACTAAAGCTCACTTACATTACGGAAGATGTCCAATTTTTTATTAACGTGTTCTGTTCCCCAAGGGATAAAAGACGTGTAGAACTTTGTCCCA
>BLSH010349345.1:144382-157083 GCA_018402905.1 Glandirana rugosa | reverse complement strand
CCATAGTACAAGACGAAGTCATACAGTGTCATGTATAACCGTAAGTACCAAGGGAGTTACTTGACATCGAGGGGTACTGGTACGTCGGGGTCTGGTACTGGGAGAGTGGTGGTACGAACTGACATCCGTTCTGTGTGAACGGAAACATGAGGAGTGGACCAACGGGGGTGTGTGCGAACTGTGGTAGACTTGATTTATTACAATAGAACCAGAGTAGTCTGGTGTCCTGTACCAAGGTCATTAGGTACAGGAATCAGACGAACAGAAGTCGTTTGACAAACGCCCGAAAGAACGCGAAGTAGAAATCTTCTCCTAAGGAAGACCCTGCGGTCGGTACGTCTGGTTAAACTACGTCACACATACACTGCACACTGCATCAAATTGGTCTGCATGGCTGGCGTCCCAGAAGGAATCCTCTTCTAAAGATGAAGCGCAAGAAAGCCCGCAAACAGTTTGCTGAAGACAAGCAGACTAAGGACATGGATTACTGGAACCATGTCCTGTGGTCTGATGAGACCAAGATAACATTATTTAGTTCAGATGGTGTCAAGCGTGTGTGGGGGCAACCAGGTGAGGAGTACAAAGGCAAGTGTGTCTTGCCTACAGTCAAGCATGGTGGTGAGAGGGTCATGGTCTGGGGCTGCATGGTCATGGGGAGCTACAGTTCATTGAGGGAACCATGAATGCCAATATGTACTGTGACATACTGAAGCAGAACATGATACCCTCCCTTTGCAGGGCAGTATTCCAACATAACAACCCTAGACACACCTCCAAGTCGGCCACTGCCTTGCTAAAGAAGCTGAGGGTAAAGGTGATGGACTGGCCAAGCATGTCTCCAGACCTAAACCCTATTGAGCATCTGTGGGGCATCCTCAAACAGAAGGTGGAAGAGTGCAAGGTCTCTAACATCCACCAGCTCTGTGATGTGGTTATGGAGGAGTGGAAGAGGACTCCAGTGGCAACCTGTGAAGCTCTGGTGAACTCCATGCCCAAGAGGGTTAAGGCAGTGCTGGAAAATAACGGTGGCCATAAAAAATATTGACACTTTGGACCCAATTTGGACATTTTCACTTAGGGGTGTACTCACTTTTGTTGGCAGCGGTTTAGACATTAATGGCTGTGTGTTGAGTTATTTTGAGGGGACAGCAAATTTACACTGTTATACAAGCTGTACACTCACTACTTTACAGTGTAGCAAAGTGTCATTTCTTCAGTGTTGTCAAATGAAAAGTTATAATAAAATATTTACACAAATGTGAGGGGTGTACTCACTTTTGTGAGATACTGTATGTAAATATATGATTAAAAGAAAAAAAGAAGGACTTTTATATTTTGGGACTTTATTTTCGTTTCTTTTTTTCGCACTGCAGCACCTTTACATTTTTTATGCATATATATGAATTAATATTTTTCAGTCGTTTTTATTCCACACGAATTGTGTGGTTATTGATTACTTGTGATCTTAATGGGTATAAGCACACTATTATTTGCGCTTTAGAGATTTTATAACCTTGTATTTCATGGGGGGGGGGGTCAGCTGGGATCTGAACGACGTTGGGCGATTGTGTTGCGCTAATGACGGGTATTCTTTATTTTCTCTCCGTAGCAACATTTTTACTACAACTCTCCTCCTATTTTCACACAATCCATGGAAATGGAGGAGTCACACAGTGAGCCTTTGTCTGCAACACTCAGTGTCTCCTGGCAGGGAAGGGGTTAATGGCCGAGCCTCCCTGTACCAGGCTCACCACTGCCTCCACTGTCTGCATACCAACAGAGGGTTGCCTGGCAACTGCGAGTCTCAGCAGAACCCCCCCTCCCCTCCCCTCCAACTCCCATGATACACCGGTATCACCACACTAATTCCTGCCACGTCGGCTTAGCACCTGATTGGTGGAAATTTACTGCAGGGCGTGTCCTGGTCATGCGGACGTCAGTGTGTACGTGCGCTGGGTGGATTAACCCTTAAGCTGCATACACGCTATACAATTTTCAAAACCATATAATAGGAGGTCAAACCTAAACACTTTCAATTTGTATGCAATCAGGCAGGCCCCTGGCACTACATAGTTGAAGGTAAATCTAAAGGAAATTGAACAACAAAAGTTCAAACACCAACGCGAGTCAGGACTTTATGATGATCCATCCACACACAGATATCAGAATGTCCCCATGGAGATGAAATACGTTTTAAATAAAGTTTGTATATTTAAAGTAGAACTATAGGCAAAAATTATTTTTTCATTTTGGATAGAGTAATTAAGGGTTTTAACCCCGGTCAGATATTTTTTCGCCATCCGTGTCCCATTGGGGAGATTTCCCTTCACTTCCTGTCCCATAACCAAACAGGAAGTGAGAGAGATCCCTGCAAATGAAGGGAATTTCTTGGGGACCCCCAGATCACCAGAACCAGTGTCCCCATTGGAAGAGTTCCCCTCTATTACTTTTCAGGGGACAACCCAAAATTTGGGATCTTCTTTTACTTTCACTTTCAATGATAAACAGGACACAGAGAGGGGGAATCTCCCTAATGGGGGCACAGAAAGCAATAAAAACTGACAGGGGCTCTAATCCCTCTCCACTCCGCCCAAAACGAAAACAAAAGTGTTGCCTTTAACCACTTCAGCCCCGGAAGGATTTCCCACTTTAGGACCAGAGCATTTTTTGCGATTCGGCGCTGCGTCGCTTTAACTGAAAATTACGCGGTCGTGCGACGTTGTACCCAAACGAAATTTGCGTCCTTTTTTTCCCACAAATAGAGATTTCTTTTGGTGGTATTTGGTCACCTCTGCGTTGTTTCTGATTGCCGCTATAAACAAAAGAAGAGCGACAATTTTGCAAAAAAACACCAAATTTATTACAAATACAAATCCAAAAAAAAAATATAAAATTTTTTTTTTCCATCGGTTTTGGCCGATTTATATTCTTCCTCATATTTTTGGTAAAAAAAAATCGCAATCGTTGCCGCGTTTACGGATGATGAGAATTAATTTCTGGGGTTTTTATTTATTTTTTTATTTTTTACTAGTAATGGCGGCGATCTGCGATTTTTAGCGGTACTGCGATAATGCAGCGGACATGTCGGACCATTTTTACACTTTTTTGGGACCATTGGCATTTATACAGCGACCAGTGCTATAAAAATTCACTGATTACTGTGTAAATGCCATTGGCAGTGAAGGGGTTAACCTGCAGGGGGCGCTCTAAGGGTTAACTGTGTTCCCTGGGTGTGTTCTAACTGTATGGGGGCTGCCCTGGCTGGGGAAAGGGGATGATCACAGCTTCCATATACAGGAAGGCTGTGATCATCGCTCTTCCCCCTTCAATAGAACGGAGATCCGTGTTTACATACACGGACCTCCGTTCTTTCAGTGCAGGGGAGCCATCGCTGGTAGCGCCCGCACCCTACCCGCTCCCTGGCTCCCCCCGAACACAGTGAGCGCGCGAGCGCGCCTCCGGCGGCGCGCGCTCACAATGCTAGTTATCGCGGCCGCCGTCCTGTGATGGCGGTTCGCGATAACAAGCCACCTTGCCGCCGTCACACCGTGGCGGGCGGTCGGCAAGTGGTTAATTATACTTTAACCCCTTGAAGACCAGGCTTTTTCTGGCACTTTTTGTTTACAAGTTTAAGCCCTGGTTCACACTTGTGCGATGCGAGAACCAATGCAATCACAGCAGAGGCGGCTCTCTAATTAGGCAAATTAGGCGGTCGCCTAAGGCCTCGCACTCACAGGGGCCTCGCAACCGCCTAATTTGACGCTGACACCAGCAGCACCGAGATAGAGAGTACTGACAACCAGCACTTAATATATGCTCTTAATTTTATCGCTTGAAATATTTTTCCCATTATGGGTGTGAGTGGGGCCTCATGTCTAGGTTTTGCCTCACAAAGCCTAGAGCCACCTCTGGATCACAGCGCCGGTTCCCGCATCGCATCTCCCCGCAGGCAGAAATGCTGCGGGTGTCAATACAATGTTAATGACACCCCCAGATCGGTTCACAGGTCGCAGTGCCAACTGTGGATTCATACAGGAATCGGATCGCATAGATGAGAACATCCATGCAATCCGATTCCGGTGCGGGGAAAAGCAAGTCCCTGCATCTTTTCCTGTGCACAGGTCAGCCATCAGAATTGTTGGGGCCCCTTACACAGTTTTAGACCCGGGCCCCGCCGTTTGACCACCAACATTCCCCAGGGCCCGCCCACTAGGGTTGCCACCTCATCCCTTTAAACCCGAACACATATGAATAACACAGGTTGTTCTGAGGATAATTTAATGCAGATAAGTCACCAAGTGAGTTTAATTACCACCTTAATCAGCCACAGAACAACCTGTGTAATTCATATGTGTTCGGGTTTAAAGGGATGAGGTGGCAACCCTACCGCCCACTGGCCATCCCACCACATCCGCCCACTGGCCAGAGGTGTACACATGTTGCAGCCACAGTAGGAATTCTACACCCTGTCACACCTACAAGGTGTAGCCTGCCAAGCATGACCCATTCAAGTGAAGTGTGCAATGCATGCTAGTGTGGGATCCAAGGGGTTAAAAACAAACAGTGCACAGGCAGCACAGCCTCACTTGATGTTTGCAATAAGACCTCACACCGAACCATAGGTGCTGCAGGTCCGAAACTAGGACCAGTTGTGGTCCAGGGGGCCCTCTACATGTGATACACATTTGGTATTTTTATTGCCTATGGTTCTGGAAACGGTGTCCCCAAACCGGGTGCCCCCCTCCCATAGACTCCAATGTTAAGTCTGAAATTCACCCGACAATTGCCGGTCAATTACCGTTCAGTTTGGGGACCGGGTACGGCCAAACCATAGGTGCTGGAGTTCCCAAATTTGGACCAGTTGTTGCCCAGTAGGTTCTCTCTATGTGACCCAATTTTGGGGCCCCTTACAAGAGTACTGCCTGTAGCCCCCTGATGGCGGCCCTGCCTGTGCGAATCCAATGCGAGTTCAGACATACATCTGTAGGGCTGAACTCGCATTGCTTAGACATCGCATGTGAACGCCACCTGCAGTGCGGGTGGGAATCACAGGCGATGTCTGACATCGCACAAGCGTGAACCTAAGCTAAGCCCGTATTTTTTGCTAGAAGATAACTTATAATCCCCAAACATTATATATATATTTTTAGCAGAGACCTTAGGGAATAAAATGGCGATTGTTGCAATTTATTATGTCACACAGTATTTGCGCAGCTGTTTTTCAAACGCAATTTTTTTGGGGAAAAAATACACTTTAACCACTTTGGCCCCAGAAGGATTTACCCCCTTAATGACCAGGCCATTTTTTGCGATACGGCACTACATCGCTTTAACCAACAACTGCATGGCCGTGCCACACTGCACTCAAATAAAATTGATGTCTTTTTTTCCCACAAATAGAGCTTTCTTTTGGTGGTATCTAATCAGCTCTGCAGTTTTTATTTTTAACGCTATAAACAAATAAAAGAGCGCCAATTTTGAAAAAAAAAAAATTTTTACTTTCTGTTATAAAACATATCCAAAAAAAAAAAAAGATAGAAAAACAAATTTCTTCATCAGTTTAGGCCAATATGTATTCTGCTACATATAAAAATTCCCCATAAGCGTATAGTGATCGGTTTGTGCAAACGTTATAGCGTCTACAAACTATAGGATAGATTTAGGGACTTTTATTGCTTTTATTGTTTTTACTGGTAATGGTGGTGATCTGCAATTTTTAGCGGGACTGCGACATTGCGACGTAAAAATCTGACACTAAGTGGCGCTTTTTGGGGACCAGTGACACCAATAGAGTGATCAGTGCTATAAAAATGCACTGTCACTGTACTAATGACACTGGCAGGGAAGGGGTTAACACCAGGGGGCGATCAAGGGGTTAACTGTACAGAAAAAATGTAGCCACTTCCAGCACTCAGGGGTCTTCTAAGGTAAGGAGCAATGAGGGCATCTTTATTCCAAGACTGGGTGGATACTGCCCTCCTCAGATGGGGTAATCCGAAACAAACTGGGAAAAATAAAACAAAAAGGAAGGCGCACACACCTAGTGCATTACTGATGGCATTTAATCAATATTAAAAACAATATAAAATGGATACTCGCAAAAATGGTTCTCAATAAACCAGAGCTCTGAGGAAGGGGGTGTGCCCCCGAAACGCGCTAGCTTGTACCCTTTGTTTCGTAGCACACGTGTCCGCACCACCCCACAGTGTGTGTTTTCATTGGTTTATTGAGAACCATGTTTGTGAGTATTCATTTTATACTGTTTTTAATATTGTGCCATTGGTAATGCACTAGGTGTGCGCGCCTTCTTTTTTTGTTTTATTTTTCCCAAAGAGTTAAGTGTGTCCTAGGGTGGTACTTTCTAACTGTGGGGGGGAGGGGACTGACTGGGAGAACAGAGAGATCGCTGTTCCTGATCACTAGGAACAGACAATCTCTCTCTACTTCCCTGTCAGAACGGGGATCCGACTTATTTAAATAGGCAGATCCCCGTTCTGCCTCTCTGTGGAGTGATCGCGGGTGGCCGGCAGACATTGCGACCGCCGGACACACGCAACTGCTCTGGCGCTGCGCCCGTGCGCCCGCTGTATCTATTACACGAAGCACCGTACCGATACGGCGATTCGCGCAATAAATCCGCCTTGGTTAACCGCTTCAATATCGGGCACTTTAGACCCCTTCCTGCCCAGGCCAATTTTCAGCTTTCAGCGCTCTCACACTTTGAATGACAATTGCACGGTCATGCTACACTGTACCCAAATGAAATTTTTATAATTTTTCTCACACAAATAGAGCTTTCTTTTGGTAGGATTTAAATCACCACTGGGCTTTATATTTTTTTGCTAAACAGAAAAAAAAAGTCCAAAAATTTTGAAAAAAAAAGTTACTGCTTTGTTTCTGTTATAAAATGTTGTAAATGAGTACGTTTTCTCCTTCACTGATAGGCACTGATGATGAAGCACTGATAGACACTGATGATGCAGCACTGATAGACACTGATGAGGCAGCACTGATAGACACTGATGATGAAGCACTGATAGACACTGATGATTAAGCACCGATAGACACTGATGATGAAGCACCGATAGACACTGATGATGAAGCACCAATAGACACTGATGATGCAGCACCGATAGACACAGATGATGCAGCACTGATAGGCGCTGATGATGCAGCACTGATAGGCGCTGATGAGGCAACACTGATAGGCGCTGATGAGGCAGCGCTGATAGACGCTGATGAGGCAGCGCTGATAGACGCTGATGAGGCAGCGCTGATAGACGCTGATGAGGCAGCGCTGATAGACGCTGATGATGCAGCGCTGATAGACATTGATGAGGCAGCGCTGATAGACGCTGATGAGGCAGCGCTGATAGACACTGATGAGGCAGCACTGATAGAAACTGATGAGGCAGCACTGATAGGCACTGATGAGGAGGCACTAATATGCAGCACTGATGGACACTGATAGATGGCACTGATAGGCAGCACTGACAGGCATTACTGATGGGCACTGACAGGCATTACTGATGGGCACTGACAGGCATTACTGATGGTCACTGAAAGGCATTACTCGTGGGAACTGGTGGGCACCACAGATGGGCACTGGTGGGCATCACAGGTGGGCACTGGTGGGCATCACTGATGGGGCTGCACTGATAATCACTGCAATGATTGTCAGTGCAGATCCCCCCCCCCCGTCAGGAAGGCTGCTTATCAGCTCTCCTCTAGATGAATAGATGAATGCTGATAACTGGTACTTCCTGGTAACACTCTGAAGAGCTGTGATTGGACACAGCTGATCACATGGTAAAGAACCTACGTCATATACTCATTACCATGATCTAAGATGTGGTGTGTCGGAGCGACACACCGCACTACCGATCACTGCGCTGCGTGCCCCCGGGGGCGCACACAGGCGGCTTGGTCTCCGGGATGTCATGTAACATCCAGTCAGAACGGGAGAGCCACCGCCCGGGCTGTTGTTTTGCTATAGGCCGGACAGGATGTGGTTGATGAATTAAAAAAACAAAACAATATTTACCACAATTTTTTTGTATAATGTGAAAGATGATGTTACGCTGAGTAAGGCTGGGTTCACACTGCCGGGCAGAGCGGCTCGCAGCAGGGGTCCGTGCGTCCCTGTTCACCACTTCAGGTCCAATTTCGGCTGAATTTGGACCTGAAATGGACCAGAAGACGCACAGGACTCCTGTGGAGGGACGGGGCGCTTTAATGTTTTTCTTTTTCTTATTTATTTTATTTTTTAATTTTTATACTGTACCTTTAATTTTTTTATCACTTTTATTCCTATTACAAGGAATGTAAACATCACTTGTAATAGAAATAAGGATGACAGGTCCTCTTTATTGGGAGATCTGGAGTCAAAAAGACGCCAAATCTCTCCTTTACCTTCAAAAGCAAAAGGTCAAAAAAAATGTATGTTTTTTTTGATCTTTTGCTTAAAAAAAAAAAAAATGTACTTGCAGCCTGCACCAGAAGTGACATCAAGACATTGCGTCCCCTACCGCCGCTTCTGAAAGCGTTCCAGGAGCTCATGAGAAAGCCAGCCGCAAGCTGAAAAACAAAATACTGGGGGTTATGGGTGATATCTTCAGCCATAACTCCGGTAAACCACTTGCAAACTGCAACGTATATATACTGTATTCTGTACATCAGGGGTAGGTAACCTGCGGCCCTCCAGCTGTTGCAGAACTACAAGTCCCATCATGCCTCTGGGAGTAATTGTAACTGCCAGCCTTGCAATGCCTCATGGGAAATGTAGTTCCACAAGAGCTGGAGGGCCGCAGGTTGCCTACCCCTGCTGTACGTATTGCGGTCAGTAAGTGGTTAACTATTTGCCGCCCGCACTAAAGCCGAAAGACGGCTACAGTGCTTGCCTTAATTGCAACCATGGACGTTCCCCCGAGCATTCGCTGTCTGCGCGCCCCTGTGGGTCGTGCGCGGCTTGCTCTGTGGTCACCGAGTCTGAGTCAGTACTAACCAGTGCCACCTACCAGTGCCCACCGTGCCACCTACCCGTGCACACAGTGCCATCTACCAGTACCCACAGTGCCACCTACCTTTGCCCACCAGTTCCACCTATCAATGCCCACCAGTGCTGCCAATCAATGCCCATCAGTATCTCATCATCAGGGCCACCGACCAGTGCTGCCTATCAGTGTCACCTACCAGTGCCTACTAATGCCCATCAGTGCTACCTATCAGTGTCACCTATTAGTGCCCTTCAGTGTCGCCCACCAGTGCCACCTCTGTGCCCATCAGTGCCACCTCATCAGTGCTTATCAGAGCCACCTATCATTGCCCATTAGTGCTGCCTTATCAGTGCAGCCTATCAGAGCCCATCAGTGCAGCCTATCAGTGCCCATCGGTGCAGCCTCATCAGCGCACATCAATGAAGGAGACAAATTACCTGTTTTCAAAATTTTATAACCAATGGTGATTAAATATCACCAAAAGAAAGCTCTATTTGTGGGAAAAAAACGTATAAAAATGTAATTTGGGTACAGTGTATCATGACAGCGCTGAAAGCTGAACATTGGCCTGGGTAGGAAGGGGTTTTAAGTGCCCAGTAAGCAAATGGTTAAAGGAGAACTTCAGGGAAACATTTTTATTAAAACTTTTGTAAGGGGTATGCCACCTTCACCTGTATGTCGCGCTCTTGCGTGGTTTTTGTGTGACATCATAAGGTAGCCCATACTCTTCACGTGCCAAAAGCTCGTCAAAGTAGCCCCTGCACTCTTTTTTGGGTGATGAGCCTTGCGCATCAAAATGCGTGCCCACTAGCCGCGTTTTGGTTGACATTATTGGGAATTCACACTTTGCATAGTGGGAACACGCGTCCCCGCTTGCAAATTTTTTGGGCCGATTTACACGTGTTACCGCATGTTGCGCATAGGGCACCGCATTCTCTTGAATGGGCTGCCCTATGTGCATTTGTTGCACAAAAGAAGCTTGTGCACGGTTTTAGGACGCACAATTTTTTCGCACGCGTTTTGCCATGATTGCTGTGCATTTTTGTTGCGTGATAATCGTGTCAAAATTGCATCACGTTTGCAATGCCATTAAGAATGAATGGCACCAAAATGTGGGCTGTACATTTTGCCAGGATTGCAGCATGTTTTGGACTCATGGGCAGAATTGTGCCGATTCCAAATCTTTAGGTGCGAATGAGACATAAGAATTATTGGCACTGCAACTGCGATGTGCGTTTTGGCGCTTTTTTTTTGCATTTTTCCAGAAACACACAGCGTTGAAATCTTTGATGACCAGAATCCTGGGGTCTTTGTGGAGGAAATTGAGCATAAAAGACCACATTTGCCACAAACTGGCTGTAGTAGAAGTGACAGAGGATAATCCTTTGCTTGATAGTCTCACCGCACTAACGTGTAATTCCCACGGTTTGGTGGGTGGGGGTTGGGAGGTGTTGAAGCCTGCCCCATTTTCTCCTACTCTTTGTCACCAGCACCCCAACCCTCCTCATATTCCTCCACAGCTTTCTGCTGCCTTACAAAGATGGAGGCAATAGAAAAAGGTTCCTGCTTGCCCTGAAACAGGGGCAGCAATTATCTTAGGCTGTTGCATAGGCTCTGGAGATTTTAGGGGGGACTTCTGGTTCCAAAGTGTCATAGGAGGAGGCCAATGAGGGGGATGTGGTATAGGCAACTGCACCATCACCATCAAACAAGACACGTGGTGGTACCACCAGCTCCAGCAGTGAGCCCCTGTTCTGCATACTTTTCAGCCGCCAGAAGACTGACCCAATGGGTTGTGAAGGTTGTTGGCAGGTGCAGTCTGATTTCTCCACTGCAGGTGGCGTTCAACCGCAGTGGCATTGCAGAGGGAGAGGAAGTCAAGAGGAACGTGGTTCCTTTATGGTTTCCTGAGTCACTGAGGCAGCAATACGGTTGGATGCTCACAGCCCTTGTGACTCTGACAGCCATCTTGGGTAAGGCAGAGTCTATTTAAGACCCTGGTTCCCGGGTTTGGAGCACATTTAGCACATGGGTAGTGTAGGGACAGGCCAGCTATCTGTCAGGGACAGTAAAATCGAAGGAAATGTTTCCAGATGAGTATGGAAAGAATATTTCAGAAGCCTCCCCATTTGGACTCGGGCCAGCCAGGCTGCATTTCGCCCCTCAACACAGATAATGCCAGTTTGGCTGTGATCTGCTTTGCTGCAATCTGCTGTTCACCTGTGAGTGTTCCCAATTGCACTGCCTTCCACCGGTCTTGTTGGGAATTGTTATATTCTGACTACAATACAAGTTCTTTCTATTGCAACTGGACTGTGTGCGAGTTACTGCCGCCACACCACTCTGCACCCTCCCACAAGGTTATGTACATAGGTGTGCGCAGCCTATTGCATTAGAGTGTGCACCCCAAATGTATTAAAATATGAATGGTGTTAGTAGGGCAGTGGACTTGTCAGTAGGGCAGAGTTTGGTGTTAGTAAGGCAGTGGACAGTGGGACAGTGTCAGTAGTTTTTCATTTTTATTATTTAATTTTCTACAAATTTTTTAGGAGCTCCACTGTGGGGCTTTGGTGAAATATCAGCAAGGGGAATCTGCACTGCATGGGGTGATTAGGGTGTGCCTAGGCACACCCGGCACACACCCTGAGCACGCCTATGGTTATGTAGCATTCCTGCCCATGCTTACTGGATTTTGTGTCCATGGTCATGTGTACCTTGCCACTGTGAGCATGGTCCAGCGACACACACATTATTATGTTCCACATGCTGGTAGAGGGCAGGGTTGGCCTCCTGGGCAAAATAATGGCAACTGGGTACCTGCCGTTTTGGTGTAGCACAGGTAATAAACTCATGGAAGAGAGCGAAGCTGGAATGGAAGAAGCTGCAAAGCCAGCAGTTTTGTCAAACTGCCTTAAGACACTGGGCATAGTGGTGGTTTGGGGTCATTATTTTCTTCTACTGCACCAGCTGCAGAAGAGTCACTTGGCTTTGGAAGGACGCTGCTAGAGAGGTGCATGTAAGAATATTCTGTAGGCAAGCTGCCCCTAGACAAAATACTCCCTTGATGCTGTTCTGCCTCTCCCTCAGAACCTTCCTCCTCTCCACCTGGTGGCACCTACAGATGGTCTGCCACCTCAGACCATATCACTGTTCTACATTGTAGAACAGTGATATGATATCACTGTTCTACAATTATCTTCTAACTGTGTGTGAAAACTATTAATTAGAGGGGAGAAGCCAGATCACTGTTCTAAGAACAGTGATATATCATATCACTGTTCTTAGAACAGTGATATGGCTTCTCCCCGCTAATTGACAGTTTTCACACACAGTTTGCAGATGTTCTAAGTACAGGGATATGGCTTCTCCCGGCTAATGTATACTTTTCTCACAGAGTTTTAAGATGATTGTAGAATGTACAATCATCTTAAAACTGTGTGAGAAAAGTATAAATTAGCTGGGAGAAGCCATATCACTGTTCTTAGAACAGTGATATGGCTTCTCCCCGCTAATTTATACTTTTCTCACACAGTTTTAAGATAGTCCACATCCACCTCCATTTTTGATTTTTTTATGTTATTTTTTTTTTTGTAATTATTTTAAGTTATTTCCCTATCCCCATTTCTTTGTAGGGCATTCCCAGTCTGTTCACGGGATGTTTCTTTACCCCTATCCCTTTATTGAATTTTATTAATGTTTTTTTTT
>BLSH010349345.1:132385-144372 GCA_018402905.1 Glandirana rugosa | reverse complement strand
ATTCCCAGTCTGTTCACGGGATGTTTCTTTACCCCTATCCCTTTTATTTTAAGTTATTTCCCTATCCCCATTTCTTTGTAGGGCACTTGTCTGACCCTTACCCCCATTTTCTTTCCTTTTGCAGACCTCTAGGACTTTCCAGGACTTTTTTACAGAACTTTTCAGAATTTTTAGTAAAATTACCAGAACCCCGGACCCGAACCTGGACTTTTTTTGAAAAGTCTGGGTTCAGGTCCCGGACACCCAAAAGTTCGGTAGGACCCGAACTTTACAGTTTGGGTTCGCTCAACTCTAAACACAAGCCTCATCTCTACCCAACATTAGAGATAGAGTTGGCAACTTTTCTTCAATCCAAACCCAAACACTTTTATTGGCGCACCGTAAATTTTTTTTGTGGTATACAGTGTAAAAGACCTTGGACACTTTTGGGTGGCAGCAGGATGGACAGGGGGCAGCAAGATGGACCTGGGGTCAGAAGAGTGGACAGGGGGCAGTGGGATGGACAGAGGAGCCGTGGAGTGGACTCGGGGGCAGCGCAGTGGGTAAGGGGCAGTAGTCAGGTAGACAGTGGGGCGTACAGTGAGGAGGCAGTGGTGCTCAGTGGTGGACAGCATACCTGTCACCTGCTGTCCAGTTCTGTAGGCTGTGGGCTTCTCCCATGTTTTACAAGTGATCAGCTGCACTTTCTGCTCCTTCTTCTGGGCTCCTGTAAAGCTGGAAGGCTCCGGTCAGTGTGTGTGGTCACTGGACTGGGCACAGTTAGAAAAGAGGGGAAAACACTTTGGTGGCAGGCACTGGGGATGTCTCAATGGCAGGTCTGCTGTCTGAATAATGTGTCCAGATGTCCAGCAAACTCGGACACAAAACAGGAATATCCGGGTAAATCCCGGACAGCTGGGAACCCTAATTAGAGATGAGCTTGGGCGTCCTCTGAACTCATCTCTAGCTGAACTCCAAACTTGCGCTCATTTTTTACTACAATGATCTTGTGACTGGTTCATTCCTGCCCCCCAGTCTGGCTCTTACTTTCACGAGTTGCGGGGCAAAAATGAGTGGTTGGAGGAGGTCTGAACTCATCTCTGCTCATCAAAAGTGCAGAGCACTTAGACCTGAGATTTCCGTTTTTTTAGGCAGGTGGAAGGCACAAGCGCACAGACTGGTACTAACGCTTAGGGCAGTATGTGCTCAGGAACGAATGCCCATGGACTGCTTTCTGGGCTTTTGTACCTGGGTGCATGCTACCCTAAGGCTCGGTTCACACCTAGGCGATTTGTGATCCGACTTGTGTCGCCCCAAGTCGCCTCAAGTCGCTTGACATCCGAAATCCCATTGAAATGAATGGGAGCCGTCTTAATGTACATACGACTTCAAGACGACTTCAGAAAAGGTTCCTGTACTACTTCAAGTCGACTTCTATCCAACTTGTGCCCATAGAATTCAATGGAAGTCGCCTCCAAGTTGGATCCCCCATCTATATTGAAATGACTTTGAAGCGACTTTACAGGAAAAAGAATAGATTTTTTGAAGGCAACCCTCCTCCCTCTCTTCTCTGATTGGCCACAAGCAAAGTCGCCTGGCATGGAAGTCGCTTCAGGTCACGTTGTAAGTCGCCCAAAGTCATGCTGAAGTCGCCTTGAAGTCCCATTCAAATCGCCTAGCAAAGTCAACTCTGAAGTCGGATCACCTAGGTGTGAACCGGCCCTAAATGTTAGTACCAGTTGGCGCACTGCCAAGCCCTGTTCAGCCTCTCATAACGTTTTACAGGCTGCTGGCAGCAAAGCTGGATGGTGCGCTTGTGCCTTCTGCTGCCACGAGTCTCCGGAACCTCATGCACCGAGGCAAACGCTCAGTGTGCTTGAGGCCTAACTTGTTGGGTTATGCTTACTTTCTCAATGCAGATAACATAGAACCCAGAGGTGTGCATCACAGACATGTCCTGGAACAAATGCGCCCCCTGCTGTATAAAATCCTTATTGCAATCTGGTCTACTGACATGGCAGTTACATAATGAAAGTATGTAATTAAATATCCAAATCCATATAAATGATATCAATTATTATAAAAGAAAATATGAAGTTGCATTTGTATACTGCAATCCTGTAGGTGATTAATAAAAATGTTTCATTTTTTTTCTGGTTATAAGAACAACTTCCTAAACAACAGAATTTTATATAGTATTAGCCAGATATGAGTTTTAGAAAACAAATTTCCTTATGTTAATAAAAAAATAGATGTTTAGTTGCTAAGGACTGCTACCAACCTTCGCTAGTTATATCTTTATGTGGTTTTAGGAACTTCACACTTATAAAAAATACACAAAGGCATCTTTAAGCCTCATGCACACAGGGCTTAAAAAAAGCGGTAAAAGCTTCGTATTGCACATGCGTTTAGAGGCGTCTAGTGTTTGTGCCTGAGGCACGCATTTACCCCTTGATCGCCCTAGATGTAAACCCCTTCCCAGCCATTGTCATTATTAGTATAGTATTATCAAAGGGGGTGTGCCAGGTGTGCTTGAGCACACCCAAATCACTATATGCCCTGATGATCCCCTTTACTGCCCAGGCTTCCCCCCTCCTTTTCTAAATGAGCACACTCACTCACTGTGTTCATTCATAACTGAAGCATAGTAAACGGTTTACTATGATTCAGTTTGTGAATGAACAGGAAGCCACACAGCACAGAGCACTTACTATTCATTCACTGCTGCATGAGGTTGCAGAGAAAGGCATGTGTGTTTGAGCTTTGGAGTGCACACCCTAATACAATAGGCTGCACACACCTATGAGTATTATCACTGTATTACTGTCACTGGTGATATCAGTGGCAGTTAGTCAGTTACCCCCCCAGCGTCAGTTAGTGTCAGATTGCCCGCCGCAATCACAGTCCAATTATAAGTCGCTGATCACCGCCATTAGTAGTATCATTTTTTTTAAATTCCAGTATACAGTACATACCATAGTTTGTAGGCACTATAACTTTCACGTGAACCAATCATTATACCCTTATTGGGATTTTTTCTATCAAAGACATGTAGCAGAATACATTTTGGCCAACATGTATGAAGAAATTAGATTTCTTAAAATATTTTTATCGGATATGTTTTATAGCAGAAAGTAAAAAATATTGTTTTTTTTCATTTATATTGCCAAAAAAAACCCTAGTGGTGATCAAATACCACCAAAAGAAAGCTCTATTTGTGTGAAAAGAAAAATGATACAATTTTTTTTGGGTACAACGCACTTACCAGTTAAAATAGCACAGTGCAAAAAAGCAAAAAAAAAAAAAAAAATGGCCTGGTCATGAAGGGGGTAAAACCTTCTGGAGCTCAAGTGGTTAAAGTTGAACTCCAGTCAACTAAGGCTGACCATACACTATACAATTTTTTCTTATTCAATTTCCTTTAGATTTACCTTGAACTATGTATTGCAAAGTCCTGCCTGATAGCAATACATTTAAAATGTTTAGGTTTGGCTTCATATTATATGGTTTTGGTAAATCTAAAGGAAAATTGTACAAAAAAAAAAAATGTATAATGTATGGGCAGTCTAAGGCTAAACCTACTCTTACCCCCAATCTAAACCTATTCAATCTACCCTGTAAAAGAAAATATGTCTATACTTGCCTATCCTGAAGCTGCTCCGGTCCGGTCACATGACCGGCTTCAGTGTAGAGGAGGGACAGCTGACAATGGCTGCCCCATAATAAGCTTATGAGTGATGTCATTGCATGGGCTTTGCAGCCATTGTCGCAGCCTCTTCTCTACACTGAAGTTGGTGCTGGAAGCTGGTCAGAGCAGCTTCAGAATAGGTAAGTATAGGCATTACACCCGTGGGACTTTAAATGAGGTGAGCACAAAAAGGTCAATGAGCAGAGGCGTAAATGGAACCTTCAGGCCCCCGGTGCAAGAAATTATGAAGGGCCCCCCTGACCCCTGGCCAGGGCCCTTCCGTCTTCCCACTGATCCTGGGGCCATTTACTCCCATCGCAGGGCCATTTATTACCGTCCCACAGCGGGGCCCTTTCACAAGTTCTGCAGCGGGCCCCCTTACCTTTGCAATCCTGATAGTTCCCTCACTGGTGTCAGTAGTTTTTAATTTTTTTTTTTTTAATTTTATTTATTTATTTATTTTTTTACCATTTAATTTTTTTCTTTTCATTTTTTTTAGGAGCTCTGTTGGGGGCCTTTGATGAGATATCAGGGCTCTAAACAAATCTCAGCCCTCCTTCTCCATCTGTGTAGCCTCGGCTGCACAGAATGAATGGACAGCAATAGTTGTGTACCGAGGCTCCCATTCATTCAGAGACGGAAGTATAGTAAAAACCGTTTACTATGCTTCAGTTATGAATGAACCAATTGGTGCCAATCACTGACTCTGTCCATTCAGAAAAGGAAGGAGCCAGTAAATGGCAAATTTATCGACCCGTTCCCATCTCTCCATCATGACACATCTTCTACAGCAGCTGGCAGGAGAGAGGAGGGGGGAAGACAGCAGCTCTGTGGGAGGACCAGGGAAGCACACAGGGACCCTGGGAACAGAAGAAGACAAGTAAACTGGATAGGAGGGGTGGCGGGGGCAGCATATAGAGGAACCAATCTCGTCGACTAGGAGGAAAATGGAGGAGAAAGCTTCCTCTAAATGCCACCCCCGTCATCCCTCCTATTCAGGTGTACAAGGGAGGCACACGGGGCCCGGTTGCAATCGCAAGCCCTGCAACCCCTGTAGTTACACCCCTGTCAATGAGAGTATACAAAGTTAACATGGTTTATAAATTTATAAAAATGTTACAACATTCATCGTATATGCATGTGTAGATGCATGAACAGAGGTGCCAAACCACTTGGCAGTGATAAAACACAACATTACCAAGCGGCCACATATATTTAGAATTGTTGATATACAGTAATACACAGGCATTGTATAACTCGACGCGTTTCGCATCATTTGCCACATGAATCATTTGCCCTTGATTAAGATGGGGCAGGTGGTGTTTTTCAAAGTGATTTCTCAACAAAATTTAAAAATAGCATTTTCACCCTGTAGTTCTGCTTTGAGGAGGGACAATAAAAATGCAGCTCCATCACGTATTTTTGCCGCCCCCAACCACATGAAAGATATCGCATATATTTTTCCTCTTCTTGTTCTAGAGATAAATATATTTTAGTTTGCACTATGCTTCAAAAGCTCACATTTTTATCCATTAAATAAAATCTATAGTCAGAGGCGTTACTAGAACCTTCAGGGCCCCGGTGCAAGAAATCATGAAGGGGCCCCCTGGCCCCTTCCCACTGATCCCAGGGCCCTTTACTCCCATCATGGGACCCTTTTATTAAGGTCCCGCAGCGAGCCCCCTTCCTGCTCTCTTGGGGTCCCCCCACTTTGGCGGAACACCAGAGCCCAGTCGCAAGTGCAACCTTTGCGACCCTGGTAGTTCCGCCACTGGTGTCAGTAGTTTTTTTTTTTTTTTTTTTGTTTCACGCTTTTTATTGGAATGTATATTTGAGAACAAACATATGGTCACAAACATTTTGTATTGTATATATCTAGAACCAAACATTGTATAAGGTCAATCTTACAAAGAAAGGTAAACTCGATTACCTCTATAGAGGAATGTACATTTTAATTTAGAAGAAAACATTACCCTTGTATGACCTTGTACTAGACAGATAATAAAAAAAAAACAAAAAAACAAAAACAAAAAAAAGTCGAGGTCCATTTTTTTTTTAACAATTTTTTTTTAATTATTATTTTTTTTTTTTACATGTTATTTAGGCTTTGATTAAGTATTCACTTTTGAGACAGAGAAAGGGGTCATTCATTAGTCCCTTTCTCTGCAGCCTCAGCAGCACAGAATGAATTAACAGGAATAGCTCTGTACAGAACTTCCTGTTCATTCAGCAACTGAGCCATAGCAAACACAGTTTACTATGCCCCAGCTATGAATAAATGAATAATAAAAAACAAAACAAAAAAAAGTCAGTGATCGGTATGGATCACTAATTCTATTTAATAAGATAAAGAAGATGACACATTTACCAGTCCCTTCCCTGCTCGCCTTCCTGACAGTATCCCCTGCACCAGCTGGCAGGAGATGGGAAGGGGGAAATCTGACAGGGGGGCTGGGAAGAACACAGGAGCCCAGGGTAGCAGGACAGAGACAGGGTGGCGGCAGGAGCGGCATGTGGAGGAAATGCCCCCCATTTCCCTCCTGCAGCCACTGAATGACTGCGGGAGGGGGAGGAGGAGAAGCAGGCATTCAGCGGCTACATGCAGGGATCGGTTCCTTTACATGCCGCCAGCCCCCTATCCAGGCGTACAGGGGGGGGGGGGGTGCACGGGCCCCTGGAGGAGGGGGTTGGGTCGCAATGTCAACCCCTGTGACCCCTGTACATAAACCCATGTCTATAGCCAAAAGTTTTTTTATTGATGTAAAAGCTTAACCACTTGTGGACCACCTATCCCAGATTTACTGTGGCAGGATGGCCCCACTGAGCTGAATCAAATACAAATTTGTGATCCAGAACTTCCGGGAACCCGCTGATCAGCCGAGCGAATGACAGAATAGAGCTCTGTGTTGGTAAACAACACAGGGCTCTCTACAGACAGCAGCTATGTGCTACTGAGTAAAACCCAGCACATCAATCAGTAAAAACAGCAAACAATACATACAGTAGACATTGTTAGGCACACAGTTAACCCCTTGATTGCCCTTAGATGTTAAACCCTTCCCAAACAGTGTCATTAGTACAGTGACAGTGTATAGTATTAGTATTGATCTCTGTATTAGTTTCACTGGTGATGTCAATCATTCAGTTTCCCCTCAGCATCAGTTGGTGTCAGATTTCCCGCAGCACTATCGCAGCCCCATTATAAGTTGCTGATCACCGCCATTAGTAGAAAAAAAAAAATAATTAAATAAATAAAAATTGCCGTATTATAGCCGATAGTTTGTAGACGCTATAACATGCAAAGCAATCAATTTATACTTATTGGGACTTTTTTTTTTTTTTTTTACCAAAAACATTTTGGCCAAAATTTATGAAGAAATTACATTTATTTATTGGATATGTTTATTGCAGAAAGTAAAAAAAAATATTGTGTTTTTTTTATGATAAAAAAACAAGTGGTGATCAAATACCACCAAAAAATCTCTATTTGTGTGAAAAAGTATTAAAATTTGGGTTGGGTACAGTGTTGCATGACCACATAAGTGCCTGTTAAAGTGTTACTAAACCCAGGACCCTGCAGTCACTATATACAGTAAACAGAACATGGAAATGCAATTATTTTAGTAAATATAAACTCCTAAATACCTTTTCTAATCAGCAGTATATATAAAGCAGCCTTGTGGCTTCTATCAGTGTCTGGTTAAAGCTTTTTTAGGAGGAGTTTTCATTCTCCTCTGACTGTCCAATGAGAATGCAGGACCCCTGACTTTCTGTCTGGACAGTACTGATTGGCCCCGTGCTGATCACATACACAAAAAAACCTCTATAGCACAGGTGTCGAACTGGCGGCCCTCCAGCTGTTGCGGAACTACAAGTCCCATGAGGCATTGCAAGACTGATAATTACAAGCATGACTCCCACAGGCAGAGGCATGATGGGACTTGTAGTTTCGCAGCAGCTGGAGGGGAGTTTGACACCCCTGCTCTATAGCAATGCACATCAAACTGAGCATGTGCAGAGTGCCCCCAAGGCCATGAACTGTTAGCAGATGGATCAGGGACAGTAAAAGGAGGGGAGGATCTGAGGAGACAGGATTGAACAGCCCTTTTACACAATGCCGAGGATTAACCCCTTAGGTTCCACAGTGAGTATAACAAGCATGCTTTACTGCATATACAGACTGATACTGTTGTGGGTTTAGTAACACTTTAAAGTAGCACAGCGCGAAATAGTAAAAAAAAAAAAAAATGGCCTGGTCATGAAGGAGGGGGGGTGGGGGGGGTAAAATCTTCCAGAGCTGAAGTGGTTAAAGAGCCCCCTTTAGCTTTGGCCCCACCACTTCCCCCTGCACTGCCATTTTGGTAGTCTGGTGCATGCACAGGTGTGCTTAAGGGTTCTGGCAGAGCTCTGTGGCATATCTGTGCATTCACAGGGGGGTGGGGAGTCGTGCATGCACAGGCATGCTTAATGATGGGGCTTCCATACCAGTTCATGTGTGCAGATGTGCCGCAGGGTAGACATGTGCAGAGCAAAAAAAATCATTTCGTTTTGTTTCGTTTTGATTTGTTATTTAGATAAGTTTGGTTAGTTAGATTTGTTTCATTCATTTTCGGAATTCGTTTTGTTTATTATTTTTCGAATCGATTAGAATAGTTTTTGAATCAATTCCGAATAGTTTTCGAATTCGAAAAGTTTTTCGAATTTGAATCGTTTACAAATTCGAATAATTTTCAAATTCGAATCGTTTTCTAATAATTTTCCAATTTCCAAGCAGAATGGGGTGGAGTGGAAAGTGGAGGAATAGAATGGAAAAAGAATACAATAGAGGGGAATATAACAGAAAATGAAAGATTATACAGTTGAAATTTTGAGTTGGTCTACCTGACCGTGGTTTGGTTTCAACAGAACACCTAATTTTCCACTTCTTGATTACAGTTTGAACACTGCTGATTGGCATTCTCAATTCCTTGGATATCTTTTTATATCTCTTTCCTGTTTTATACAGTTCAACCACTTTTTCCCGCAGATCCTTTGACAATTCTTTTGCTTTCCCCATGACTCAGAATCCAGAAACGTAGAGTCTGCCAGGAGTCCAGAAACTCATTGACCTTTTATACACACACTAATTACAAGCGAACAGATCACAGGTGAGGATGGTTACCTTTAACCACTTCAGCCCGGAAGGATTTCCCCCTTTGGGACCAGAGCCCTTTTTGCGATTCGGCACTGCGTCGCTTTAACTGAAAATTGCGCGGTCGTGCGACGTTGTACCCAAACAAAATTTGCGTCCTTTTTTTCCCACAAATAGAGCTTTCTTTTGGTGGTATTTGATCACCGCTGCGTCTTTTCTGATCGCCGCTATAAACAAAAGAAGAGCGACAATTTTGCAAAAAAACCCCAAATTTCTTACTTTTTGCTAAAATACAAATCCAAAAAAAAATATAAAAAAACATTTTTTTTCATCGGTTTTGGCCGATTTATATTCTTCCTCATATTTGCGAAAAAAAATCGCAAGCGGCGTTTATTGATTGGTTTGTGCAAAAGTGGTCGCGTTTACAGATGATGAGAATTAATTTCTGGGGTTTTTGTTTTTTTTTAAAATTTTTTATTAGTAATGGCGGCGATCTGCGATTTTTAGCGGTACTGCGATATTGGGGCGGACATGTCGGAACATTTTGACACTTTTTTGTGACCATTGGCATTTATACAGCGATCGGTGCTGTAAAAATGCACTGATTACTGTGTAAATGCCATTGGCAGTGAAGGGGTTAACCTGCAGGGGGCTCTCTAAGGGTTAACTGTGTTCCCTGGGCTTGTTCTAACTGTGGGGGGACTGCCCTAGCAAGGGAATGGAAGTGATCACAGCTTCCGTGTAGAGGAAGGCTGTGATCACAGCCCTTCCCCCCTCACAGAACGGAGGTCCGTGTTTACTTACACGGACCTCCGTTCTTTCACTCCGGGGGGGGCATCGCGGGTAGCCGGCGGCAATCGAAGCCGCCGCACCCGCTCCCTGGCCCTCCCCGGACACAGTGAGTGCGCGGGCGCGCCTCCGGCGGCGCACGCGCGCTCACCGGGCTCGATCTCGCAGCCACCGTCGTATGACAGCGATTTGCGCAGGAGCGCCACCTTGTCGCCGCCAGATGCTGATCGGCGGTCGGCAAGAGGTTAATAGCCATTCAAACTCCTTTGTGTCAACTTGTGTGCATGTTATCAGGCCAAATTCAGGGTATGTAAACTTTTGATCAGGGTCATTTGGGTAGTTTCTCTTGTCATTATGAGTTAAAAAGAGTAAACACAGTTGATTGATAATAAATGGCTTCAGCCAAACACTAACCATGAGTGAAAGAAATGTTTTTGTGTTCTCATTCATATTCTCTGAAAATGGGCAAGAAATCATAAATTCTGCCAGGGTATGTAAACTTATGAGCACGACTGTATTGTGGTGGAGTGGAACAGAGGTGTTTTACTCTGTTGTATTCTATTCTTTTCTAGTCTATTTTTTTCTGTTCTATTCCTTTTTTTTCTATTCTATTTTGTTCTCTTTGGAAATTGTAAAACTATTCAAATTTTAGGACTTTTCGAATTTGAAAACAATTGGGATTTGAAAACTTTTTGAATTTGAAAACTATTTGAAAATTATTTGAATTTGAATTTCGTCTGAATTTTCTTTTTTGTTATTCGGATTTCTTTAAATTCGGTACTTCCAGGAACCAAAGCCCTGTGCCACATCCGTGCAGGTGCAGAATACACCGATGAACGTCATGAAACTGCTATACATTAAAAAAACCAAAAAAAAAACAATTCAACTGCAAGAGAGGGAAGGGGGAGAAGGCAGGGGAAATACTATATTGTTATAATAATATAATATAATATAATATTATTTAGCATGAAGACCCCCTTTAAGTTTAGCTCATTTTTCTTGAAAATCAATCAGCACAGGGGATTGTATTTATGTAGCCCATAGGGGTTGCTGGAAGTAGTAGTTCACCTGTCATTCTGCCCTCAGTCCCACTGTCTCCTCACATCCGGAGTCAAGAAGAACAGGCCGCTACTTTGTTTTTGTTGCTTTTATTAGGGGATTAAACTTGTGTAGCCAATGCCCCTCTTAGGGGTGGCTGGTTGTTGTGGTTCACCTGATCACACTGCCCTCACTCACACTTTTCCGCACATCTGGAGGCACAGAACAGGCAGGTACTTTGTTTTGTTTTTTTATTAGGGGACTAGAACTTGGATGGGATAGGGATGATTATGGGATGCCCAGGAATTGTACAGCTCTGTACATGAGACCACTATATACACTCGCCAGTATATACATCTCTCCATCTTCCTCCAGCACATCACTTGCTGACTGTTACACTTCTTGCTCTTCTCTCCAGCACAACACTTGATTCTACAGGTGAGACATGAAGGGATATTTATCAGGCCTCCATCATCTTCTTCCGGCCTAGCTAGCACATGGTGAGGCCTTCTATAGTTGAAGCAGGGCCTCTAGACCACCCATTACAGGTAGAGGCAGAGGGCCTCCAACATGTAGCAAAGTACTGTATGCTAGCTGGCCTGATGGACTACTACTCCCAGCCCATCTTCCTTCAGGTCCCTTCAGCTCCTCCAGTTTCCATGGCCTTCTCCACTACCAAAGCAGCATAGGAATCCCACACTGACTTCTGCATCCTTCCCTTGTCTTTCACCCCAATCCGCTCCAGCATGCCTCTAACAGTTTCCCAGGGTATGCTGCTCACTGACATCCTGAAGCTTGTAGTTCCACAATGGAGATCTCTCCTGAATAGTGCTCTCTCTTTCTGTTCTTTCTGCTCTGCCTTGTGCCTGCCACCAAGCTCTCTCTCCTCCTGGCTGCACTCAAGCACTCCAGGCCCGGGGTCACCCCCCCCCCCCCCCACACTGGGAGCTTTCCCTGGCCACGACAGCCCACACTACTCCATCTTCAGACTTCCACCCAAACTTCTCCTCCCAGATTGGGCTGACCCCAGGTACTTTAGGAGGCCTGCCCCCTGCCAACCCAGATTGGGGATTAGTCCGGGCTCCTTAGAACACCCCAGATGGCTACACCTTCCCTCCCACCTCTCTTTCCAGAGAACACTAGAACCTTCTGGAAAGAAGTTGGAGGTCTTGATGACACCATCTGTGAATCGCTCAATCCTACCTGAGCCACTCCCAGCCCAGAATCAAAACAATCTGGCCTGCACTCAGTCAGGCCTGACTAAATATTACCTTACCTAAAAACCTCACACTACACCTACCTAGTGTGGAGTGCTACACTTGGATAGGGTATGATTCCTCGGGCCTGATTAGGGGTTAGACC
>BLSH010349345.1:121120-132375 GCA_018402905.1 Glandirana rugosa | reverse complement strand
TGGGGCCCGGACCTCACGAACTCACGTCGGTCCTCCTCTCTCTCGAACCACCGTCCGTGTTCCGTCTCGTCTTTCTTGTCTTTCTCTCTCGTGATAAGTCCTCTCTAGAGGTAACACCTTGATGTTCGAAGTCCTACAGTCACTCGTCGTATGGGACCCTTTGACAATCTCCGTACGACCTCGCCTAACCCCACTTTCTGTTCCCTTCCTACGTCTTCAGTCACACCCTAAGGATACGACGAAACCATCACCTCTTCCGGTACCTTTGACCTCCTCGACTTCCCTGGACTTCCTTCTACCCGACCCTCATCATCAGGTAGTCCGGTCGATCGTATGTCATGAAACGATGTACAACCTCCGGGAGACGGAGATGGACATTACCCACCAGATCTCCGGGACGAAGTTGATATCTTCCGGAGTGGTACACGATCGATCCGGCCTTCTTCTACTACCTCCGGACTATTTATACCTGGCTGCACCCAAGCACTCCAGGCCCGGGGTCACCCCCCCAGACTGGGAGCTTCCCCTGGCCACGACAGCCCACACTACTCCATCTTCAGACTTCCACCCAAACTTCTCCTCCCAGATTGGGCTGACCCCAGGTACTTTAGGAGGCCTGCCCCCTGCCAACCCAGATTGGGGATTAGTCCGGGCTCCTTAGAACACCCCAGATGGCTACACCTTCCCTCCCACCTCTCTTTCCAGAGAACACTAGAACCTTCTGGAAAGAAGTTGGAGGTCTTGATGACACCATCTGTGAATCGCTCAATCCTACCTGAGCCACTCCCAGCCCAGAATCAAAACAATCTGGCCTGCACTCAGTCAGGCCTGACTAAATATTACCTTACCTAAAAACCTCACACTACACCTACCTAGTGTGGAGTGCTACACTTGGATAGGGTATAGGGTATTTATGGGATGCCCAAGGAATTGAACAGCCTCTCTCAGCCACAGCAACCAGCCTTTATATGCACCCCTGTCCCTATCCCCCTCACTCCCTTCCTCCTGGTTATCAGTGCCACAAACATTCAGGACAGCTCAGTCCTGTGCCAGTGTGCCAACCTGTGATTGGCAGCCCCTGATCCCTCCCTCCCCCCTGCCCTTTCACCACCTATGCAAGGCTTCACTGCGGCGTCCAGAGGTCCCAGCCCAGTCCAGAGCTGTTCCTCAGCCATGGTGGGCCGGGCGTTCCACATTCTGCGCTGGCACTGCCTGCTGATTGGTTTCTCCGCTGCTATCTCCCTCACTGACACCAGCACTGAGATAGAGAGCACTGACACCAGCACTGAGAGAGTGCACTGACACCATCACTGAGATAGAGAGCACTGACACCATCACTGAGATAGAGAGCCCTGACACCAGCACCGAGATAGAGAACACTGACACCAGCACCGAGATAGAGAGCACTGACACCATCACTGAGATAGAGAGCTGACACCAGCACCGAGATGGAGAACACTGACACCAGCACCGAGATAGAGAGCACTGACACCAGCACCGAGATAGAGAGCTGACACCAGCACCGAGATGGAGAACACTGACACCAGCACTGAGATACAGAGCACTGACACCAGCACCAAGATAGAGAGCACTGACACCAACACTGAGATTGAGAGCACTGACACCAGCACCTTCAAGCTACTAATATATGCAGTTCATTTTTTTTATCTCTTGAATTATTTTTGCCATTATGGGCGAGAGTGGGGTCTCATGTCTAGGTTTTGCCTAAGGCCTCATAAAGCCTTGAGCCGCCTCTGCCCTGTATATACACAACTTTCCTCCTCCAGGACAAATCTTGTTGCCGTTACTTCTCCTTTCTCTCTGTCCTGCTCAATATTTCTCCAGGCCTAGCTAGCATGTGGTGAGACCTGCCTCTGACTATGGTCAGGCCTCAGTGTACCGTCCATGACAGGAAAGGGGTTGCAGACCCCTCAGGTGTAGCAAAGTACAAATGTGCTAGCTACCCTCGGTGGACTACTACCCCCAGCTAGTCCCTTCTTCAGGCCCTGCCAGCCATCCTGACTGCAGCGACCCAACTCCACTGCCTGGTGACACCACAGTCCCAACTGGCTCTTGCACTTTTCTCAGACTGTCTCTCACTTCCCAATCTGCTCCGGTGTGCCTCTTCCAGCTTCCCTGGGTGTGTGTCACTCACCGACACCTGGTGGATCCCTCCTGGAGACTTGCCCGGCAGCAGCACTCTGTTGCTCTCTCCTGCTGCTTGGTCAGAACTCCCCATGGGATGTACTGAGGGGTCCCTTCCACTCCAGAGCCTCCAGACCTAAAGTCACCCCCCCAGACTGGGGGCTTCCTCCTGGCCTCTGCAACTAGTGCTCCGTCTCCCACTTCTTCCACCTGAACTCTCCTCTCCGACTGGGCTGACCCCAGGTATTTAAGGAGGCTTGCCCCCTCCCAATCCAGATTGGGGATTGGTCAGGGATACTCAAACACCCCAGGCAGCTCCACCTCTCTTCCCCATCCTTCCTTCTAGAACCCTCTAGATTAGAAGCAAAGAGGAGGCAACCAAGAGATGTCACTCCCTGTGAGTCACCAGCCTCTCCCTGAGCCACTCCCCTGCCCAGTATCAAAACAATCAGGCCAGGCCTGACTAAATTTACCTCACCTAACAAAAATCCTAACACTCAGCACCTACCTAATGGTAGAGGCCGCTAAACTTACATTGAATGAGGAATGTACCTTGTGTTGATGACTGCTCTGTTCAGTGAAATCTTCATTCCTCTGCCCCTCCAATACCCCAGAGCCCTGATCTTCTGGTGCAGCGGGGGGTTAATACAAGCTGCTGGATCAGCCACTGGCATTCATATAAAGTGCAGACTATGCCCACCCCCTCCTCCATACATAGAATTCGTACTATAGATTCCCACAATAAAAAGCACTCTATGAATAGAGGAGATGGGTCTTCTATCCATACGACTGCCCTCTATTTATGCAGGAAGAGATAGTAGAGCTTCTATGAATGGAGGAGGGGATGGAAAGGTCAGGCATAGTCACCACTTTTTACGAGTGCCTGTGACTGGTCCAGTAGCTCGTGTTAACCCTCGCAGCATTGGAAGATGACAGCTGTGGGGTTATAGGGGGGCAGAGGATTGAAGATTTCTCTGAACGGAGCATCCACCAGCAAAAGAGGACACTTGTCATTTAATGTAAGCACCGTTCATTGTGCTGATTTAAAAAAAAAAGAAAAAGTTAACTAAACTTGAGCTTAAGAATGTCTAGGGTCAGCATAGTCATTGACCAGTTCCATGTGTTACTAGATGAATGACAGGATTTAAAAAAATAATCAGATTTCTCTTAATACCCTTGAGCTATGCAATCATCATTCACTACATGTGTGGGTTACATTCTGCCATCTAGTGGCTACATTTGAATAATGCACAGGGAACTCCAAGTAAATGTTAATAAATACATATTAAAATTCTAGTTATATCCATAGGATATAAGCGGCGCTGTCATAAAAAAAAATAATTATAGTCACAAGTAAAAAAAAAACATAAATGGAATAACACCCAGTGATAAGTGACAGTCCATATATCTATGAAGTCCATGAAAAGTAAATATAAATCTACTTATACAGCATCAATCTCAGTGATCTTGGAATGTTTCATAGGCTATTATCCACCATACACCTCGTGAGCATGCAGGTGCCCGACTTCCCCAAACGATGGACCCTTACTGCAGCTAATTGCCAGGCATTTTCATGCTCCAGCAAACACGCCTGTAGTGCTATCCCAGCACTCAGCAATCTTTTAGTTGTGGCCCCAGTCCATTCGATCCGATCAGAAAATCATGTGAAGAGTGAAAGACAGAGGCCAGGACATAGTGTAAATCTGCTTCAAGCATTTATTCCTCAATACATGTTAAAAGCGTCCCCCTTGTACAAAACACTCATACCAGATTCAGAAGTAAAAGCGTGCATCTGTATATGCAGACGCCGGCCGTCCCGAGGCTTGATTCAGATCCCTTAGGGAAGCTGCTATCAGTTGTTCTCTCTCCTCCGTCCAGCCCATAAATACATAGTGTATGCTTACCAATGTGAGATCTTGTCAAAAACATTGGGACGCCTGCCTTTACACGTACATGAACTTTAATGGCATCCCAGTCTTAGTCCATAGGGTTCAATATTGAGTTGGCCCACCCTTTGCAGCTTCAACTCTTCTGGGAAGGCTGTCCACAAGGTTTAGGAGGGTGTCTATGGGAATGTTTGACCATTCTTCCAGAAGTGCATTTGTGAGGTCAGGCACTGATGTTGGATGAGAAGGCCTGGCTTGCAGTCTCCGCTTTAATTCTTCCCCACGGTGTTCTATCGAGTTGCTGTCAGGGCTCTGTGCAGGCCAGTCAAGTTCCTCCACCCCAAACTCGCGCATCCATGTCTGTATGGACCTTGCTTTGTGCACTGGTGGGCAGTTGTGTTGGAACAGGAAGGGGCCATCCCCAAACTGTTCCCACAAAGTTGGGAGCATGAAATTGTCCAAATTGTCTTGGTATGCTGACGCCTTAAGAGTTCCCTTCACTGGAACTAAGGGGCCAAGCTCAATCCCTGAAAAACAACCCCACACAATAATCTCCCCTCCACCAAATGATTTGGGCCAATGCACAAAGCAAAGTCCTGGCCTCAACCAGATACAACACCTTTGGGATGAAGTAGAGCAGAGACGGAAAGCCAGGCCTTCTCATCCAACATCAGTGCCTGACCTCACAAATGCCAGTCTTTCTGGAAGAGTTGAAGCTGTTATAGCTGCAAAGGGTGGGTCAACTCATGTGCGTGTAAAGGCAGGTGTCCCAATACTTTTGACAATCCCAGATAGCAAGCACTTGTGCTGCAAGTTTGAATTGCAGTAAGTCCACATTGCATGTCTCCAGATCAACTTTGTTTGCAAACATTCTGCAAGTTCTGGCTCAGTTATGTTGTGCAATAGTCCTCCCACCACAGGGGTCACTGTGGCTGAATTTTCATGCTGCAGATTTGCAGAGCTCTTGCTGTAGATTCACCACTGCAAATTTGCTCTTGCTAGAGACTTGCCACCCAAATTTGCTACAAATTGGAAAAGTGCCAACTAGAACTTGTACGACTTGCCAGTGAAAATGTGCAGCAAGTTAACAGATTTACAATTCAACATGCCACAAATGTGTGACAAGTCATTCTTGCTGCCTGGGAAAGCAGGGCTATGGACTCTGCATTTGTCTTCATGATGTCGAGAACTTAGACCACTTAAGCATAGGGGAGAAAATGCTGCGGGACAGTCTAACAGAGTGGATGAGCAGAGAATCACAGGGCCAGGCAAAATAGGGGCAAAGGGGGCATGTGCCTCAATGTGGAGGGTTGGTGGAGCTCCAGCAGCTTCCTTCCTCTCACTGACAGAAGTGGTTGCAGTGTCTCTCCTGTCAGCAGGACTTTTTTGCCCGGAGCGCGGCGGCACTCAGCATCGCCACCTATGGCACTAGCCCTCTGTTCCCCATTGGCCGATGCCACTTGTATATTACAGGAGCAACTTCCTATGTGTAGCCATGTCCTCCCTTCGGAGTGGCTGGTAGTTGTGGTTCACCTTCTGGCTGCCCTCAATCCCACCATATCTCACTAAACAGGCAGACTCTTGTTTTTGTTTGTTTTATTTAGGAGATTAATTTGGATGGGGAAAGGGGGGACTGTGGTATGCCCTAAAGAATTGCTTCACAAGACCACCTATATACACAACTGTATATACAACTCTACGTCCTCCAGCACTTCACTTGCAGACTGTTACTCCTGACCTGAAGGGATATTTATCAGGCTCACATAACTCCTTTCTCTTCACCGCAGCTAGCACATGGTGAAGCCTGCACTCAGTCAGCAGGACCTCTGGACCACCCATTAGAGGCCAGGGTCAAGGACCCCTCAAGTGTAGCTTAGTACTATGTATGTAGCATTATGGCATCCAAAGAGTTCAATTTTGGTCTCATCTGACCAAACTATATTCTCTCAGTATTTCACCGGCTTGTCTAAATGTTGTGCAGCAAACTTTAAATGAGCTTCAGCATGCCTTTTCTCCAGCAATGGAGTCTTGCGTGGTGAGCGTGCATACAGGCCATGGTGGTTGAGTGCATTACTTATTGTTTACTTTGAAACAATTGTACCTGCTAATTCCAGGTCTTTCTGAAGCTCTCCGCAAGTGGCCCTTGGCTCTTGGACAACTCTTCTGATAATTCTTTTCACTCCTCTGTCAGAACTCTTTGAGCACCTGGTCATGGTCGGCTTACGGTGAAATGATGTTCTTTCCACCTCCAGATTAAGGCCACAACAGTGCTCACTGGAACATTCAGAAGTTTAGAAATCTTTCTGTAACCAATGCCATCAGTATGTTTTGCAACAATAAGGTTGCAAAGGTCTTGAGAGAGCTCTTTGCTTTTACCCATCATGAGATGTTTCTTGCATGACATCTTGGTAATGGGACACATTTTTATAGGTCATCAGTTGAGACTAAACCAGCTGATATTAATTTGCACTGACAAGGGGCAGGGTTGCTTTCTAATTACTGATAGATTTCAATTAGTGTCTTTGGCTTTCAATGCCTTTTTGCACCTCCCTTTCTTCATGTGTTCAATACTTTTCCCTGTGTTATTCGATTTTATTTTTCACATAACTTAATTTTTTAACTTGTATGTTTTGGTTTCTCTGTATGTATGGATAGCATGGGTTGTTACCAACATGTGGTAAGCATTTCATGTCAATAGCACCTTCTGAAATACATTTACCTAGAAAAATGGTGACATACTCAATACTTATTTTACCCACAGTATGTAGACACACACACACGTGTGTTTGAGCTTTAGGGTGCCCACACTAATGCAATTGGCTGCGTACACCTATGATAATAGGCAAATGGTGACGTTGCCCATCCAAATTTCTACAGCATAGTTCTGTGCGAGCCACAGGGTAAGAATAAGTGCTGACAACATAGCCATGCTCAAAGGAAACAATTATAGGACTGATTGAAACCCCTGGGTTCATTCTTCAGGATTCTACATTTCAGTTTATTTGATAATTCCAACGACAATGGAAAAACTACACAGATACCAGTCCAGACATAAGTGTCTGCTGGTCTGGAGGTGTGTTCTGCTGCCATCTAGTGCTAGAATTGTAGATTTCGGTTGTAACATAATATGGTCTCAGTTATCATCAAATCATCAATATCTACAGTATTTATTACAAGTACTTTTATAGCACCAACAATTTTCACATCACTTTACATATATTCTCATGGGCGCTCCGGGAGGACATTGCGTCGGTGGCCGGACGACCTACGCCTGGCGTCTGGCGCATCCCTCCTGATTCGCTCCCACGTGTGTGACGTTGGAGGGCGGTCCGGCCTTCATTTGGCGCCATCCCAGGTGATGATCAGACACACAGGTCATACTCCAGGCTGCACAGCTGCACTTTCCTCCATCACGTCTCCCTGTCACATACAGGTATGCATCATTGTATAGTTTGAGCCGAATTCCACTTCACTGGCCCCTAGTCATCTTACAGATTCACATCTTCTATTCTTTTCCTATAGGTCTATCATCACTTACTGGGTTGTGTGGTTTTCTGTTGGTTTTGAGGTTTGCAATTCAGTCTGATCCTCACTCAGTCTTGGCCACATCACGTTCTTTCTCACCTCACTTCCCTGGTCTCTCTCCCCTTCTCTCTAGTCTCCTCTCCCCTCTCTCTCTGTTGTTTCCCTTTCTCTTTTATCCCTTCCTTTTGCTCTCCCATCTCCCTTCCTTCCCTTTTCCAACCAACACTTGTCACCCAGCCAGTGGTGTATTTAGGTTTTGTGCTGCCCTAGACCTGACTAAACCCGTGCCCCCCCCCCACAGTTGCAGAACGCTGGCTGCCCACACAACAACTCATTGGTTGGGGTCTGCCGCCTGGGCCCCCACATATGTATGGGCTGCCCCCCTCTAATGGTGGCCCTGCCTGTAATACCATACTGGCAGCACTAATAGTGACTGCCCCCCTGCAAAGTGCCGCCCTAGGCCTGGGCCTTGTTGGCCTAGGCCAAGATACAGCGTTGCACCCAGCACTACTTACCATGTTGATCTACCTTGATATCCCACAGTGTACTCATCCAACACCTACCCTGTGATGCCTGTACCCACCTGGGGCGCTGCCGCTATCGGCTGTTGCGGCTGCACCGCCTTCCCACAGCTCCCGACCATGGTGCCCTGGACGTTCCCTGTGCCCCGACGCCGCACCATCCAGACACGGACCTCGTGAGTAGTCTTGCCCTTTTTTAGGGGGCCCTTTCAAATCCCCCCTATTTATGACATTAATGTCAATTATATTACCCAATCTTTATGTTACAGACATACCAGGCAATCGCTCCTACCGTGTTTCCCCGAAAATAAGCCCGGGTCTTATATTAATTTTGGCTACCAAAAACACAGTAGGGCTTATTTTCGGGGTAGGGCTTGCTATTTAATGTGCTGTGTTCTCTCCCCTCTCCCTCCCTGCATGGCAAGAATCCCCAGTGTGAACAAAAGTAAAAGTGGATTTAAAATCCTAGAATCCTCGCCACCACAGCAGCATACAATGCACAATGTGTGTCTCTGTAATCAAATCTGCAGCCAAACACCTTACCACAGCGCTGCTCAGCCCTTCCATAGCCTGTCTGAGATGTCTTCCAACATTCCCAGCATTGCACAGGGAGGGGGGGCTGAGATCCCCCTCTGACAAGAAGGAGAAGAGGAGATCAGCTGAGTGCCGCTTTCCTTAGACCATCTGAGATATCTTCTGCGCTCCCAGCATTGCAGAGGGAGGGGGGCTGAGATCCCCCGCTGACAAGAAGGAGAAGAGGAGATCAGCTGAGTGTTGCTTTCCTTAGACCACCTGAGATATCTTCTGTGCTCCCAGCATTGCAGAGGGAGGGGGGGCTGAGATCCCCCTCTGACAAGCAGAAGAATAGATCAGCTGAGTGCCGCTGTACCGAAGGTACTTAACCACAGATCATACTGCAGAAACACACACAGTTTACACCATACACCACTGTAATAAAGAGGACTCCATCGGTTCACCTACACGTCAAACTAGGGCTTATTTTCGGGGTAGGGCTTATATTACAGCCTTCCCCGATAAACAAGCTAGGTCTTATTTTCGGGGTAGGTCTTATTTTCGGGGAAACACGGTAATGAGCGGCTATAAGCCGCGAAATGCGTAGAGCTACCAACCACGGTGCCTTGTTTCATATGCAGTATAGATACCATACAATCTGGACACCCTCAAGGGATCAGTGAGGTCATTGACCACGCAGAGTTTAACCAAATACTTACCTCAGTATACATAAATGAAATTGATGGATGGGGGCAACTTACCATGTATTAACTAATTGCGTCGATTATTTACCTGTAATATGATGAATATGCTGTATACGAATGTGATTATTGATACTTTGATTATCCTTTTTATGTACCTCTTTATATATTTATTACAATGTGTACCATCCAATAAATTCAAGTTAAAATATCCATCAATCTACGTGTCATCCATCACGTGCTCCATTTAAAGTCCCAAACTTTCTCCTATTTGCTTAATTGCAATTTTTAAACATTATGTTAGGAATGGAAGCATGTACCTTACCAGGCGAAGTCTTCATTTAAAGTCCCAATTTTCCCACTCCCCCCCCCCCTTTATAAACTTTTGAGTTTTCACTTTATGTATACATTGTACATTCACATCAGTCCCTGCCCTCGAGAAGCTTACAATCTAAGGGCCCTAACTCACATTCATACACATACTAGGGCCAGGTTAGACAGAATCCAATTAACCTACCAGAATGTCTATTTTATTACATTTGACTAGTAGGCAGGGGGAAAAAGCTATAAGGATACTAGGAGTAACAATTGTAAGCATTACATATTTTACATCCAAGTTTTACTTTTCCATTTTTTAATTAAGCATTTTGGGCATATGCATATACACAACATTACTTCTAAAATGTTTGACACTGATCTTTCTTACTGGATTGGCAATGAATAGTTAATATTTTTTAATATGTTGTATGTTAAAGGTCTATGTCCTCAGACATACCAACCACGCACATCTTCAAATAGGAGAAGACAAGCTCTAAGTCCATCTATGATAAAGGGGCACTCAAAGCAGTTTTTTTTTAAATCCATTACATAGCAGGTAAGTTGTTGAATCAGCTGTTAAAGAGGAACTTAGTTAGTTAGTATGCGTCGCATACTAACATATTATGAAATACTTACCTTAGAACGAGGCCCCCGATGCCCGAGTCGGTCAGCGCTAAGGACGCTGACATGTTTGTCCTCTTCTTTCTTCCGGGTACGCGGCTCCGGCGCTGTGAGTGGCCGGAGCCGCGTGATGTCACTCCCGCGCATGCGCGCGGGAGCTCTTCGCTCCGGCAGCCAGCTCTGAGTTGCCGGACGCCTCGGCCGGATCATCGGAGCGCATGCGCCGCTAATGTCAGCGGCTGCATGCAGGGCGAATATCTCCTAAACCATGCAGGTTTAGGAGATATTCTTTTTACCTACAGGTAAGCCTTATTATAGGCTTACCTGTAGGTAAAAACAGATTTTAGGGTTTACTACCGCTTTAATAACGACTATATTATTTTCATTATAATTATATTATCACAAGCTGAGCCTTCTAGGGCTAGGATACAGTTTATCTGCCATCTTGTGGACATAAAAGATTTTACATTGCTAATGTACTGACCAAAATATCTGCAACTATATAACGGAGGAGAGTTACTAAAGCTCAGAAAGTGGTGCAGCTGTGCATGGTAGCGAATCAGCTTCCCACTTTAGCTTTAAACCACTTCAATACTGGGCACTTTTACCCCCCCCCCCCCCTTCCTGCACAGACCAATTTTCATCTTTCAGCGCTGTCAATAACAATTACTCAATGTACCCAAACAAAATTTTTATCATTTTTTTTTCCCACACAAATAGAGCTTTCTTTTGGTGGTATTTGATTACCACTCAGATTTTTTACAATATAAATGAAAAAAGACCAAGAATTAGAAAAATATATATAGATATTTTTTACTTTTTGTTATAAAACATCCAATAAAAAAAAAAGTCAAATTTCTTCTTCTGCTACATGTCTTTGCTAAGAAAAAAAAAAGTTCAAGTGAATATTGATTGGTTTTCGTGAAAGTTATAGCGTCTACAAACTATGAGATATATCATGGATTTTTTTTCTACTAGTAATGGCGGCGATCAGCGATATAGAGTATCAAACATCTGCGATATTG
>BLSH010349345.1:101563-113731 GCA_018402905.1 Glandirana rugosa | reverse complement strand
CTGTTTTACACCTTCCTTTTTTATGCTATTCACTGGTCCTGAGGGAGTGGTCAAGAGGCGGAGCTCTATCACTAGTATGCTGCCATGGTTTGGCGTCAGGAAAGGAAAATTACGGTAATCTTCCATTGTAACGTGTGTGTTGATTTTACTAACCAATGTGCCGGTATTTACTACCTGTTTTGGCCGGCACCCGCTGATTCACTTGTGCTGCTACGAATCACAGCACAGCCGGGGCGCGATGCGGCTGTTCTGGATAGGGGGCAGGCTCGCTGAACTTTGTTCAGCTAATTCTTTAACTGCTTTCTGCCCAGCATAGGTATATACAGTGCCTTGAAAATGTATTCACGTCCCTTGAAATTTTCCACATTTTGTCATGTTGCAACTAAAAATGTAAATGTATTTTTATTGGGATTTTATGTGATAGACCAACACAAAGTGACACATAATTGTGAAGTGGAAGGAAAATGATAAATGGTTTTAAAAATGTTTCACATATAAATTTGTGAAAGTGCGGTGTGCATTTGTATTCAGCCCCCTTCACTCTGATACCCCTAACAAAAATCTAGTAGAACCAATTGCCTTCAGAAGTCACCTAAATTGTAAACAAAGTCCATCTGTGTGTAATTTAATCTCAGTATAAATACAGCTGTTCTGTGAAGCCCTCAGAGGTTTGTTAGAGAACCTTAGTGAACAAACAGCATCATGAAGGCCAAGGAACACACCAGGCAGGTCAGGAATAAAGTTGTGGAGAAGTAAAGCAGGATTAGGTTATAAAAAAATATCCCAAGCTTTGAACATATTATGGAACACTGTTCAATCCATCATCCGAAAATGGAAAGAGCATGGCACAACTGCAAACCTACCAAGACATGGCCGTCCACCTAAACTGACAGGACAGGCAAAGAGAGCATTCATCAGAGAAGCAGCCAAGAGGCCCATGGTAACTCTGGAGGAGCTGCAGAGATCCACAGCTCAGGTGGGAGAATCTGTCCACAGGACAACTTTTAATCGTGCCCTCCACAAATCTTGCCTTTATGGAAGAGTGGCAAGAAAGAAAGCCATTGTTGAAAGAAAGCCATAAGAAGTCCCGTTTGCAGACTGCAAGAAGCCATGTTGGGGACACAGAAAACATGTGGAAGAAGGTGCTCTGGTCAGATGAGTCCAAAATTGAACTTTTTGGCCTAAAGCAAAACGCTATGTGTGGTGGAAAACTAACTGCACATCACCCTGAACACACCATCCCCACTGTGAAACATGGTGGTGGCCGCATCATGTTGTGGAGATACTTTTCTTCATCAGGTACAGGGAAGCTGGTTAGAGTTGATGGGAAGATGGATGGAGTCACATACAGGGCAATCTTAGAAGAAAACCTGTTAGAGTCTGCAAAAGACTTGAGACTGGGGCAGAGGTTCACCTTCCAGCAGGACAACGACCCTAAACATACAGCCAGAGCTACAATGGGATGGTTTAGATCAAAGCATATTCATGTGTTAGAATGGCCCAGTCAGAGTCCAGACCTAAATCCAATTGGGAATCTTTCTCAAGACTAGAAAATTGCTGTTCAAAGAAGCTCTCCATCCAATCTGACAGAGCTTGAGTTATTTTGCAAAAAAAAAAATGGGCAAAAATGTCACTCTCTAGATGTGCAAAGCTGGTAGAGACTTCCCCAAAAAAACTTGCAGCTGTAATTGCAGAGAAAGACGGCTCTACAAAGTATTGACTCAGGGGGGCGCTATACAAATGTACGCCACACTTTTCACATATTTATTTGTAAAAATATTTTGAAAACCATTTATGATTTTCCTTCCACTTCACAATTATGTGTCACCTTGTGTCGGTCTATCACATAAAATCCCAATAAAATACGTTTACGTTTTTGGTTATAACATGACAAAATATGGAAAATTTCAAGGGGTATGAATACTTTTTCAAGGCGCTGTATACATGCTTGTCAGGAAGCAGGGCAGTGATACTGGCATCATGGCTGCTGCCAGTGATAGGCTTTCATGTAGAAGTGATCCAAGTAGATTTACAGCCGTCCAATCACTTCTACAGGGCGCGGAAGAGGCCCCCCCTCCACAGACCATCACTGTTCCTAAGCTCTTCAGGTCAACTGGGAAATCCAGCAACGCTGCGACCTATTGACTCAGCTGCAGATAGAGCAATGGCAGGTATATCCATACCTGTCTCTCCTCTAAGTGTAGCACTACCCCCGTAGGAGCTGCTAATGTCAGAGTTCCCCACTGCTGCACAGCCAGTCACACAGCATTTCCATCTTGCATCCAGACACCGGAATCAGTCCTTTGGCTTGTTTTTGTTATTTTATTAGGGGATGATAACTTGGATGGTGTAAGAGATTATGGGATGCCAACTTGAAATGTCCAACAATCAAAACCAGGGACAACTTCCTCCCTATTTACAGATTCCTCTTCTTCCTTCCTCCTGCACAAACGCGGTTCCTCTTTGTACAGCTTCCGATGGTTCACTCCTTGGGAACTAACAGTCTCTCGCTAGTTCAGCAACAGCTCATTACAGTAAAAATAAAAAAAACTGCAATGTTTTCTTAATTAATGTAACAAACTACAAAGCTGCAGCTTTCCTGTGAGACACACACAGAAGCAAATCACTTAACCTATAAAGCTGCACTCGTGACATAAATGAAAAAATATATAAAATATGCAGAAAATGAACTGAATAAAAATATAATAAAATAAAGAAGAAAATCCGTGAAAAAGTCAGTGAAGAAAACAAGTCCATCAACTCATATCTGCACCTTCCGTCACCAAAATGAACGTGAGTGCAATCCTCCACCATACAGAGTGCCTGCTTACCGGAATACGTTGACCTCCTATTACAGGAGGTCAATCTTGCCCATGACTTGTAACCCAGCCGGGGCCTCTGTCCCTCCGGAATAGATGGAAATCCACCTCTTTATGGGTACTCAATATTAGAAGCATGGATCAGTGGATCCGATCCCGACTTGCAGCAGGAGAGGTGTGCCGAAGGGTCCTGAAGACGAGGAAAAACCTGCATAAGCCCGGAGATCTGGATGGAGGGCAGATCACATATGAGAAAACCGCCCACCGTGGCCAAACAGCGGGGAAGCACAAGTCACCGGAAGTGATGTGGCTTGAACACAGGGATCAGCTGATCCGCCGACAGGAAGCTGAGCCAACAGGTACTTGTAGTCCGTTGTTAAAGTAGCACATGTGGAGTAAAAGGTATCTCACACAACCTTCTGCTTCCTCTGTAGACACGGATTCCAGTACTACTGCTAGCCCAACCTTGCTACTTTCTCTTCCCAGTCCTCCTGACTGACACACACATGGAGACTCCCCAGGGCAAGGTTGGATGAAGACTCGGCACACCTCTGTCTTCAAGAGAGCACTGCTACAGTTGGCAGCCTCTCCCCGTGTCTGTCCCTGTACAGGGCTGAACTACTAACTACCTCTCCTTGTTCTCTCTGCTGCCTCTCCGGTTAGGGTCCCTCCAACTGCCTCCTATGGTGGGATCCTTCCAGGCCAGCCTCCCAAGCTCCAGCCCGAGGTAAAACCCTTCCCCGGCAGATGTACCTCAAAGGCCACTGACAGACTCTCAGCACTGCTTCTCCATTTTTCACCCGACTCCCCTGCTGGCATGGCTCATGTCTATTTAAGGGCTCCTTAGTTCCCTGCCAGGCCCCCAACCTGGGGATTGGCTAAAAGCCCCTAAATATTCAAGGCAATCCCTCCTAGCTTCCGCCCACTATCTTCCAGAACGTTATCCAACATTCTCAAAACAGGAGGAGGCACCAGAGAGCTGCCAGGATGAGTCATCCAGCCCTGAACTCTAATAACCCTGACCCAGATTCAGTGACTCCGGTTTATCCCTGGGCCAGACTATAGTTTGCCTACTGTAATTCAAGTAGAACACACTAGAGGGTGCTACACTAGCAATGGGGATTTTGTTACATCCGGACTTGGTTTATTGTTTAAGCTGTTACCGGCTTGCAAAGAATCTGATAAAACCAATCTCTGATCAAATGCTTTTAAGGGCAGAGGAGAGATCTGGGTTCTAATAGACCTATAGAGAAATCTATAGATTTTTCTCCATTGACAGTTCTTGTATTTAATAAGGAACTCCCCAAGTAATAGGAGTGCAGCGCTGCCCCTTGAGGGTTGCTTAAAGAATCTATTCCCCCTTGGGCTTCCCCGTTCTGATAGTCCTCCACCACCCCTGACTGTTAGGAGAAATCCTGTATCTATGGACTTTTTAGCGATATTCACGCGCTCCTGCGCACGCGCCGGAAACGGCGCCAAACGGCTCTATTTCAACCGGAAACACCTTGCAGCAAGTGCTGTCTGATCTACAGCGTTTAGTGTGTGTTCCTGAGCGACCTGTTTGTCTGATTCCTGTTCCTGTGACCCGGCTTGTCTCGACCCTGCTTGATCTCCGCCTGCACTGACCTCGGCTATCCACGGCCACTCTCCTGCCTGCCCCTTGTACCTTTGCTGCCAGCTCGTTAATGAACTCTGCCTGTGCCCGACCATTCTCCTGCCTGTACCGCACCACCAGCTAGCTAACGACCTGGCCTGTACCGCCACTCTATTCAACTACCACGAGTCCGGAAGCACCTCTTCAGTTGTCACCGGTGACCATCTCAGCCCTCGTGCCATCCTCACTCCTGAGCCTCCTGTCTGCTCTACCAGGGGTTCACGAATCAGGGTCGCAAGAGAGGTTACTCCTGCACAAGTCAGACTCATCCACCAGGTACGTGACATTGACACTCTGGGTTCACTCATATTGCAATGTTCCATTAATACTGACACTCTTTCAGAAATGGAGACCACACCACAGTTTGAGTTTAAAGTGTTTACTCAACTCTTATTTGATACAAAATGATGACCTTTAGGTGATCAAGAAATAGGCCACAACTTCACAAAGTAACTGGTTAACAGAACTTGTTGACTTAGAAATCACAAATTTTCACATACAAGTTAATCTTCATACATTTGAGGAATAAAAGGAGCAGTTACTTCAATAGCTTTCACCACTCCCTGTACAGCAATGGTAATAAATGCAACAGTATAACTCCTCCAATTGAGTTTAAGCAACTACCCGTGGGTTTACTGAGAGCAATATAGTTCAATAATGTTTGATGATAATGTTTGATGATAATCAATGTAAAACAATGAACATCATACAGGACTAGGTGAACCGGAGGTAAATTGATACCACTCAGAGGAATGCAGTTCAAATTGTACTTAACTATAGCATGCAGGCATACAATATAATAAATGGCAGTTTAACTCAGTATTCTATAATTATATTAAGCAACAGTAATTATCTATCTAACTCCTCCTGTTCTAACTTAGAGAGTTCTTAGGAGATGAAATAATACCAAGTGAACAGCCCTGAGTATATAACTGGGGAGTGGATGAATAGATGTGGTTGCAGCAATCCTGTCTTGTAAAGTTCAGTAGATCTTCTGCCGGCTATTTATAAGTGAAAGTTAGGTACCTGAGAACACTGTGTCCTTCTAATCCTTGAGATGAGGCACAAAAAGATTACACTTGCACTGAATTAAATAGTCTTCCAGTGATCACTGACTCACAGAGCAAACGGGTCGCTAACAGCAATCCAGTGTATAATAACTGTAATCTAGGGTGTGTTAAAGAAATGCTGCACAGACAGTATAAGAACTCTTACAGATGGGCCTAGGCCCGCTCACCAAACCAAGGGACTGTAGACAAACGGTCTGCTCAGATGAAGATGATGTTAATGCTGGAACTGCTGTTACACACTTGCTCTTTGCTCCTGGGAAGAAAAAGGCTTCCACTGCACTCCATGCAGCTCTCCCGAATCAACAGATGCAACTGCTGCTGTAACTGCTGCTGATCCGGACCGGACTCAGACGAGGATGGGTCAGTTCCACTGATCGCCCACTGGAATGCTGGGGTACAGCAGCTAGCTGGAACACTTGCAGAGGATTCAGTCCGCTGGATCGCTGTATGTAGGCCGCAGGCCTATCTCCTGTTATGAAGGCATACAGGGTCCACTGCTGATCGATCACGCCATCCCAAGAAACTGCTTCCAGCTCCTCCTCCCACTTAAATAAGTTCTCCCAGGAGCCTTCACTGCAGCACAGCCCAATGGGAAATGGAGTCCTTCCATATCAGAGTCTGCTGACTGTTTCTTCTTGCCACACTACAAATCCCACAAAGCATCACTCTCCCATACAAATCCAGTCTTGTTCTGCTAGTTAACACTAGAGATAATCCTGTATAATATTCAAGGGGCACAATTGTATTTCTGGACTTCTGGCTACACTCTCCCCCCACTTAAAGCACTTGGTCCCCAAATACTCAGGGATTAATAACCTAAGAAAAATCATCGTTAATACAACTTAACTCTCAGCTAAATTCAACAAGTATTGACAAACATCTGGGTTCTGCTGAAACCACTTATACACATTTTCAGTGAGCTCATAATCAGTTTTCTGACAGGCCGGGCAATAGCCATGTCCCACCTAGCAGTATCAGAGGTTGCATGGAGAACATCCCCAGCTAGATTTTTCATGACAATGGCCGGGGTAGAGCCCATTCTTTGAATCATGGGAATCAGTCTATCAGAAGTCAATCTTTGGGGTGGGTGAATGTTTCTTCTAAGACGAATGCATGAATTAGTGTCCAAAGGAGAAATAACGGCTATCTGAAACATTACCCAATGAGGGAGAGTTTTTTTCAGTTTCTAGTCCAAGATGAGGGATGACTTCTGTCTCAGAGGGAATTGTATGGTCTTTCTCTAGTTCACATGAAGAAATAACTGGCTGATTAGTTTCTTCCACCCATTGAGTAGTTTAAGTGGAAGATCCTCTTCAAGAATATTCAACATATTGGAAGTTAAATTCTCACCTTGCTCTTCAGTACCTGCAGAGCAAGGCATACAGTCGTCATTGAAACTGATGAGATCTCCTTGCTCTAGAGTAGTAGAAGGTAAAATGTCTGAATGATTTTCAACCTTCATTCCTCGACTAGGTGTCTGATTTGATGGAATTGCATGACTTCTCTCAGGCAATGGAACATTGGGTTTTATAACAAGAGGAAAAACTTTGTTAATTGGTTTTACCCGCTGATTCGAAGAAATCTTCTTCTCAGCCGAGTAGTATCGGCTGAGAAGTATCGGTTGTGGCGTGAAAGAGCGTGAAAAAAAGAGCGTGAAAACCCACCAGCTTTAATACATGACTTGGATGGGTGGCACCCGGGCTGGACTTCTTTGTCAGGGATGCTTACAGGATCCCACTCCCAAAACGGTATCAAATCCTCATCCTCACTTTCTTCAGAAGTGGGTTTAATAGTCCTTGAAGAGGGTTTTCTTTTGGATCTTTTCTTAGGAGGACTTGTATCCTCCAAAGGAGTGTCTAAAACAGAAGGCATCCTCACAGCATCAGAAAGGGGAAGTAAATAATCGCAATGCCACATCTTCAAAGGACCAGCTTGACCTTCAGGCCCGTTCTGATATACCAGGAAGTTGCTTGCAGATAACATAAGGGTGAAGCCTCCACCGATCAGATATTTTATGTTTTTCAGGCACACCCAGATTCTTTAACAACACCCTGTCCCCCGGCTGAAGCTCCTGAACTCGCACACGGAGATCAAAATTCTTTTTATTTCTCACTTCTCGGGTAGTAGCATATTGTCTAGAACTCTCATATGCCTGCTTCAAATTCTTCCTCAACCTATCTACATAGCCTTTGTGGGACGTCAACAAGCTGTCATCAGTAGATGTTCCGAAGACCAAGTCAATTGGTAACCTAGCCTCGAACATGAGAGGATAGAGTGAATATCCAGTTGCATTACTTACAGTACTGTGTGGGAGATTAGCTTGTGGGGATCACCTTTCCGGAGGAAAAGAGTCAGCGTGCAGGCAACTTTCTTTAAAATCTGGCGGCTTGCCAGGTTTATTTATAAAAGATTTACAGGTTATCAAACAAATAAAAACAGAAAACAAAACCTTGCCGGCCGGCGCTAAATTAAAGTATAGTGTTTCCTCACTATAGGGTGTGGGGATGGCCCCCGACACCCACAAAACATAAGCCAAATGCAAACCTTGTCTTACAGTCCAAATATCCCACAGAGCTCACTCAGATTCACCTCTGAGTTCCAGGTCAGAGCCAAAGTGTGATCTCTTCCTGATTATTTAAGCCACCTGCTGGTGGACTCCAGTGGACCACAAACTCCGGACCGGAACCAGACCTGCCACGATGGCTGGTCAAATCCGGACCGGACTCTGTTTAATCCAGTCCAAATGAACGCATACGAGGCGACAGGTAGTATCCGTCTACCACTTTGCCTCGCATATTGTCACATATCCTCCCCCTCTGCTCAAGCCCCTGTGGCTGAGCAACTGTCCCAACCATACAGTGGACCCGGGAGAGGGCATCCTCATTGTTCTGGAGTCTTACCGCCCAGTGTTCCACTGTGAACTTAAATGGATGTAGGGCCAGGAGCCACCTAGTCAACTGACTATTTTTCTCCATGTTGTCACACATCCACTTCAGGGGGGCACGGTCGTTGACTAGCCTAAACTACCTTCCTAACAGGTAGTACTTCAGCACCTCTAAGGCCCACTTGACAGCCAGGCACTCCTTCTTCACAATGGCATAGTTCCTCTCATGCCTGTTAAGCTTCCCGCTTAACCACTTCAGCCCCGGAAGGATTTCCCACTTTAGGACCAAAGCACTTTTTTCAATTTGGCACTGCGCTACTTTAACTGGTAATTGAGCGGTCATGCAATGCTGTACCTAAACAAAATTTGTGTCCTTTTTTTCCCCACAAATAGAGCTTTCTTTTGGTGGTATTTGTTCATCTCTGTGCTTTTAATGCTCTGCAATATAAATGAAAAAAGAATGAAAATTTTGAAAAAAATTATATTTTCTACATTTTGGTATTAGAAAAATACAATAAACTAAATTTTAGTCATACATTTTTGCCAAAATGCATTCAGCTACATGTCTCGGGTAAAAAAAAAATTAGTATATAGTTATTGGTTTGCGCAAACGTTATAGCATCTACAATTTTCTACATTTTCTGGAATTTATGCAGCTTTTATTTTATGACTGCCTATTTCATTTCCTGAGGTGCTATAATGGAAGGGCAGTATTTGGTTTTTGGGGTCCCGTACATGGTGATTGGTTTTTGGGGTCCCGTACGCGGATAGGCTCCCAAAAAGTCTCCCGGTGGGCATTTAACATGACGTTCACAGGGGTGAGTGGACTTGAGCTCACTGCATTGAGATTTTTACACTATGTTGTTATGTGTTAACTGATATATTTCTTTGTTTTCTGTATAGTATTAAAGTGTTCCTGGTGATCTATTCAGATTCCCCGAGGAAGCCTATGCAAGCGAAACATGTAGAAACATCCTTAGATCACTACATGGCATTTCAACATCTTAACTTATTGAAATGAAGGCAACAGTAATCTGCATATTGTTCTTAAAATTGCACCTGTATGTCATTTTAACCATGTATGAATAAAAATGGTTACATTTTACTCTTTATTTTTGTAATTATTTTTTGGCACCGTTAAAATCCCACATCTCCTCATACTGTGTCTCATGCCTCTCAGCTAATTTCTTGGGGTGTCTACTTTCCAAAATGGGGTCATTTGGGGGGTTTTGAGCTGTCATGGCATTTTATGCCCAACATCACCCACTAACCACTTGAGCCACCAAGTCTTTTCAAACACTTATTGTTTACATGAAAAAATACTTTTTTTTGCTAGAAAATTAATTTGAACCCCCAAACATTATATATTTTTTTTAAAGCAGAGGCCCTACAGATTAAAATAGTGGGTGTTGCAAAATTTTTTTTTTTCACAAAGTATTTGCGCAGCGATTTTTCAAACGTAATTTTTGGGGAAAAAAACACTTTTTTGAATATTAATGCACAAAAACACTCTATATTGCCCAAATGTTTGGTGAAATATAAAAGATGATCTCATGCGGAGTGCATAGACACCAAACATGCTTTAAAAACAAAAATAGACACCAAACATGCTTTAAAAACATAGACACCAAACATGCTTTAAAAACAACGCACACCCGCGAAGCGATGACAAACTATATACATTTTTAAAAGCCTTTAAAAACCTTTATAGGTTACCAATTTAGATCTGCAGAGGTCTTCTGCTAGAATTACTGTCTGACGTTCGCAGTGATACCTCACATGCATGGTGAAATTGCTGTTTACATATGACACGAGACACGTTCACCTTTGCGCGCGTGCATGGGGGGACAGGGGTGCATTTTTTTTTTTTTTTAATTTTGCTTTTTATTTTATTTTTACACTGTCCCTTTCATCTTTTTTTTAATTATTTTTATTGTTATCACAGGGATTTTAAATATCCCCTATGATAAAAATAGGTAGTGTCGCATATTTTTTTTCTTAAATTTGGGATCTACTAGACTGTAGATCTTTCCTCAGCCCTTAAAGGATCTGACCACACCAATATCGCTTTCATAATTTACCAATGGCGCTGTATATGTTCGGCGAAACTGAAGTCTTCTTAGGCCATAGAGATGATTGGAGCCATTCTAGTCTTCGATGGTCAGCTGGCGGAACCATTGGCTGCATTCTCTCATTTCCCGGTGGGACATGAGAGCCTCAGAAGATCAGCAACATACTAGTATGTCGCTGGTCCTTGTTGGGCATGTTATAATGTTTTTTTTTCATGCAGCCAGTGGGTTAAATGAAAAAAAAAAGAATGAATCGGTGGGTATGCCCACCATTAGAAAACAACCAAAAACTAGGCAACGGGGGGGAGGGTCCAGACTTAGAAATAGCCAGTGTGGAACAGAGTTCAGGGGGTAGTATTGGAGGGAGGAGTGTTAGGCCGGATAAGGAAATTAAACACGTGGCAAGTAGTGTAACAAGTACAAGACGCAGACAAGGAATACCCAGCAAGGAAACAGTAGGCGTCCAGACAAAACTACGTGGCTTGTTCACCAATGCCAGGAGTCTGGCAGACAAGATGGGAGAACTAGAGCTGCTGCTGTATGAGGAGGAATTAGATTTTGTGGGAATTTCGGAGACTTGGTTCAACAGCTCTCATAATTGGCTGGCTACCATTCAGGGGTATTCCCTATATCGTAGGGATAGGGAGGGCAAAAAGGGGGGAGGGGTATGCCTGTGTATAAAAAATGACATAAAAATAAATGTGAGAGATGACATCAATAATGGTTCTGGGGAGGAAGTTGAAGCCTTATGGGTAGAGCTACAAAGGGAAGACAAGGGGAAAGTATTACTGGGAATTTGCTATAGACACCCTAATCAGAAGGAGGAGGGGGAGGCAGACCTCCTATCACAATTTGGAATAGCAGCAAGGATGGGAAGTGTTATTATAATGGGGGATTTTAATTATCCAGATATTGACTGGGAGGAAGGCACTGCACGTTCAGCCAAGGCTCGCCATTTCCTAAATGTCCTGCAGGATAATTTCATGGGCCAGATGGTAAATGTACCAACAAGAGAAAAAGCATTATTTGACCTTTTGATTACCAACAACACAGACCTGATCACAGACGTGGAAGTAAGGGACAATCTAGGAAATAGCGATCACAGGTCAATTAGATTTAGCATAAATTACACAAATAGGAAACGCAAGGGGAATACAAAGACACTGAATTTTAAAAGAGCCAACTTCCAGAAACTACCCTCCTTGCTGAAAGATGTTAACTGGGATAGCATTCTAGGAACAATGAATGCGGAGAAAAAATGGGAGTGTTTCAAGAACATACTAAACAAAGGTATTAGCCAGTGTATCCCAACAGGAAATAAAATTAAAAGAGCTAACCAAAAACCAGGATGGCTTAATGCCGACATAAAGGCACACATAAAAGCAAAAAAGAAGGCCTTCAAAAAATACAAGGAGGAGGGATCTCAGTCAGATTTTCAGTACTACAAAACACACAATAAGGAATGCAAAAGGGGCAATCAGAGCAGCTAAGATTCAACATGAAAGACACATAGCTGAGGAAAGTAAAAAGAATCCCAAAAAATTCTTTAAGTATATAAACAGTAAGAGAGGGGGGTCAGATCATATTGGCCCAATAAAGAATGATGAAGGTATTTTGGTTACAGAGGATGGAGAAATGGCAAAGGTGTTGAACTCATTTCTCCTCAGTATTC
>BLSH010349345.1:73551-91641 GCA_018402905.1 Glandirana rugosa | reverse complement strand
TACAGGTCTCACTGGTTTCTTGACACGTTCAACATGTTTGAGAGGGAAGAGGCGTGGAGACAAATGGTTGGGGTCGACTGCCAGACACCTTTCTAAATTGATCTGGGAGTTCTCATACAATTTTTTCCACCATCGTTTTGTGTTTCCCCCGCACCCCGAGGGACTGAAGCTCGATATGGTATCTCGGCGGGAGAACTGTTCCCAACACCTGACCGTACATGTGCCACTCACGTTTTTGACCCATAATAACCTTGTTAGTACCCGGGTCCCTCGGGACTTGCTAGATCGAACCAGGGGAGTGTGGTATGATGGCCTATGGGAGTTTCTGGTGGGGTGATAGGCTAGGAGGGATGTTACAGAGGTGTTTAGGTTTCTGTCCGAGGACTGGAGTTAGGGTCCGGGGTACTGGGGCTAGTCTTTGTTGGGACTTAAGGGAGGCCCAGAGCTTTGCCCTAAGGATCCTCTATCGTTGGCATTGAGTGTAGGTTTCAGGATCGGATAGTGGGGTGGTCTTTGAGGGTATCCGGTAGTATGGTGTGAGGGGACCAAGCTAGATCGTTCAGGGCTCCCTGGGCCCATGATTGTTCCAATAATACCCAGTTTTTGCACTCACCGTGTACATGCCAGTCCACAACCCTTGTCAAGAGGGCGGCTCTATGGTATAGCTCGAAGTCAGGGAGCCCCACGCCCCCTTTGTGTTTTGCTACCACCTTTTTTAACATACTCTTGAGGGTCTAGTTAAATCTTTCCACAGACCGTCAGCTGGGGTTGGTAAACAGAGGTGCGGAGAAGGGAGAGTTTGTACAACTTGCACAGTTCTTTGGTCACTCTGGACATGAACGGAGTGCCCCGATCCGTCAAGATCTCCTTAGGGATCCCCACCCGAATAAACACCTGGACCAACTCTTTGGCGCTCGTCTTAGCAGAGGTGTTCCACAAGGGTATGGCTTCAGGATAGCGGGCCACATAGTCCAGGATCACCAGGACGTGCTGGTGTCCCCAGGCAGATTTTACTACTGGACCCACGAGATCCATGCCAATTTGCTCAAACGGCACTTCAATTATAGGAAGTGGGACAAGATGACTACGAAAATGGGGTGACGGAGCCGCCATTTGACACTCAGGGCATGATTCACAGTATTCCCTGACATCTGAATACAACCCGGGCCAGAAGAATCTCTGGGTTATTCTTTCCTTGGTCTTCTCCATTCCCAGATGCCCCCCCCATTACATGACCATGAGTCAGATCTAGCATCATCCTGCGAAAAGGTTTGGGAACCACTAGCTGTTCTACTTCGTCCTCCCCGCATTTTACCACCTGATACAACAAATTATTTTTAAGAGCCATGTAGGGAAAAGACACTCCCCAATTAGGGTCCACAGGTTCCCCATCCATCACCTTCATGTTTTCTGTGGCTCTAAGGAGAGTGACATCCCGTAGTTGCTCTGTAGCAAAATCCTCTCTCCTGACCCCCAAGTCAGGTATGACATTCCGTCCACTCTCATTATGGGAGTCAGAGTGGTCTCCTGGGTCATTAACCTCCACCTGGGGGCTAGCTTCCAGCCTCTCCTGATCCGCAGCCATTACCGGGAAAGGAAGAAGGTCGCCTCCTTCGTCAGTCATACCACCAGTCTCCCCTTCCATTTGGCCAAAAGGGTCTGGTAAGAGTTCCCGAGCTTCCCCAGCAGAGGGAGCTCTATCTACAAGACATCCTCTGCTTTCCCATAGCTGCTTGAAATGGGGAAAGTCTCTCCCGGCTAGGGCTTCATGAAGCAGGGAGGGTACTACTCCCACTGAATGTGTTACCCTGTGCCAGGGGGTGTCAACCTCAATCACTGCCATCTGGTAGTCCTGGGTGTTACCATGTATGCAAACAACTCCGAAAGTGCTGGGGTGCAGTTTTGCAGGATTTATACAACAACTTTTGACTAGTGACACCACTCTACCAGTGACTGGTTTCCCGTCTACAGAAATCACACACATTTGTCTTTCCATGTGACCTGAAGATAATGCTGTACATGCGACCTGTGAAAAAAGAAAAAGGCGTCTATTCACATAAGTATAATTGCATTGCATGGGTTCATCATTCAGGGGACAATTGGCAGCAATATGGCCCAAAGCATGGCATTGGTAGGTAAAGATGTGGTTAACTGAGCTACCAATAAGATGTGTCTAAGCACCGGCCTTACTATCGGATAACTCATAGTAGTAACATCATAAAAGACACACAAAAAAGGCTGCGCTATACAAAAATACTGATACATATAATAAAAGGATAAAGGAAAAAGAAAACCTTCTCCAATTGTCCAAATAGAGTGCCTATATTAAGATAGGTGTACAGTCCCAATTAAAGAAAAGAGGAAACCCCGTGGCGACTCATATACGGAATTAGTAGATGAAATATAGGGCAGCAATATTATTCACCACTATGTGTAAGGTTACAGTTGTACAGCACAACACTCATGTATATCAACCACCGGATAAGGGGGCTCCTTACCGGACAGAATGGACCCCTTGGTTATAGGGGTTTGACAACCGCGTGCAGCCTATCACCCGGCCAGGGTGTAAATGGATATCAGGAACCCAGATGCCAGCCGCTCACATAAATTCAGATGTTCAAATGAGGCGGCTCTTCTAAAGAATGGGATAGGAATCTCCATAGCGTAAAACCATAAGCTTTTAATAAAAAGTGTAAAGTATTGCACTTACATAGATTCACAGGACTCTTACGCAATAAAACAAATGAAATTCTGCTGGCTGGCTAGCAAATACCCATCCACTGGAACTTGCGTGTGCGTGATGACGTCAATGCGTCGCTCACCCTACACATTTCATCATAGGCTGACTTCTTCACGGGGTATTGGTAGCACTGTATGTGGTCTATACCCAGTCCTCTTACAGGTCGCAAAGGCCTTCCTGGCTTCTTTGGCCAGTCTCCGGGTCTAAAGTCCAGAGTCTCGTTAGCTAATACAGCAGTCTTGTCAGGTTTCCCCAGGCCCTTGAGTGCTGGGACAGTCTTTCCGGATCCGCTGGAGAGCCTTTCACCCCTGGACACACTGAAGCAGGGCACAGAAGGGTTCAGAAAGTCCTCAGCAGCCGAGTATCTTTCCACAAGATCCACCAGATGGCTTTCAGTTTTGGAGTCCACGTGGCTGACCCATTTCCTCAAAGCAGCAGGGAGCACACAGAGATACCGGTCTATGACTATATGCTCCACGATCTGGGGGCCTGTCAGGTTTTCTGGCTGCAATCACTTCCTCATGCGATGAACAGGGTCAAAACATTTGGGAGCAGGATGGCTTGTCTGTGCGGTAGGTCCACTCATGCACCCATTGGGATCGGATGGCCATGGTGACACCCAGCCGTGCGAGTATCTCCACTTCTCAGTCTCATAATCCTGAGCCTTGTCTGGTTCGAGGTCAAAATAGGCCTTTTGGGGTTCACTTGTCAAGAATGGGGCCAACAGCCCTGCCTACTGCTCCTTCGGCCACCCTTCGCAGTCGGAGACTCTTTCGAAGGTCATGAGGTACATCTCTACGTCATCCACCGGTATCATCTTCTGAATATGGTAACTGGCACACACCAGCTTTTGTTCTGCTAGCGCAGGAAGCGCGGACCCCTTTTTGACTCGAGCAGCGCCTCCACCAGCTGGCAGTTGATCTCCTGCTGGGCCTCATGCTGTCAGCGACTTTCCTCCCACTGTGCTGCAGCGGTTTGGAGACTTTTCTCCCACTGTGCTGCAGCGGCTTGTGCAACTTGGAGGTTGGTTTCCCGCTGGGCCGCAGTCGCCTGTAGCAAGGCCTTCAATATTTCTTCAATGCTGGAAAGATGCCCGCTGAACTCCACCACGTGTGGGAGATTAGCTTGTGGGGATCACCTTTCCAGAGGAAAAGAGTCAGCATGCAGGCAACTTTCTTTAAACTCTGGCGGCTTGCCAGGTTTATTTATAAAAGATTTGCAGGTTATCAAACAAACAAAAACAGAAAACAAAACCTTGCCGTCCAGCGTTAAACTAAACAATAGTGTTTCCTCACTATACAGTGTGGGGTAGGGTTGCCACCTCATCCCTTTAAAACCGAATACATGATTGGAGAGTTGTATTTTATATAAAATCCTATCTATAATAGAAGAATCGCACCAAAGATATATATGTAGAATATTTGCACATGTATATATGGATAGTATAGTAAATAGGGACTCTAAAGCCTCGTACACACGGGACGATGATCGTACGTACGATCGTCTCAAATCATATGTTTGCTGTTGTATCTAGCATACTGACTGCACTACACAATCGTACGACCAAAGAAAGAACGTTCAGGTGCATGTAATTAGCATCCGGCCGTTCCTGACTTCTGAGCATGCGTGTTTTGCACAATACAACTTGTTGTACCAACTTCTCTGTACACACGATACAACGGTCGTATGACCGCTTGTTGGTACAACCAAGTTTTCTAGTTTGCTCATACAACTCCAGTTGTACGACCGTCGTATGTCAGCTGTTCTAATTGCGCGTACGAACGATCGATTTCGCATACAACGGTCGTTCGTATGACCTGTTGTATACGATTGTCGTCCCGTGTGTACAAGGCTTTAGAGGGATGGTCATGAATAATGTAAAACCATGCTGTTAATGTGTAGTCCAGTACGAGACCAATTACAGTAAGGTATTAGTCTCAATTTCTTGTTAAATCCCCCGGGCATGAGTAGGTCAAGCTTGTAGATCCAATAGGTCTCCCTTTTGCAGAGTGTACATTCCTTGTGCCAACCAAACTTCTCACCATTTAGGTCTGGACACACGCTTTGCCAGCCCATCGCCTTTACCCTCAGCTTCTTTAGCAAGGCAGTGGTCGTCTTGGAGGTGTGTTTGGGGTCGTTATCATGTTGGAATACTGCACTGTAGCCCAGTCTCTGAAGGGAGGGGATCATGTGCTGCTTCAGTATGTCACAGTACATGTTGGCATTCATGGTTCCCTCAATGAACTGTAGCTCCCCAGTGCCGGCAGCACTCATGTAGCCCCAGACTATGACACTCCCCCCCCACCATGCTTGACTGTAGGCAAGACACACTTGTCTTTGTACTCCTCACCTGGTTGCCACCACACACGCTTGACACCATCTAAACCAAATAAGTTTATCTTGGTCTCATCAGACCACAGGACATGGTTCCAGTAATCCATGTCCTTAGTCTGCTTGTCTTCAGCAAACTGTTTGTCTTTCTTGTGCATCATCTTTACAAGAGCTTCTTTCTGGGACAACAGCCATGCAGACCAATTTGATGCAGTGTGCGGCGTATGGTCTGATCACTGACAGGCTGCCCCCCCTCCCCTTCAACCTCTGCAGCAATGCTGGCAGCACTCATACTTCTATTTCCCAAAGACAACCTCTGGATATGATGCTGAGCATGTGCACTCAACTTCTTTCGTCGACCATGGCGAGGCCTGTTCTGAGTGGAACCTGTCCTGTTAAACCGCTGTATGGTCTTGGACACCATGCTGAAGCTCAGTTTCAGGGTCTTGGCAATCTTCTTATAACCTAGGCCAGCTTTATGTAGAGCAACAATTATTTTTATCATATCCTCAGAGAGTTCTTTGCCATTAGGTGCCATGTTGAACTTCCAGTGAGCAGTATGAGAGATTGAGAGCAACGACACCAAATTTAACACACCTGCTCCCCATTCACACCTGAGACCTTGTAACACTAATCAGTCACATGACACCAAGGAGGGAAAATGGCTAATTGGGCCCAATTTGGACATTTTCACTTAGGGGTGTACTCACTTTTGTTGCCAGCGGTTTAGACATTAATGGCTGTGTGTTGAGTTATTTTGAGGGGACAGCAAATTTACACTGTTATACAAGCTGTACACTCACTACTTTACATTGTGGCAAAGTGTCATTTCTTCAGCGTTGTCACATGAAAAGATATAATAAAGTATTTAGAAAAATGTGAAGGGCGTACTCACTTTTGTGAGAGACTGTATATATATTGTGACGTTATGCGAGGCGCCACAATGGACAAAGCAATCATTTTGAGGCGACTAGTGAGAGTCCAACCCGGGTTTTGCCGGCCACCGTGGCAGAGCCCGTTCTGGTCCGGTCTTTCTGGTCCACTCAAACCCCTCTCCACCTGCATTTAATGACCAGGAAGAGAACAGAGGAGAGCTTGATCCTGGATCTCAGAAGAAGGAAGCTGAGAGAACTCTGTGTGCTAATTTGGACTCTAAGAACAAGGTTTGCAATGTGCTTATGTTTTGTTGGTGTTGGGGACAGCCCCACACTGTATAGAGTGGAATCTGTTTGTTTAGTTCAGCGCCAGACGACGAGGTTTTGTTTTCGGTTTGTGTTTTGAACTTGCAAACCTGAAACAATAAACCTGGCCAGATTTTTAAGAAACTGACATCCATGTCGAATGTTTGAATCTGAAAAGTGATCCCCATAAGCTAATCTCCCAATATATATATATATATATATACACAGTATCAGACTTGGTCTTTATCTGATGGCACTCTTCTGTGTTTATATCCATTGTGCTGGTGGCCACTGTCCTAGTTGAAATTTTCCATCCTCTGCACCCCCTCCTCCCCACATATCCCTGCAGCAGTAGTGATCCTCTGGTGCTGTGGGGATTAATAAAGAGGCTAGACCTGTCATAGACACTCATCAAGAATCCCAGCTATGCCCAACTTTACACATTTCTTCTCCATTCATAGAATCTCTACTATAGCTTCCATCAATGAAAAGGGCGCTATGAATGGAGGAGGCGGACCTTTCATTCATCTGGCCTCCTTACATTCATAGAGCCCTTTTTGATAGATGGAAGCCATAGTTCAGCTTCTATGAATGGTGGAGGGGGACAATTCTAGGGTTGACACTTTTTCTTCAAGCCAAACCTGAAAACTTTATCGGCACACAGCAAACATTTTTTTCTTTAGTATACACTATAGGATAACAGACTTGGGACACCTTTGGGGGCTCCAAAGAGAATAGTAATGTGGTACACATAGTGCCCCCTCACCCTCCTGTCAGGCCCGGTTCCGAGCCACATTCCTGTCTAAATAATGTGTCCGGGTTGCAGGGGAACTGAAACCCGGACACACAATTCAAAACCTGGACTATCCGGTTGAATCCTGAACAGGTGGCAACCCTAGACACTTCCCATGAAATGTAAGTATTATCCCTTGTGCTGATTTAAAAAATAATTAACTAAACGTAGGTTTTAAAAATACATAAATCAGATATAGCGGGGTGCAAAATGTAGCAGGCCCACATTTCTTGTGCTTCCTATACATACCATTTGCTCAGTATTGCCGGTAATATGGAACTTTCATGAATAACAATTCAAAGTCTCGTGCAGAACAGAAAAACAAAAGATGCAATCTCCATATATTAGTTTTTCTGCCCACCAAATTCTTGTGTAGCAACGGATTTGTCATTTGTTTTTCTTATCTGTTTCCCGGCAGGCATTTCCATGGCCACAGCAAGTCTAATTACACAATACTCTCTAACCCTCATTTCCTAATTTTATAAAATCGGCGGGCACTTAAGAAGAAGGAAAGAATTATGTCTCGGACATCAGTGAGTGTGAAGCTAAAAATATTTACACACCATTAGTGCGTGGGGCCGTGACATTAGCACCAATGTATTATACATCTATAAAAATCACAGCACTGATCTGTCATCATGTGCACTGGGGCTGCAACTAACAATTCTTTTCATAATCGATTAGTTGGCCAATTATTGTTTCAATTAATTGATTAATTGAATAAAAACCTAAAAAAAACAAAAACAAATTTGGTGTATAATTTAGTTGATAGGTAAAGTTAAAAAAAAATTACAATTTCTCCTTGAATATCTAAATGCAGTGGTAAATATAAAATAACCGGCTATAAGAGAACAAAATAGCTAATCCACTCTGAGAATAACAGATAGAAGGTAAATGGGGTCTTCAAAAAGTTTCCGCACTTTTTTATATGTAATAGAGTTTAACCACTTCAGCCCCGGATGGATTCACCCACTTCCAGACCAGCCCATTTTTTGGATACCGCACTGCATTACTTTAACCACTTCACCCCCGGAAGAATTTCCCAGTTTAGGACCAGAGCACTTTTTGCGATTCAGCACTGCGTCGCTTTAACTGACAATTGCGCAGTCGTGTGACGTTGTACCCGAACAAAATTTGCGTCATTTTTTCCCCACAAATAGAGCTTTCTTTTGGTGGTATTTGATCACCTCTGTGTCATTTCTGATCACCGCTATAAACAAAAGAAGAGCGACCATTTTGCAAAAAAAAAAAAACAAATTTCGTACTTTTTGCTAAAATACAAAAAAAAAAAATATAAAAAAACATTTTTTTTCACCGGTTTTGGCCGATTTATATTCTTCCTCATATTTGTGATAAAAAAAAATTGCAATCACCATTTATTGATTGGTTTGCGCAAAAGTGGCCGCGTTTAAGGATGGTGAGAATTCATTTCTGGGGGTTTTATTTATTTATTTATTTTTTACTAGTAATGGCGGCGATCTGCGATTTTTAGCGGTACTGCGATATTGCAGCGGACACGTCAGACACTTTTGACACTTTTTTGGGACCATTGACATCTATACAGTGATCAGAAATTTAAATGTCCACTGATTACTGTGTAAATGTCATTGGCATTAACTATGTTCCCTGGGTGACTTCTAACTGTGGGGGGGCTGGGCTACCATGGGCAAGAGAGATCTAACTGATCCCAGTGACAGGGATCAGTAGATCACCCATGCCCCTACTAACAGAGCGGGGAACCACCGTGTTTACATCGCGCGCCCCCTATAGGCCATTCGCAGATCGCGCCCAGCGTCCACACTGCCGCCGTAAATAGACGGTAGGCAGTGTGGAACTGGTTAACTGACAATTGCGCGGTTATGTGACGCTGTACTTAAATGTAATCGATGCCCTTTTTTTATCCCACAAATAGGGTTTTCTTTTGGTGGTATTTGATCTGCTCTGCAGTTTTTATTTTTTACGCTGTAAACAAAAAAAGACCGACAATTTTGAAAAAAAAAACAATATTTTTTATTTTCTACTATAAAACACATCCAATAAATAAAATGTAAAAAATCATATTTCTTCATCAGTTTAGACCAATATGTATTCTGCTACGTATGTTTGGTAAAGAAAATCCCAATAAGTATATTTTGATTGGTTTGCACAAAAATTATAGGGGTTGATTTACTAAAGCTGGAGAGTGCAAATTCTGGTGTAGCTGTGCATGGTAGCCAATCAGCTTCTAACCTCTGCTTGTTCAATGAAGCTTTGACATTAAAACCTGGAAGTTGATTGGCTTTTATGCAGAGCTGCACCAGTTTTTGCACTCGCCAGCTTTAGTAAATCAACCCCATAGTGTCTAAAAACTATGGGATAGATTTATGGACTTTTTATTTTTTTAATTGTTTTTACTAGTGCAGCGCTGCCCCCTTGAGGGTCGCTTCATAATTCCATTCATCCCGACTTTAAAGCCTCGTACACACGGGACGACGATCGTACTTACGATCGTCTCAAATCATATGTTGGATAATGTAACTTGCATACTGACTGCACTACACGATTGTACCACCACAGAAAGAACGTTCAGGTGCATGTAATTAGCATCCGGCCATTCCTGACTTCGGAGCATGCGTGCTTTGCACAATACAACTTGTTGTACCAACTTCTCTGTACACACGATACAACGGTCGTATGACCACTTGTTGGTACGACCAAATTTTCTAGTCTGCTCCCCTTGTACGACCGTCGTATGTCGGCTGTTCTAATCGCGCATACAAAGGATCGATTTCGCATACAACGGTCGTTAGTACAATCTGTTGTATACGATCATCGTCCCGTGTGCACGAGGTTTTAGAGTCCTCCACCACTCCTGACACTCTGGGTTCACTTATAGTGTTACCTTCTCTAAATTTAACACACTTCAGTGAAAAGGACCACACCAGGTTGAGAGTTTAAGGTATTTACTTAACTTGCAGTTGTGTTAAAGTGTAACTCTCAATTAAACAGAATTGCATCACACAGGTAAAAGATTAACAATTTACATGTAGGTCACACACTCATAAATGTCTAAACAACATAAACATAACATTTGAGTTCTTGGTGAATAAAAGGGAGACACAAAACAAACTGAATGTGTATCACCATCTTCCCCCTACACTCAACACGTAAGATGGTTTAAATGGAATACCTACGTGTGTTAATCTGCCATGTCAAATGTTTGTTCTCAAATGGCTATCCTTACTGTGTTGTATTGTATAACAGAATTTGCCTAATTGCATCACTTGATCTTGTGAAAAACTTCAATAAAAACTTGGAAAAAAAAAACTGAATGTACCCCCGACACCGGCCAAATGGTTCCGTAAAATAGAGGATATCAATAAGCTGGAGGATTTGGTAAACACGACAAACCAGCAACGGGAGAAATATGAAAAGACTTGGAAATGTTGGAACCAATTCATTCTATCAGAGGAAGGGAAATTACTATTGGGAGCGGTGTGAGCCGTCAAATCCCCACATTTTGACCAACTAAGTGGTCCTGAACCAGCATGTCCCGGCCCAGCATCCCCCACCCCCTCCCCCCCCCCTTTTTTTTTTCCGCTCTACCCCCATTCCATGGAGGTCCTTCTCCAGACTTTCATGTTTTCCTGTCTTCGTTTTTCCCCCTCCTTTCTTTTTCCTTCTTCCCCCCTTATAGGTTTTTACTATTGTGTCTAAAGAAAATGGAAAATGTGACAAGTGCACACGGGACATACCGACTTCGCTTAGCAAGCCTTACTATTGCTTAGAGAACATGTGATATGGAAAGAGATTACCAAGAGCTTAATATGGGCTCTAGAAATATGCCAATGTATTGTGAGGATATGAGGAAGCCAGTTGGTTGCTTTTGCCAAGAATATGTTACATATGGCTTTACCTGTACTAATGTGAATGCGGTTACCTTGTATGCGCTGTGCAAGTTAAATAAACTTCATATTTGAAAAAAAAAAAAAACCTGAATGTGTATCACACTCCCTCCTATTTACCGGCAGTTCACTGTTAAAAGTTACTGTTAGGAGAAGAACTATGCTTCCACCTGTCTTTGGCGCTTGTGTGAGCTCCCGTGCACGCGCACGCGCCGGAAAAAGCACCAAACGGCTCTATTTAGTCTCTCCACGCCACGTCCATTCTACAGCGTTACCAGTGCCTTTCAGTGACCTGTTTGAGTTACCTGTGACCCGGTTTGAACTCGTACCTGCTTGAACTCTGCCTGCACCGACCCCCCGGCTTGTCTACGACCACTCTTCTGCCTGACCCCTGTGTAGCTCCACCTGCATGCCTGTTAACGACCCTGCCAGCACCTGACCATCCGATCACCTGCTCCTCCTGTACTGCTTTACCCGCACGTCACTGACCCAGCCTGCATCACTACCCTTCAGTCTTGCACGGACTTCTGGAAGACATCACACCATCATCTGTGTCTAATCCAGCCCTCGTGCTCCCCTGTGCTCCAGCGCTCCCTGCTCTACCAGGGGTTCTGGAACCAGGGCCGTAAGAGAGGTTGCCTACTGCATAAGTCAGACTCTACCACCAGGTACGTGACAGTTACAGTTTAATTCCTCCAATCAAGTTTAGTCAAGATACCTGAATGTTCACCTATGCTTGTTGTAAAGATAGATTATGTAAAATAAATCAATACAGGATAAAGCTTTAGACTAGCTGATGTTAAATGGTGAACTTTAGGTAAGTTGATACCACTCAATGGAATACAAATAAATCAGTACCACTCTAAAATAATTCAGCCAAACTGGTATAACTTCAATGAATAGTGCACTTGCCTGATTCAGATTAACCTGCTCTATTTCTCTAGTTCGTAGGAGAATTCAGTGATGCAAAGTATAATACCCTGAATCCTGCAAAGTGGGGGGAAAGAAGCTGTAATTGTAACCAATCCTCTATTAATGTTCAGTGCGTCTTCTGCCGGCTCTTTTATTTCAAGATTAGGTACCTAAGAAGTAAGTGTGTCCACAGATCCTCAGAACATGGCAGAAATAGGAATTCCACTGAAATAGATAGAAACCTTCACAGTGATCACTGACTTTAGGGTAAGCTTACATCTAACAGCAATCCTGTGCACTCAAGTGATTATAATCCAGCCTCCTCAGTCTGTTAGTAATACTCAGATGCCTAATAACTTTCTTGGTGAGGTATGTATTAAACGGATCAGTACTCTTATAACTCGGCCTGGGCCCGCTCACCCAACCAAACAACCGATGGCAGACAACCGGTCCTGCTGCTCAGATGATGAATCTGGGGATGAAGTACTCCTGCTATATGCTCCTGGAATCAGCCTCCACTGCACTCCACCTTGCAGCTCTCCTTGATCGATCGCTACCACTGCCGATGGATCTGGAATAGACTCAGATGGTAGTAGGGCTGGTTCAGCAGATCATCCGCTGGAACACTGTAACAAAGCAGCTCACTGGAACACTGTGGTAATGCAGCCCACTGGATCACTGTGTTTAGGCCACAGGCCGCAATCCTGCTGTAAAGGCACACAGAGCTCTTGATGTTCAATCACACCATCCAAATAGACTGCTACAGGCCACTCCCTTCACTTAAATAAGCTCTCCCATGAGGCACTGTTCTTTCCAGAAGCCTTGCTCGATGAGAAATGGAGTCCTTCCACAGCAGAGTCTGATAATAATCCTCACTGGCACACTACAAGTTCCACAAAGCATCACTTCCCACACAAATCCATTCTTCACTAATAAACTCAGCACTAAGGGAGCTCACTACAGTTCCCACAGGTACAAATGTCCCCATTGCCAGAGAGGTAACGCTGAACTCCCGGCTACACTAGTAATGGCAGCAATCAGCGATTTTTAGCGGAACTTCGACATTGCAGCGGACAAATCTGACACTAAGTGACAATTTTTGAGGACCAGTGACACCAATACAGTGATCAGTGCAAATAAATGCACTGTCACTGTACTAATGACACTGGCAGGGAAGGGGTTAACATCAGAGGCGATTAAATTGTTAAGTGTGCTCCTAGGGAGGGATTTCTAACTGTGTGGGGGATGGACTTACTCGAGGAAGACAGACATCTGTGTCCCTGATTAGCAGGAGCACAAGATCTTTCTCTTCCTGTCTGACAGAACGGCCGCCTACCTTGTTTACATAGGCAGACCACCGTTCTGTCTCTCCAGGGAATGATCGCGGGTGGCCGGCGGCCATCACGACTGCCGGACCCGCCGATTGGCGCCCGCTGTGTTCAATCACATCGCGCGCCCCAGAGCTGGGAGGAGAAATCATGTACAGGTACGTGATTTTGCACTTAAGGGCCACCCTGCCGCAGTAAATGTACGTGGGGTGGTCCTTAAGTGGTTAAAGAAAAGTGCAGAAACTTTTTGAAGAACTCTTGTACTATTAAAGGTTGAATCTGGCACATATAATCAGATTTCAATTTAAAAAGACCTAAAACACTGTTTTGCAGATTTTCAGTCAGGACTATAATATAATATTAATTATGACAGACTCCGTTGTTATAGGCAGGTAGCTTAAAACAAACTAGCTGCGCCTGCTGTCATTTATGCTGGCCATACATGAACACATTTTTCCTTCGAAAAATGTTTGTTGTAAGAGTATTCGTTCGATTTTCTATTTGTTAGTGGGGTCAAAACGAGGTTCATTTTCAACCACAGTGACAGGAAAATTCACAGGAGCAGAATAGAAAACTTTTCTTGACTGAATGAATTTTCAGACGGTGTACAGTATGTGGTTTTTCATTCAGAAAATTACATTAACCAATACAGATCGTAAAGACGGCTACAGCGCGGACCTGAATTGCCAGGGAGACGTCCAAGGACGTCCGCCACTTTGCGCCCCTCTGCGCGCCCTCACAGCCGCCACCGGTGCGCTCTCCGCCCGCCGCACACTGTGTGAACATGCCCGCGGGTCGGGCGGACTTGACCCGCGTTCGCCTAATAGAGAGGCAGACCGGGGAACCGTAAACACGGCGATTCCCCATTCTGTGAGGGGGGACATGACAGATCTACTGATCCCTGTCATTGGGATCAGTTAGACCTGTTATGTCCCTGCCAGCCCCCCACAGTTAGAACACAGTGAGGGAACACATTTAACCCTTTGATCACCCCCTTAGTGTTAACCCCTTCCCTGCTAATGACATTTATACAGTAATCAGTGGCTATTTTAGATCTGAACGCTGTATAAATGCCGTTGGTCTCAAAATGTGTCAAGTGTCCGACATGTCCACCGCAATATCGCAGTCCTGATTAAAAATCGCAAATCGGGCCCCATTAACAGTAAAAAGAATAAAATAATAAAAACGCCATAAATCAAATCCCATGGTTTGTAGATGCTATAACTTTTGCGCAACCCAATCAATATACTCCAATTGCAATTTTTTTTACTAAAAATATGTAGAAGAATACATATCGGCCTAAACTGATGAATACATTTGTTTTTTTATATATATTTTTTGGATATTTATTATAGCAAAAATTAAATATTGTTCTTTTTTCAAAATTGTCGCTCTTTTTTTTTTGTTTATATCGCAAAAAATAAAAACCACATAGGTGATCAAATACCACCAAAAGAAAGCTCTATTTGTGGAAAAAAAGGACGTCAATTTAGTTTGGGTACAACGTCGCACGACTGCGCAATTGTCAGTTAAAGCGACGCAGTGCCCAATCGCAAAAAGTGCTCTGGACAGGAAGGGGGTAAATCCTCCTGGGGCTCAAGTGGTTAAATTTAATATTGAATATTAAAAGTAAGTGAAATTTTCAAACAACATTTGTCCATTCATCAAATGTACAAAGAATTTTCATACGAATAATCTTGTCCAAAAATCGATATGTGGGGGGGATATAAATCTTTTTATATTAAACTCTTCAGCCCTGGAAACTCTTCACTTTAACTGACAATTGCGTGGCCGTGCGACGTTGTACCCAAACAAAACTGACATTCTTTTTTTTCCCACAATTAGAGCTTTCTTTTGGTGGTATTTGATCACATCTGTGTTTTTTATATTTTGCGCTATAAACAAAAGGAGCGACAATTTTGAAAAAAACTCAATACTTTTTACTTCTTGCTATAATAAATATCCAAAAAAAAATTAAATTTAGAAAAACACATTTTTTTCATCAGTTTAGGCCTATATGTATTCTTCTACATATTTTTGGTAAAAAATAAAAATCGCAATAAGCGTATATTGATTGGTTTGCGCAAAAGTTATAGCGTTTACAAAATAGGGGATAGATTTAGGGCATTTTTATTATTTTATTTTTTTTAACTAGTAATGAAAGCGATCTGCGATTTTTATCAGGACTGCAACAAAAAAAGAGTAAGATGATCTGGCATGTCCTCGCAGTGACAAACCTCCACCCCTAATGGCACAAAGAAAAACAGGAAAGAAAGATAATGGGGCTTTGAGTGAGGTTGTCATAGCTATTGATGGTGCATGGGCTGTATAGGTATACATGTGAAAAATGCATATAACTTCCAAAGGATTTATCATGAGTAAGATGCTATAAAGCATATATTGGTTAAAATACATATTATTTAATGATTGATAGTGGAATCATTAAGAATTCATATATATATAATCAAAATAATGGCAATACATGCTATGGTACAAACACTGAGGAAGATAAACAAATACAGATCCAAATAAAAATAATATAAATCAGATACCAATTCCAAAAGAGAACACATCCATCCTAATGTATATGCATACATAATCATTATCATATTAAATTCAATAAAACCTTGTACGGGCAGCCTAGGTATAAACTCTACGCGTTTCGTAGCTGAGTGCTACTCATCAGGAGTTTGGTGCAAGATATATCTAAAAAAGACAGGAAAAATGTATATACAATTAGGCATACAGTACCCTCCAGAGAAGACCACCATTGAGACGTAAAGAAAACATTAAAAAACTGGGTACCTGTATCTGACATAGGTATCTATAAGGCAATGCCTGGTCCTGGAGTGCGGGCCCTGGTGGACAGTCTGACACGGGGTTGAGGCAGGAGTGCCCGCCCACCTGGCAAGGGAGCAGCCAAGGGCCAGCCTGACCACCACCCAAAGGTCCCTGAGTGAGATGTGTGAATGGTGTGCCAGTGAACACATCCAATGTCTGATGAATGTAAAAAACAAAAACAATGTGAGTATTAGTGCATTAAAAAAAAAAAAAAAAAAAAAAAATATATATATATATATATATATATATATATATATATACATATATTATATTGTGAAAAAGATGATGTCGGCACTGTGAATGGTGCTAAGAGTGTGAAGTCAACTAGACCCGTGCCAAAAAATAAACACGAAAATAAATAATAAAAAATGAATTAGAAAATCCTGCTGTGCCTGTTGTGTGTGTCCATGTGGAGGGGAGTGTGGATGAAATCCTCTCCCAGTGTGGGAGCATGTGTGGCGATCAAACAGTCTGGCCCCGGCTAAATGCTCCCCGGTCCGGGGCGGGGTCCCGCCAACGTCATACCAACGCCAATGATGCTGGACTGCAATATTGCGGCAGACAGATCGGACACTTTTGAGGGACCACTGACATTTATACAGGGATCAGAGCTAAAAATAGCCACTGATTACTGAATAAATGTCATTGGGAGGGAAGGGGTTAACACTAGGGGGCGATCAAGGGGTTAAGTGTTCCCTAGGTAGGTGTTTCTTACTTTGTGGGGGGATGGGCTGACAGGGAGTAGAGATAGATCGCTGTTCTATTACTTGGAACAGCAGCTCTTGCTCTACTTCCCTGACAGAACGGAGATCTGTCTGTTTACATTGACCAATCCCCGTTGTGTCTCTCTGAGGAGCGATCACGGGTAGCGCGCATATATTGCGGCTGCCGGCCACGTGCATTGGCTCCAGCATCACGCCGCGGACGCAAGCCCCCTATAGCTCTTAAAGCGGCAGACGTTCAATGACAGCGGTTTGTGCAGCCGTGACAACCTGCCACAGTACAACTGCGGCAGCTGGTCACCAAGCAGTTAAAGTAGTACTAAAGCCTGAGATTTTTTTTTAAATGGATATAATCATTTAAATATAATGCACAATACTGGTAAACTTTTATTGTACATGTACTTGTAATGCTTTATATGACCTCTAGTCTATCATCCTCCAACTTCTCTGGGTTCAGATGCTGGTTTCCCTTGCACAGAGCCCTTAAAGGGTTGTAAACATTGGATTATTATTATTTATTTTTTATAAACAACAAACGTATTATACTTACCTGCTCTGTGTAATGGTTTTGCACAGAGCAGCCCCAATCCTCCTCTTCTGGGGTCCCCCGCCAGAATTACTGGCTCCTCCTGCTTTCAGGGTGCTTCTATCGCAAGCTGCAAAGTATAGTACTGAGCGCCCCTATAGCAAGGTAAAAAAAGTCTGCCTTTAGAATCACTCACTTCTTTCTCCTGCCCAGGACTACATGTCCCATGAGGCATTGCTCCTCATACATTCACAAGTCCTCAGGCACTTAATGACATGTATGAACAGTGTACTGAGCTGTATGTGTGCTGCACAGTGTATACCAGTGTTTCTCAACCGGGGTTCTGCGGAACCCTGGGGTTTCGCAAGAAGTCCTCAGGGGTTCCGCCACGATCTGCCGTTCATCACATGCAGATGAACAGCGGATTGAATCCCCGCATAGCTGACAGGCTGCAGTGAAAAGATCACTGACATCACTGTTCTGTGCCGATCACAGCCGCCCCTCCCCTCCATCCCAGGTCCCTGTGTGTGAGTGTGTGACATCACTCGGGAGGGACGGAAGAGGAGAGCGGGTGGGAATCGGGCATTCCAATGGCATTCCGATCATTCCAGGCATTGCAGCAGCATTCCAGCACCTTCTCTGAGCTACTCTGCATGAGGAAAATTACTAAAGATACCAGTAATGTGCCCACCAGTTTCCTCCTTTCCCCCCTATGCTGTTCCTTCCTGGACCCCCTATGCTGTTCCCTCCTGGACCCCCCTATGCTGTTCCCTCCTGGACCCCCCTATGCTGTTCCCTCCTGGACCCCCCTATGCTTTTCCCTCCTGGACCC
>BLSH010349345.1:21474-41091 GCA_018402905.1 Glandirana rugosa | reverse complement strand
CCGACCCTCACCGAGTCCCATCGTCGACCACTGAGTGTCCACTACATTCTCCATCTCTTCCACTACTCCCGACTACTCATCCCCAGCTGGGGTATTTAAGGAGGCCTGCCCCATTGCCAATCCAAGTTGGGGATTGGTCAGGGCTCCTTAAGATACCCCAGGTAGAGTCCACCTCTCTTCCCATCCTCCCTTCTAGCACTTTCTAGAAGGAAAGAGGAGATACTGAGAAGTGACATCACCTGTGAGTCACCAGCTGCTACCCTGAGCCACTCCCAGCCCAGAACCAAAACAAAAAGGCCCAGCAACCAGCCAGGCCTGCCTGAATTTACCTACACTGCCAGAGAAAAATCCTTACTCTAGCACCTCATTACCTAGAAGGTGCTACAAAGGTTCTACCCAAAAAAAAAAAAGAGCTGCACAGCCTGTCGGTATCATGTACCTGTTATAGGTAGAGTGGCCTCTAGCAACAAGGGAGATGTTGTTGGCGCTCCTTATGCCAGTGTTCTGTCTGCCAGAGCAACAGGAGCGGATTTGCACAGCAGAGGTTTCCCTCCTGTAAAGAGATACGGAAGTCCAAAAGTTAAGTTGAGTGCTAGTGTGGAGCCTGTGCAGAGTGCATGGTGGGACCCACTTAACTTCTGGGGAATTGTAGTGGAGAATGCTGAACAGGTGGATGTGGGCAATGCTCAGCGTGTCCCTCCTAAATGCAAGTTACTGTGGAGGTGTGCATTGTCACTGGAACTCAAGATTCAACTGGAGAACAGTTGCCGTGCAAGTGTACACAGTGTACGTTCATCTCTAAGAATAGAGGTCCGCCTTGAGGTTGAGTATTTCCCATGGCAGCCTCAGCCTCTTCCAAGGCCATTGATGAAAACAGCACAAAGTAAAGGTACCCCATGGGTATAACAGTGACCCTGTGCAAGGTGCCTAGTGTAGCCAGAAGAACCCACTCTGGGGTAGACCTCTCATGGGACTCTTGCTTGGTGACCAATGAGGAGGGAAAAATGAAGGACGTGACGACCACTCTGCCACCTTGACCTGCGCCCCACCTAAAAAAATTGGCTGTGAGGACCACTAATATTGATTTGCAGGCATAAGAAACCGAGAGATTGTTCCCTCTGTACAAAGCACTGGGTTAATTGTCAACACAGTGCTCTGGGCCGGGATTGAACACAGCCGATCAGCAGGTCCTGGAATCATTGGCGGGGACCTGCTGACAGACTCTCACCATGTACAATCACAGTGTTTGTCGGGGGGGGGTGCACATGCACGCACCCTAAACCCAAAAACAATCAGCGATGTACCAGGCCACCATAAAGAGGCATACCTAGAGTGTACAGACCACCATAAAGAGGTATACCTGGAGTGTTCAGACCACCATAAAGAGGCATACATGGAGTGTTCAGACCACCATAAAGAGGTATACCTGGAGTGTTCAGACCACCATAAAGAGGCATACCTGGAGTGTTCAGACCACCATAAAGAGGTATACCTGGAGTGTTCAGACCGCCATAAAGAAGCATACATGGAGTGTTCAGACCACCATAAAGAGGTATACCTGCAGTGTTCAGACCACCATAAAGAGGCATACCTGGAGTGTTCAGACCACCATAAAGAGGCATACCTGGATTGTTCAAACCACGGTAAAGAGGTATACCTGGAGTGTTTAGATCACCATAAACAGGCATACCCAGAGTGTTCAGATTGCCACAAAGAGGCATATCTGGAGTGTTTAGACCATAATATTGAGGTATACCTGAAATGTTCAGACCACCATAAAGAGGGATACCTGGAGTGTTCTGATCATCATAAAGAGACATACCTGGAGTGTTGAGACCATCATAAAAAAAGAAAAATATATATCCTTGTTTTAGAAATAAAAGCTGGTGGCCTCTTGTCACATGGAAATTTGTAACATACTAATAGTTAATCACTACAAGATCTGAGTATCCTGATTATAATACTTAATTCTTTCAAATTGCATGCAACTGTTGTGTACCTGGTGAAGGAACCTGAAGAAATGAGGATGGTCTCTCTTACACCTCTAGTTCAGGGCTCCTGGTAAAGCAAATAGGTGGCTCAAGGGCACGGGGTAGCACAGATGCCTCGTAGTTCTTGCCAGAAGTTGGTACAGGTAGGCACTAGCAGGCGTTAATGAACCTTTCATCGCTGAATAGCTTCCCCTCAGTAGATGACAGACAGGAGACGACACAGACAGGTATATCCGCAGCACCAGGCCCATGATGCTCTTAATCCGGCCCTGAAGGGGTAGATAGGCATTAAGTCACAGATCACAGGTAATGCTGTAGTCAAGACAGCACTGTGTAGACATGTGCAGAACGGAAAAATTTGTTTAGTTTTGTTTCGGATACCGTAATTTTCTCTCCATAGGACACACCTAAGTTTTAGAGGAGGAAAACAAGAAAAAAAATATTCTGAACCAAATGGTGTACTAAAATATTTACCAGTGCAGCCATATACCAAAGTCCATGAAATACAGCCATATACCAGAGTCCATGAAATACAGCCATATACCAGTGTCCATAAAATACAGCCATATACCAGTGCCCATGAAATACAGCCATATACCAGTGCCCATGAAATACATCCTTACCTGTGCCCATGAAATACAGCCATATACCAGTGTCCATGAAATACATCCTTACCTGTGCCCATGAAATACAGCCATATACTAGTGCCCATGAAATACATACTTACCTGTGCCCATGATCATGAAATACAGCCATATACCAGTGCCCATGAAATACCGCCTGACCTGTGCCCATGAAATACAGCCATATACCAGTGCCCATGAAATACAGCCATATACCAGTGCCCATGAAATACAGCCATATACTAGTGCCCATGAAATAGAGCCATATACCAGTGCCCATGAAATACATCCTTACCTGTGCCCATGAAATACAGCCATAAACCAGTGTCCATGAAATACATCCTTACCTGTGCCCATGAAATTCAGCCATATACCAGTGCCCATGAAATACATACTTACCTGTGCCCATGAAATACAGCCATATACCAGTGCCCATGAAATACCGCCTGACCTGTGCCCATGAAATACAGCCATATACCAGTGCCCATGAAATACAGCCATATACTAGTGCCCATGAAATACAGCCATATAGTAGTGCCCATGAAATACAGCCATATACCAGTGCCCATGAAATACAGCCATATATCAGTGCCAATGAAATACAGCATATACCAGTGCCCATGAAATACAACCATATATCAGTGCCAATGAAATACAGCCTGACCTGTGACCATGAAATGCAGCCAATCTGTGTCCATGAAATGCAGTCAATCTGTGTCCATGAAATGCAGCCTCACAGAGCTCCGTCTGATTCAAATTTCCTGGCGCCCGCTATGATGATGTCATCCCACGTGCGCTTGTCACTCAGGTAGAAGACAGAGCAGCCAGAGCGGCTGCCATGTCAGTACTCATTTCGGCCGCTGGGGATACTCTGTCTTCTCACTGTGTCTGAATGACACAGTGGCACTCGTGGGTATACGGGAGCATTTTTGGGGGGGGGGGGGGGGTGCGTCATATGGTGCGAAAAATACGGTAGATTCGTTATGTTACTAATTTAGTTTTGTTATGGAATTTGTTTAGTTTGGTTTTGAAATGATTTAGTTTTTGGTAAATTTTGTTTTGTTATCATTAATATTCATTCAATTTATTCATTTTCTAGCGAATTCCAACTTTTCAGAACAATTAGAATTCGGATCGGTCGAAAAACGATCAACTGATTAGAATTCTGTGTGAAGAAATAGCTGGTTGTTAAGCAGTGGGCCAGGAAGTCAGCTGCCCGCGTCCTTAACCATGAGTCATCATCTGTCAGATGGCTTCCCCACCAATAAATAAATATAAAGATAAAGAATACCAACAATTGCCCAGCAATAGAAAAATGTTTAAAAAATGGCTTAGGGTCCCCCCACCCCCCAGTCTATACCAGGCCCTTCTGGTCTGGTATGGATTTTAAGGGGAACCCCACAAAATTAAAAAAAAAAATGTCATGGGGTCCTCCCCAAGATCCATAACAGACCCTTATCCGAGCATGCAGCCTGGCAGGTCAGGAAAGTGGGGGGGGGGGGGGGGGGAACTGAGCATCCCCCCTCCTGAACCATACCAGGCCACATGCCCTCATGTATTTAGCAAACAATAAAATCCCAGTGGGGATTAACCACTTCAGCCCCAGAAGGATTTACCTACTTCCTGACCAGGCCATTTTTTGCGATAAGCACTGCGTCGCTTTAACTGACAATTGGGTGGTCGTGCGACGCTGTACTCCACACATAGAGCTTTCTTTTGGTGGTATTTGATCACCTTTGCGGTGAGCGACAATTTTGAAAAAAACTTTTTGCTATAATAAATATCCAAAAAAAAGTTTTAAAAAAACAAGTTTCTTCATCAGTTTAGGCCAATATGTATTCTGCTACATGTTTTTGGTAAAAGAAAAAAAAAATCGCAATAATTGAATATTGGTTGGTTTGCGCGACAGTTATAGCATCTACAAAATAGGGGATAGATTTATGGCATTTTTATGGCATTTTTATTATTCTTTTTTTTTTTACTAGCAATGGTGGTGATCAGCGATTTTGAGCCGGACTGCGACATTGCGGCGGACAGATCAGACACGTTTGACCTTTTTTGGGACAGATGACATTTATACAGCGATCAGAGCTATAAAAATGCACTGATTAATCACTTGCCGTCCGCCCACCACCAAATGATGGTGAGGCGGTGCGGCTCTCGTTCTGGGACGTGTTGCCAGGACACGGCGCAACCCCGATCTGTGTAAAGCGGCTGCAGCTCTTTAACCATGGGATCGACTGTGACCAATCACAGCTGGTCACATGTAAACAAGGAAGTGCCGGTAATCGGCGCTCCTCGTCTCACACTGACAGAGAGTGTGATGAGAAGAGCCTATCAGCGGCATCTCCTCGCAGGGGACATCTAGGGATGTAATCAGGGCACTGATTATCAGTGCCCTGATTACCATTAGTGCCACCAGTGCCAGCAATCTGTGCCCACGAGTGCCAGCAATCAGTGCCCACAAGTGCCAGCAATCAGTGCCCACAAGTGCCAGCAATCAGTGCCCATTCGTTGATGCCAGTTAGTGCTGGCTATTAGTGCTGCCCTTCAATGCCCATCACTGCTGCCCATCAATGCCACCCATCAATGCCCATCAGTGCCGCCTCTCTGTGCTGCCTATCTGTGGCCACCAGTGCTGCCTATCAGTGCCCATCAGTGCCACCTATCAGTGCCCACTAGTGCCACCTATCAGTGCCCACCAGTGCCATCCATCGGTGCCACCCATCAGTGTCCATAAGTGCAACATATAAGTGCCTCATCAGTGCCACCTCATCAGTGCCTATAAGTGCCACCTCATCAGTGCCCATCAGTGCAGCCTTTCAGTGCCCATCAGTGCCGCCTCATCAGCACACATAAGTGAAGGAGAAAAATTACTTCTTTACAAAATTTACTGACAAAAACTAATAAAAACTTTTTCTTTTTCAAAATTTTCAGTAAAAAAAAAAATCTTAGCAGTGATTAAATACCACCAAAAGAAAGCTCTATTTGTGGGAAGAAAGTGATAACAATTTCACTTGGTTACAGTGTAGCATGACCGTGCAATTGTCATTCAAAGTGTGACAGCGCTGAAAGCTTAAAAATGGCCTGGGCAGGAAGGGGGTGAAAGTGCCCGGTATTGAGGTGGTTAATGTATAAATGGCACTGGCAGGGACGGGGTTAACACTAGAGGGTGATCAAGGGGTTAAATGTGTTACAAACAAATGTTAAATGTCTTCCCTGGGAAGTGTTTCTAACTGTAGGGGGAGTGGACTGACGGAGTAGAGAGAGATTGCTGTTCCCGATTACTAGGAACAGCAGATCTCCCTCTACTTCCCTGTCAGAGCGGCGATATGTCTGTTTATATTGACAGATCCCCATTCTGCCTCTCTTTCCCACAATCGCGGGTGGCCGGCGGACATCGCGGCCGCTGGTAGGGTTGCCACCTCATCCCTTTAAACCCGAACACATATGAATTACACAGGTTCTGAGGCTAATTTAAAGCATATGAGGCACCAAGTGAGTTTAATTACCTCCTTAATCAGCCACAGAACCTGTGTAATTAACCTGTGTAATGGTCTGGGTAGGAGGGGGGTTTAAGTGCCCAGTAAGGAAGTGGTTAAAAAAAGTTTGTGAACAGGCAGTCTTTACAGAAGAAACATATTAATATTTTGTATACTTTATAAGTATATAAAGTATTAATGCTGATAATTGATGTATTAAAGTATTCTTACCTGCCTGTTTGCAAGGTACACTGAGCTGCACATGTGCAGGTATTCCTTACTGCCATATAATCCATTCACTGAGATCTGTGAAATGGGATGACTACAAGTCCCATCTTACACTGCAGCAGGCGGCGTTGAAAAATGCGCTGCACGAATGCCATCTTCCAACCCTATCAGAAGGTCCATACCTCTGTATGGTCCTGAGCCTGGGGGGTAAACAATGCAAGAGCCTGTTCATTGCATCCATGATGCACTGATTGTGATTGCAATGCCCTGCAAGCTTCAAATCAAAAAATGTAATCAATGCACATTTTTTTGTTAATTTTATTAACCCTTTCCCGATGGCCATACTCATATATGCAGCAACAGAAGTGAGTCTTTATCTGTGGGGCCACATATATGCGCCACTGTATTTGTGCTGAGAGAGCAGACTCTTACCGAAATCTCCAGGTCTCACACTAATGATCAGGAACCAGGAGGCCCAGTGGGTTGTACGAAACAAAACTGACAGCTCCGAGCAGAGCCGCTGTACTAAAAGTCTGATGTTAGTACAGCGATCTTCACCGCTGAGCTGATGTGTTCTGACAGGGTAACGTCCCCGCCAGAACACTCCGAACAGCACTCTCAGTCATTGGTTGAGAATGCTGATTGGGAGACGGTCAGATACTGGTTTTTCAGCATACTTATCTGACAGAAGCCGGCCATATGGTTCTGTTGGAGTGGCTGACAAACACTGAATGTTGGCCGGTTATTATTGAACCGGCTGATGTCTCTCGGCACTCAGCCTGTGTGTACTAGGCATTACCACTGTCAGGAGTCTTGCACTCCGGGGAAGCGAGGATAGGGGAGGAATCCTTTCTCTTTGGGTGGGGACCATTTTGCACACCCTACTTTACTTTTTTTGTGTGTCCTCAGAAATAAAAAAGCTGTATACAGTTTGGATTGAATGGCTCTATAATATTAGCCCATGGACTATACCCCAGAGATTACTGCACATCCTTACTCTCACTGATTGGTTGCCAATTCCCCACTTACATCATAAATCCCCATCTTCATCAGAGTCCTTCACCTTACATCAAGGTCCCTACAGTCACCCCCAAGGTGTAAATCAGGGTCACCCTCCCCCCACTATACCCCACTGGTTCTGGTCAATGTGGTGGATTACAATTGGTGAAGGCAATTACTTGCATGGTTCCACTTGCTGTCATGAAATGAGGAATTATCCTCTTCCTTTTGGGATATGTAATGAATGAGACATGCAGAATACCTTCTGTTCTAAGAAGGGGTTATTGTGCTGCTAAACATTTCTGCTTGATATTCACTTTACCTGTGCTACCATGAACTACAGACTTAAGCCTCGTACACACGGTGCGACAGTTGTGTGAAAACGGTCGTACAACCGCTTGTTGTACGATCATCCAACTGTTAGTATGCAGGATTACAACAGCTGACATGCGACAATCGTACAACAGAAGTTGGATGAGCAGACTAGAAAACGTTGGTTGTACAACAAGCGGTCGTATGACTGTTGTACCGTGTGTACAAAGAAGTTGGTCCAACACGTTGTACTGTGCAAAACAGGCATGCTCAGAAGTCAGGAACGCCCGGAAGTGTCCGTTCTGGGAAACCTATGTTCCTAATTCACAAATTACATTCACCTGAACTTCCTCTTTATACGCTTGTAACACGTCACCACGTTAGGCTTGGTCGTACGATCGCTTAGTGCACATCAGTATGCGAGACATAACAGAAGACATACGATTTTGGACGTCCGGTCGTACGACCGTTGCATTGTGTGTACGAGGCTTTAGTGTACATGTAGCATTTGTGTTATTGCAAAACCCCCTCATAAAAACAACACATTAAATGATTAAAAACTAAAAAAAAAAACAGCAGTGTAATGCGATTTCTTCTCCTCCCAGGGCTATGTTTTCTGGTAGATGGAGTAAGGATAAATACCACATACAGTACTTGGAATTACCCCAGACATGATGAAGTTAATCATTCTATACGCCTACAGCAATACAGTATCCTACTCCCGGAATGTGGAAGAACTGTTTATGGCCGCAGACTATTTCAACATCCTGGGTCTACTAGGGCGATGCTCGGATTTCCTCCTTGGCCAGCAATGCCCCAACTGCATTGGCATGGGCAGATTCTTCAGCCAGTTTTATTACTCCAAGATGCATGAAAACAGCGATGCATACATTCATCACCACTTTAAGAAAATAGCATCAACCCCCTGAGGAGCTTTTGGATGAGAGAGACAATCTTAATGTTAAAAGGAAGGAAGTCCTCTTTGAAGCCGCCATGAAATGGATTGAGCACCACCCAACTAATCGTAGGCAATATATCACCATCCTACTGCCTAAGGTAAGGTGGAAGACTCTATTTACTCAATGGGGTTGATTTACAAAAACTGGTGAGTTCAAAATCTGGTGCAGCTTTGCATGGTATCCATTCAGCTTCTAACTTCAGCTTGTTCATTTAAAGGAGTTGTAAAGGCAGAAGGCTTTTTTTATTTTACTGCATTTTATGCATTAAGATATATAGCCTTCTGTGTGTAGCAGCTCCCTTCAGCCCCCCTAACACTTACCTGAGGTCCCTCTCTGTCCAGTGATGTCCACGAATGTCTCAGCAGTCTGAGATTCCCCCTTTCTGATTGGCTGCGACACAGCAGTGGCGCCATTGGCTGTCACTGCTGTCAATCAAAGTCGGCTAGCCAATCAGGGGAGAGGGGGGTGGGGCCAGGCTGGGGCTCTGTGCCTGAATGGATACAGGGAGCTGTGACACGGCTCGGGTGCCCCCCATAGCAAGCTGCTTGCTGTGGGGGCACTGAGCAGGAGGGAGGGGGCCAGGAGCACAGAAGGGGGACCTGAGAGGAGGAGGATCCAGGCTGCTCTGTGCAAATCCACTACACAGAGCAGGTAAGCATAACATGTTTGTTATTTTTATAGGAAAAAAAATAGAGACTTTACAATCACTTTAAGCTTTGACAAAAAAAACCTGGAAGCTGATGCTGTTTCTATGCAGAGCTGTACCACATTCTGCACTCTCCAGTTTTAGCAAAACAACCCCACTGTAGAAAAACTATAGTCCATATTTTTTACACAGCTTTGTAGGTGCATTCTTGCACTGTGCTATCAGTATCCCTGTTGCACTATTTTTCTCAAAAAAGTTGTTAATGTTTTTAACCTGTCTGCAGTATGTAAAAATGTATGCAAAAAGTTATAGTTAATCTTAAAGAGGAACTCCGCCCAAAAGGGGAAGTTCTGCTTTAAGTCCTCCTCCCCTGCCACATTTGGCACTTCATTTTTATTTTTTTTGGGGGGGCCGGGGCGGGTACCTAGGCGATTCGAGCAGAGGGTGTCCTCTCTCCCTCCCTCCCTGCAGTCTTCTAGGACATGTCACAGGTCCAGGATGCCAATGCTGGATCCTTAGAAAGGATTCGTAGCTGCTGACTTTCAATTTTTTTTTCCTTACTGTGAACCACCTCTTTAGACTGAATAGTCTTATTGTACCTTGTGATATGTGAGAGTTTTTGCTATCCCAAGCCATTTTTGGCTAGATCAATTTTCTTTCTCTATAGGCTCACTGATCATAGCCAGAATTCCTTGCCGGAGCTTTCTTGGGGACAATTATTTGAAAATGTTGAATCTCTGCCAACTCTGACCGGTATGTAAGCAGGGGCAGTCTGTGGTACGTCCTCCAACCTGAAGGTGGCACTGGGCTGCTTCTCCGGGTTGGCGGGAGTCCAGTGGAGAGGAAATGTCTCCTATCTTGAGCTCCGGGTGGCCATCTTGAGGAGGACGGTGATCTTATTGGATATTGAAGTCCCACAAAATTGTCATGGCCTTCTTGACAAAGGTCCCTATAAGTATAGGGTGAATGTAATTTGCCACACCCATATGGAGACAGTAAGGTAGGAAGAGAGTTCCGCTAGTTAGGAAAAGCGCAGGTGCAGATATAGGGAGAGGTTCCAGGGGAGCAGGGATGTGTAGGCTAGATTTGCAGGATGTCTTCATTGCACTAAAATGGTCTCTGGGGACACTGACGCATGGGAGGGTGGTTTTGAGGACCCTAATGTAAGGAGGAGGGTTGCTCAGAGGACAATGATACTCTGGGAACCCTGAGATAAAGTGGGGTGACTCTGGGGACCCTAAAATAACGAGGGGATAACTGGGGACCCTGATGTAAGGAGGAGGGCTCCGGGGACCCTGACGCATTGGGAGGGTGGTTTTGAGGACCCTAATGTAAGGGGGAGTGGCTCAGGGGATCATGATGTAAGGAGGGTTGCTCTGGGATCTCTGATGCACACGAGGGTGGCTCTGGAAACCCTAATGGAAGGGAAGGAGGGTGGCTCAGGGGACCCTGATGTAAGGGGGGGTGGCTTTGGAGACCCTAGTGTAAGGGGGAGAGTGACCCTGGGGACCCTAATGTAATGGGGGGGGGTGACTCTAGGGACGTTGACGTAAGGTGAGAGACTCTGATGAAGAGGGGGCACTCTGATGGGGATTTATGATGATGTGGGGAATAAGCAACCAATCAGTGAGTGGTAAGGATGTACGGTAACCACTATTATCTAATCAGTGAGTAGCACAGTTGTGCAGTAACCTCTAGCAGCCAATCAGCAAGCAGAAAATATATGCTGCAACCTCTAGCAATTAGTGAGCCATAATCTATGATGTAACCTCTAGAAACCAGTCAGTGAGCAGTAATGATATGCTGTTACCTCGGGCAACCAATCACAATGGCTGCCTGATCTGCTGCAGTAAACTGATTTTGAGTCTAGCTGTTATTTATTTTATGTCTCAAAGCAGGTGGAGAGCAAATTTGCATGGGGGGGGGGAGGGGGGCCCAAGAGGGGCCCAAGAAAAATTTTGCACAGGGTCTAATCAATATTAAAGAATGCCCTGTTCACACCATATCCATAACCAGCATTCCCTCCATAGTGATTGCACTGTAGTTTTTCAAGGTGTTTGGAACAACCTACCAGCTGAGTTCCTTCAAAAACTGTGTGCAAGTGTACCTAGAAGAAATTATACTATTTTAAAGGCAAAAGTTGGTCACACCAAATATTGATTTGAATTTCTCTTCTGTTCATTTACTTTCCATTTTGTTAATTGATGAAAATAAACTACGGTATTAACACTTCTATTTCTGAAATTTTCTTAATTTACAACAATTTTCCTACCTAAGTCTCCTGCCTAAGACTTCTGCACAGTACTGTACATCTCAGAAAATTAAAGATTTAAATGAGTTTATCTGTTAACCGGTTCCCGACCGGCTCGCGTACATTTACTGCTGCAAAGTGGCAGCGTCGCGCGAAACGCCGTTTATAAACGGCGGCTTGCTCATGGGCGGCTACCGGGCGGGAGCAATGGCGGCGGCGCGCTCTCATGCCCGCCGCACTCTGCAGCAGTGTGGCCGCGGGTCTGGCGGACTTGATGTCCGCCGGCTACCCGCGATGAGCTGGTAGAGAAGAAAAACGCTCTGTCAGGCGGCATTTAAGAGATCTACTGATCCCTGTCACTGAGATCAGTTAGATCTCTTATGCCCCTGGCAGCCCAGCCCCCTCACAGTTAGAACACGCCTAGGGAACACAGTTAACCCCTAGATCGCCCCCTGCAGGTTAACCCATAACTACATTTACACAGTAATCAATTCGCTGTATAAATGTCATTGGTCCCAAAAAAGTGTCAAAAATATCCAACATGGCCGCTGCAATATCGCAGTCCCAATAAAAATCGCAGATCGCTGCCATTACTAGTAAAAAAAAAAAAATTGTAAAAATGCCATAAATGAATTCTCATGGTTTGTAAACGCGTCCATTTTTGTGGAAACCAAACAATAAACGCCGATCACGATTTTTTTTACCACAAATATGAGGAAGAATATATATTGGTCAAAACTGATGAATAAATTCATTTTATTATATTTTTTTTTTTGGATATGTATTATAGAAAAAATATTGTTTTTTTTTTTCGAAATTGTTGCTTTTTTTGCTAATAGCGGTGATCAGAAGTGACACAGAGGTGATCAAATACCACCAAAAGAAAACTCTACTTGTGGGGAAATAAAAAGGGCCTCAATTTTGTTTGGGTACAACGTCGCACGACCGCGCATTTGTCAGTTAAAGAGATGCAGTGCCGAATCGCAAAAAGTGCTCTGCTCCTAATGTGGGAAATCCTTCCGGTCCTTAAAGCGGAGTTCCACTCGTTCTTTTGTCTATTAAAAGTCAGCAGCTACAAAAAGTGTAGCTGCTGACTTTTAATAAACAGTAGCTTACCTGTCTCCCGTTCCAGCGACGGCTGCGCCCGAAGCCTTGCTCTTCTCCCCCCTCCTCCAGACGGCCCCGCCATTCCTAGTGTAGGCACCCGGCCCGGCTTCACGGCTGGGCACCCACTGCGCATGCGCGAGTCGCGCTGTGCAATCCTAGTGGCCAGGCAATCTTCTGGAACCTGTGACGTGTCCCAGAAGATTGCCAGGAGGAAGGGGCCGCCTAGGAGGAGAGGAGGAGTCGCCTAAGCGGCCCAGAGGCGGAAGGTTGATGAGGGACAGGAAGTCCCTCTGAAACCTGGGGACACACCCCCCCCCAAAAAAAATGACATTCCAAATGTGGCATGTAAGGGGGTGAGGAGTGCTTAAAGCGGAAGTTCCATTTTTGGGTGGAACTCCGCTTTAAGTGGTTAATATAATCACAATAAGCTATTTATTATAGTTTTTTTTTCAAATAGCTAAGTGCAGAATATGGAATCGAATTATAGTTTTTATTATAAATTCCTTCAGCATTACTATGGTATATCTTTAAAAAGAAAATAAACTCCCTTGTCAGAGGTTTTTTTCTTATTGGTCCATGTGTTCCATTTCCTTTCCAACAGGCAGGAAAGCTATTTTTTCCCAACACAAGTGCCTTCATTATTCAGCTTCGTAAACAGTAGGTGACTGATTTTAAGTTCCTAAGAATGAGTCAAAAGAGTGGCATGCCATCACATGAAATTAAATCAGCTTGTGTATTGCATAAGAATTATTTTATACACGTGCCTGAGAAGTAGTGTGGAATTTTATTGGAATTAACCATTGCTCAACTTCACCTACGTAGTAATGTCGTTTTTGTGGTAACGCCATTTTTGTAGTAATGTATGCTAATTGCTTTAGCAAATACCACTCTATTAAATATCGTGGTCAAGACAAAAGTCCATTGGAGTTGATTTATTAAAGACAAATACACTGTTTTCTGTATGCAGAGCCATTAGAACGAGGGCATATTGTTTCATTCCCAGGTACAACCAACAGACTTCTTACCTTAATTTATGCTAGTATGAATTCCTCTTCCTAGTGGAAGCCATGTAGGGTACATTTCACCAGCATAATAAACCTTACAATGCCCAACACATTGGAAATACGTATGCAGCGCCTGTGATCCCAAAGAGAATACTTGAGGGTTCAAATAATTGAGACAAGTTCATTTAAAAGGCTAATTCAAATTCCATATCATCATGTGACAGTGTGGATATCCTCAAAAGATCCGCAGTGTAAATTCTCTTCTCCATCGACACCCACCCCTGGACGGAGTGATCCACCAGGATAAATACGGCACCACGATCGGAAGAGGCCCCAGAACAAACCCCCCAAACGGATACGCTGGATCTGGATAGGATCCTGGGTTTTCTATCTCTCATCATCCGGAGGAGCATCACTACCTTGGTTGGATTTGACCCTCGTGCATTTTCTACCAGAATCTGGTAAGCTTACACCCATTATATATTTACACCGCGGATCTTTTGAGGATATCCACACTGTCACATGATGATATGGAATTTGAATTAGCCTTTTAAATGAACTTGTCTCAATTATTTGAACCCTCAAGTATTCTCTTTGGGATCACAGGCGCTGCATACGTATTTCCAGTGAACTTTTAGACAATACAGATCAGTTGTTTTATGCGTGCTGCCAGTCTAAAAAACAGTGTTTTTATAAGCTTTTTATTCTGAATATTTTATCTGTCGACCTTATCACATTATTGTATTTATTTTTCTGAGTGAGCGCGGGTTTCCCTACATTTTCTTAATGCCCAACACATCACACCCCATACTTCCCGGCTGGACCCGGTACCAGTTCAACGGATAGGCTATTGGTAGCAAAAAGAGGGGTGGGTCCAACAAATTTTCATGGCTTTGCTTTCACAACTTCAAGGTAGACAACTTCTCACCAATTATGACAGCCGTTGTCGCCATCTTCCCAGGTCGGGAAATGTCCTGTCCTCACGCCCACCACTCTTATCCAGGGGACCAGGCCCTATTCAGGTATTCCCTCGCCAGGGAATACCAATCTACTCTACAGTGTGTCTCTGCAGGAGGAGGACCAACCAAGTCCCATAAGGGCCAGCTCTGCAATCTTACACCTGTCCTCTCTGCCCAAACTCCTCCTGCTCACTAATGTAACCCGCTATTTATCTATGGGGAGGGTGTCGCCTACTGACCAAACTTGTAATTGTACTAACAACCTCGTACAAAGGGAATTTTCCCAGAGCTTAGTGAATGTGGTGAAGCTGCACTTAGCAAAGAATACCCAATCACGTGCATAGGAAAAAAAAAAGAACAGGATTTTTGCTTGCACAATTGGATGATGAAAGTCAACAGATTTTCACCTCGTTCCAGGGAAAATTCCCTTGCAGAGTGCAAAGTGAACAGTCTATTTGCCTTTAGTAAATTAACCCCATTGCACATTCAATTGTGAAAACGACACAGGACAGATGGCCAGGTTCCATTTATATAGAAAATCAAGTGATCAGATCTTATGGTACATATGGTCAGAAAATACAACTTGGTGGAAGAACACCACGGCTGGGCTACCAGTAAGAAAGCCCAGTTTATAAAGCACTTCAGAAATGTTGAGGTTTATGAATGAGCATTGGCAAGCTTTGTCAAGCAATAGTAATTTTATGTTCTTACCATATTACTACTATGCATCCTAAATTGTGCTGATTTGTTATAGCAAGACAGACAGAGGTTCAGCAGCTCACAGATGTTCACAACAGCCCACAAATATTCCTTGGCAGATCTGTCTTTCTATCATATGCCATAATTGCCAGCCTCGGCCCAAGGACCATTGTTTTTTCCATACTTTAAATGAACAGTTGCAGGCATGGTATACTTTTAGATAGCTACCTTGGTCCAGCTTGTATACAGATCTTTTTTTATACAGGTTAGTATGGGACCTGGAAGCGAGTGGAAGTGGAAGCAAAGAAGAGTAGAAATGTCTACTTCAATGATTTTCAGGTTCCAGGGGCATTTATGGTTAATTCATAGTTACATTCAACACTGTATCTTGGCCTAGGCCAACAAGGCCCAGGCCTAGGGCGGCACTTTGCAGGGGGGCAGCACGAAAAGAGTTCCCGCCGGCTTGCACTTTTAGTGCTGCCAATATACATAATGCAATATACATAATACAGGCAGGGCCGCCATCAGAGGAGGGCAGCCCATACATATTTGGGCATCCCGGAGGGCCCAGGGGGCAGACCCCATACAATGAGTTGTTGTGCGGGCAGCCGGCGTTCCCCAACTGTGGGGGGGGGGGGGCATGAGTTTAGTCAGGCCTAGGGCAGCACAAAACATAAATACACCACTGGTTACAGCACCAATGTAACTACGTATTGGAATTATTTTTTAACCCCTACTATTTTATTTGCCCAATCCTTAACTAGTGTCTGAACCATGTGCTTCCTTTTTTGGTAGCAGGTGGTTTGGAGATAAGGCAATTGGTTTTGAAATTCTGTTGGAGTGGTGTGCTGGAAGGGAATGAAGATTAGGGAGGTCAACAAGTGATAGATGCATAGGACAGGAGGTGGACACATTCAATGGAAAGATATATTGGAATAGGTAGGAGCATGATGACGAGAGAGCAGATAGAAGTACATATGAGATAAATGTAAGTGTATCACTGCGTGAGGCATCTCTAGCCTTGAAATTGGAATTGCAGGGACCTTACCTAACTGTGGGGTTATTGGGCTATATATGCAGTTCCTGAGATATTATATTGGTTGTAGCCATGTGTTCCCTTGAGAGTGGCTGGTAGTAGTGGTTCACCTTATAGCTGCCCTCAATCACACCATATATCACACATCTGAGACACTGACCAGGCCGGCTCTTGGTTTTGTTTTTTTATTTAGGGGAAATAACTTGGATGGGGATAAGGGATGACTGTGGGATGCCCAAAGAATTATGGTACACAAACTCCATATACAGTCCTGTATATGCACACTTGCACTGCAGACTATACTTCTGCAGACTGTTACTCCTCACAACTCTCCAGCGCTCAACTTGCTTACTGTTTCTTCTACAGTTCTCTCTCTAACACAGAACATGCAGATTATCACTCTTTTACTTCTCTCTGGCATATCACTTAGTTTCCAGCCTGAAAGGAAATTTATCAAGCTTCTCTACTCCTTCCTCTTCAGCGTTGCTAGCACATGGTGAGGCCTACTCTGTATTAGCAGGACCTAAGAAACACCCATTACAGGCCAGAGATCACGGGCCCCTGAATGCGTAGCAAAGTACTTTAGTGCAAGCCGGGCCTTTGATGGACTACAACTCCCAGCCCATCCTTCTTCAAGGTCCTACTGACCTGCTTTTCCTTAGTGACTCACCTTCCCCTGAATGGCTCCCAAGGCTTCCACAGACTGTCCACTATACCTCTCCCAGCCTGCTCGAGCACTTTCTCCTCCAGCTCACAGGGACCGTCACTCATCAAACCGGTGGATCACTTTAAAGTCTTTTTCTCTGTGTAGCACCTCCGCTCTTCTCCTGTTGCCCTGTGCGACTCCAGGAATCACCACCACTCCTAGCTGAACCCAAACCTCCAGGCCTTAAGGTCACCCCCCCAGATGGGGGCTACCTCCCGTGTAGAGGCCTCCACAGCGCCTCTGCTACATCTCCAGACTTCCACCCGACAACTCCTCCCAACTGACCCAGCCCAGAGTATATAAGAAGGCTTGCCTCCTGCCAATCCAGGTTGATCAGAGCTTCCTATGACACTCCAAATGATGACACCTTGTGCCCCACCTTCATTCTGGAAAGTTCTAGTGCCTCCACAGTAGAAAGTAGGAGGGTTTAGTGGCCTCATCTGTTGGGCTGCCCCAGTCCTTCCTGAGCCACTTCCCAAGCCCAGATCAAAACACTCAGGCCGGCTCTTACACTCAGGCCTGACTAAACTTTGCCTCACCTAGCAAAACCCTGCTAGAAAAATGCACCTACCCTATGGGGGCGCTACATGGTTATTCAGCACTCTTACAAAGTAGCTGAATTTGCTTTAATCACCTCCCGCCCACTCTATAGCCGAAAGACAGCTACAGCGTGGGCCTTAATTGCCGGAAGGGCGTCCATGTATGTCTTCCCGAGATCGCGCCACTTCTGTGATCAGCAAGTCAATTAGACTCAGCTGATCACAGATCGTAGTATCCCAATCCCGGCTCTTTACCACGTGATCAGCTGTCAGCCAATGACAGCTGATCACGTGATGTAAACAGAAGATCGGTAATCGGCCTATTTTTTTTTCCCTCACGCTGAAAGCACGAGGAGAAGACAAACAAGCCAATCAAGCCCTCTGAGCTTCTGTCAAAGAAACATCGGTCCTCAATAAGGAGAGCCACTGCTGCTATGCAGTGCCCACCAGTGCCACCTGCCAGTGCCACCTATCAGTGCATATCAGTGCTGCCCATCAGTGCCACCTATCAATGCCCATCAGCGCTGCCAATCAGTTTTTTTTTTAAGCATACTTACCCAGGTGGATGCAGCATCGGTCCAAAACTGCATTGGTCCCCCATCTGCTCTAACACTGAGAAGCGAGCGATCAAACATTGCCGATCACTCAGTTCTCACAGCTCCCTGGTTACTGTCAGTCAGCAGCTTTCTGCTCCCCCCCCCCTCCACACACTCACTAGAGCGCTGGGCTGTGGAGGTGGCGACCCTGGCTGAGCCAGGTGCCGGTCCAAGCTTATGGGCGTATCCCGACCATATGGTCGTGATCTTGCTCGAACCTGGACCAGCTCTCTGACGTCAGCTGACCGTGGGCTTCAGCATGCTGTCTGCTGAAAACGGTCACAGGACTGCAGAATGAACTGGCTGTACTTTCCCTTTAAAGTGCCATAAGGTGGCGGCAGGAAGGAGTTAACACTTAGGGCGTACTCACTAAACGTGAAATTCCTAATGCAGAGGATGCCTAAAATCGGATTTGTATCTTAGGGCAGACATCTCGGAAAATCCAAATACACAAGCAGGAATTTAAATTTTATTTATGGATACCCTTTAAGTGGTCAAATACTGATTACATTTTGGCGATTTTGTGAAGCACCTGAAATTTGATTCATGAGTGACCCTGGTAACTATGGTAAAAAATAAATGGGGAATCTAGTGACAATAAATCAGGCCCCCTTGTAATATCCCTCACTTGTGCAGAGTCAGGATCTCAACTGCAGACATCTCAGCAATTGAGTCTTTGATAGAAAAAAAAAAAAAGCTAGTGAGTGATTCAGTCTTTCTGGCTTGTATCCATAGCTAACATGCAATCTTGGATATACTTAGTATCTCAGATAGCAAGCAATTGTGCTCCAAGTTTGAAAATGACTTGCTGAGCTATTGCTATACTTGCCAGGCTTCCCCAAGTTTGTTGCACAACTTTATTTGCATTGCATGACTCCAGATCAACTTTCTTTGCAAACATTCTGCAAGTCTGCTGCAAGTTCTGGTCCACTTATTTTGTGCAATAATCATCCCACCACAGGGGTCACTGTGGCTGAATTTTCCTATTTACTCCTTGCTGTGTGTAAGTTTTTTTCTTTCATTGGTGTATCCAAAACTAACTTGCAATCTTGGATATAGCTACTGCCTTTTTGCCAGTAGGCAGTGATCCTGTGTTTCTGCAAACGGGCATGGAAAAAATTGGTGTCACCCCCCCCCCCTCCACCAACTATAGTCTCCCCTCCCTCAGTACAGACCCCCCTCCCTCAGAATAGACCCCCTCCCACAGTACAGCCCCTTCTTCCTCAGTAAAGACCCCCACACTAAGTATAGACCACTCTCCCTCGGTACAGACCCCCTCCATCAGTATAGACTTCCCCCTCAGTGCAGATCCCCCTCCATCAGTATAGACTTCCCCCTCAGTGCAGACACCCCTCAGTGCTGACCTCCCTCCATCATTATAGTCTTCCCCCTCAGTGCAGACCCCCCTCCATCATTATAGTCTTCTCTCTCAGTGCAGACCCCTCTCCATCAGTATAGACTTCCCCCTCAGACGTGACTC
>BLSH010349344.1:732529-744879 GCA_018402905.1 Glandirana rugosa | reverse complement strand
CCTAGAGAGCCCCCCCCTTACATCAGGGTCCCCAGAGAGCTTCCCCATATATCAGGGTCCCCAGAGAGCCTCCCCCTTACATCAGGGTCCAGGGTCTACAGAGAGCATCCCCATACATCAGGGTCTACAGAGAGCCCCCCCATACATCAGGGTCTACAGAGAGCCTCCCCATACATTAGGGTCCCCAGAGAGCCCCCCTTACATCAGGATCCCCAGAGAACCTCCCCATACATCAGGGTCCCCAGAGAGCCTTCCCACACATCAGTGTCCCCAGAGAGCCCATCCCCTTACATCAGAGTCCCCAGAGAGCCTCCCCATACATCAGGGTCCCCAGAGAGCCTCCCCATACATCAGGGTCCCCAGAGAGCCCCTTTCTTACATCTGGGTCCCCAGAGAGCCCCTCGTTACATCAGGGTCCCCCGAGAGCCTCATACATCATAGAAAGAGGGGGGTGGATGAGAGGGGGTGAAAGAGAGAGAGGGGGTGGGAAAGAGAGACCCCCTAGCCCTGCCTACAGTCCCTACTGTCCAAGCCCCTGTCTGTGTGGGTAGGTGTGTGTGATCCATCTGCCTCCTGCCCTTGGTAAGCCTGTTTTCTTCCTGTTCCATGACAGTCACAGCGAGCTAGGAGAGGAGCTTAGAGAAGGATTGCAGGCTCTGGGAGGCGTTGGGGATGCTGCTCAGGGTGGTGGTGCCTCATCTTCTCTCTCTCACTCCCTCCTGGGCTCTTTCTGACTGCCCAGGCCTCCCCCCTATTTGAAGATGCTGCTGCCCTGCACCCCACCGCTACTGGGGGCCGCTCCAGTCCAGGACCATGACAAGGGGGCTGGGCTCAACTCTTTAGGCCCCACGAGCACTAGCGCGGAGGAGGGGGAAGTGGAATCCTCCTCTGCTTTGAATGCTGGACAGGGAGGGAGTCACGCTTGTGATGTCACAGGTTGCTAGGCGGCACTAGCAACCAGTGACCAGGAGTAGTGTCAGGTGGAGGCGGGGGCGGAGCCGGAGCCAGCACTACTGTGGCTCAGTCTGCCCCTGTCCCCTGCATTCCGGACTGGGACATACCTGCTAATTGTGGGACTGCACCCACCTAGTAAGAGACTAGGGGCTATGGGCCCCAGACTCGGGGCTATAGCCCCAATAGCCACCCCCTAGTGACGTCACTGCTAACAAGTTCTTACCTTGGGGGTTATATAATATCATTACTGGCACTCACTTTCTTCTTTCAGGCCCCCTCCATGTGCCAGGCAGTCTGTGTCACAGTGACACCTATCCCGAGATCAGGAGATGGGGTCTTCTCACAGGTTGTGAGTCACAGCTTACACAGCAGAGACCTCCTCCAGCTCCTCCTACCTTCACGGTCACAAGTCAGCTGACCTCTAGTTTCCACCCCCCCAGGCACTGATGGCCATACTGTGAACTCAAAGTGATACTAAAGGTTTGGTTATTTTTTTTTTTAAATAACAAACATGTCATACTTACCTCCCCTGTGCACAAAGTGGCCCGATCCTCCTCTTCTGGGGTCGCCCAGCGGCGCTCCTGGCTCCTCCACTTCTTGAGTGACCCGTCAGGGAAGCATTTTCCATGGGGGTCACTCGTGCGGGCGCGCTCCGAGTCCTGCTTCTGCGTCCCTTGACACAGACAGCAGGACTCGGCCCCGCCCCCCAGCTCCCACGTCACTGGACTTGATTGACAGCTGCGGGAGCCAATGCTCCTGCTGCTATCAATCTAGCCAATGAGGACTGGTTCCCACGGCTGGAGCTGCTAGGCTCGTCCCTGGCTCGGGAAAGATCGGGGTCAAGTAAGTAAAAGGGGGGCTATGGGGGGCTGCAAGAAGAGAAAAGTTTTTCATCTTAATGCATAGAATGCTGTGAGGGTTTACAACCCCTTTAACCGGTTCCCGACCGGCTCGCGTACATTTATTGCTGCAGAGTGGCAGCGTCCTGCGAATCGCCACCTATAAACGCTATAGAAGTGTGGCCGCGGGTCAGGTGGACTGGATCTCTGCTGGCGAGCCGCGATTGCCTGGCAGAGAAGAAAAACGGAGAACCGCCGATGTTAACACGACGGTTCCCCGCTCTGTCAGACAGCATGTAAGAGATCCACTGATCCCCGTCACTGGGATCAGTTAGATCTCTTATGCCCCTGGCAGCCCAGCCCCCTCACAGTTAGAACACGCCTAGGGAACACAGTTAACCCCCAGATCTCCCCCTGCAGGTTAATCCCTTCACTGTCAATGACATTTATACAGTAATCAGTGGATATTTAAATTTCTGATCGCTGTATAAAATGTCATTGGTCCCAAAAAAGTGTAAAAGTGTCCTGATAAAAATCGCAGATCGCCACCATTTTATAAATATATATAATAATATAAAAATTGTAAAAACGCCAGAAATTATTTCTCATGGTTTGTAAATGTGGCAATTTTTGCGCAAACCAATCAATAAAGCCGATTGCGATTTTTTTTTTACCAAAAATTATGGGGAAGAATACATTTTTTTTTTTTCGGATTTGTATTTTAGCAAAAAGTAAAAAATATTGATTTATTTGCAAAATTGCTGCCCTTTTTTTATTTATAGTGGTTATCAAAACTGACACAGAGTGGATCAAATACCACCAAAAGAAATCTCTATTTGTGGGAAAAAAAGGACGCAAATTTAGTTTGAGTACAACGACGTACGACCGCGCAGTTGTCAGTTAAAGCGGCACAGTGCCGAATCACAAAAAATGCTCTGGTCCTAACGTGTGAAATCCTTCCTGTCCTTAAGTGGTTAATAGGCACCCGGCCGCGGAGAGGGTGGGTGAGCGGCACAGACTGAACGGGGGCTCAGCTTTGGGGCCCCACAAGGACAAATGCCCGGTATGCCCTATGGCCAGTCTGGTCCTGCCGCCCATCTTGGCTGCCTCCAAAGCATTGTTTGCTTTTTCCAGGAGGGAGCCTGCTCTTCTTTCCCCCCAGAATTTTACTTGCTATGGACAGGGAAGCTAGGGAGCGACATATCGCTGAATTTGCCAGTGAGGGAGCGATTCCATAAAGACTGATAAGCAGTCTCTGAGCGACTCTGACTCAAGTTAACCACTTCAGCCCCGGAAGGTTTTACCCCCTTAATGACCAGGCCATTTTTTGCGATACAGCACTGCGTCGCTTTAACTGACAATTGCGCAGTCGTACGACGTTGTACCCAAACTAAATTGATGTCCTTATTTCCTCTACAAACAGAGCTTTCTTTTGGTGGTATTTGATCACCTCTGCAGTTTTTATTTTTTGCTCTATAAACAAAAAAAAGCAACAATTTAAAAAAAAAAAAGGACAATATTTTTTACTTTCTGCTATAATACATATCCATATATATATATATATATTTAAAAAAAACTAATTTATTCATCAAAATGTATTCTTCTACATATTTTTGGTAAAAAAAAATCCCAATCAGCGTATATTGATTGGTTTGTGCAAAAGTTATCGCGTCTACAAACTATGGGAAGAATTTATGGACTTTTTTTTATGTGTTTACTGATAATGGCAGCGATCTGCGATATTTAGTGGGACTGCAACATTGCGGCGGACAAATCTGACCCTAAGTGACACTTTTTGGAGACCAGTGACATTATTTCATTGATCAGTGCTAAAAAAATACAGTGATCAATGTATAAATGACACCAGCAGGGAAGGGGTTAACTGTGTTCCCTGTGTGTGTTCTAACTGTGTGGGGGGATGGGCTGCCTGGGACACCACAGAGATCACTGTTCCCGTTGACTGGGAATAACAGATCTCCATGATGTTCCCTGTCAGAACAGGGATCAGCCTTGTTTACATAGGCAGATCTCCGCACTGCCTCGACAGTGGACATCGAGTCCGCGGGACCCACGGGCGTGCTCCTGCGGCGTGCAGCGCACGCGCGCCCACAGTGTCATATGCACGGACCGCCGTATGGGTACAGCGCTTCACGCAATAAAGCCAACCTCCTGCCGTATATGTACAGTGGCTGGTCAGCAAGTGGTTAAATACTGTATATATGCAACACAAGTCATATTGTATTTGAATGTAATTAAAAAATTACCTTTCCTTTTCAAGCTGCAGCTCTGTAGTTTTCTGTAAAATTTTATATGGCAACCTGGGGGCATTCTGTACACAGATGGTGTATGGAATGTCCATAGAAATGTAATTTCCTGCTTGTGTGATTGGCTCACTGATTTTTCCAGAAGTCTGCACTAAGATACGAGTCAGATTTTGGGCATCCCTAGCAACAAAAATATCATTTTTAATGAGATACTCCCAAAGGGAAATCACGTGTGAAGAGATGCAGACCCCACCACTTTCCTCATTAGAGCCCTGCAAGTGCAACAGTTGCTTGATAATTATAAAATCACTCCCATTAGATTTAGTTTGCACATGGACACCGACATACATAAAGCTATTTCTTCAGACTAACAAAAGGTAGCATAATGCAACACCGTTTGTTAAAATCCCTGCAATGTACATAGATCACCCAGAGTGGAATATTTTTTCTCAACAAAAGTGGAGTTACACTTTAACTAGTTACCTACTGGCCACTTTCACCCCCTTCCTGCCCAGGCCAATTTTCAGCTTTCAGCCCTGTCATACTTTGAATGACAATTGCGCGGTCATGCAACACTGTACCCTTATAGAATTTGTATAATTTTTTTCACATGGATAGAGCTTTCTTTTGGTGGTATTTAATCACCGCTGGGTTTTTTATTTTTTGCTAAATAAACGAAAAAAGACTGAAAGTATTGAAAAAAAAAAAAACAAACAAAATGTGTTTCATAGCTTATTATCAAATTTTGCAAATAGGTAATTTTTCTCCTTCACTGATGTGCGCTGATGGGACGGCACTGATGGGCACTGATAGGCTGCACTGATGAAGAGGCACAGGTGAGGCTCCACTGATAGGTGGCACTGATAGGCAGCATTGATAGGCACTGGTAGGTGACACTAATGAGGAGGCACTGATGGGCACTGAGTGGTAGCACTGATTGGCAGCACTGATGAGGAGGCACTGGTGAGGCTGCACTGATAGGCGGCATTGATGGGCACTGATAGGCGTTACTGATAGGTGGCACTGAAGGGCACTGGTAGGCAGCATTGATGGGCACTGATAGATGACACTAATGAGGAGGCACTGAGTGGTAGCACTGATTGGCAGCACTGATTAGCATCACTGGTGGGCACTGATTAGCAGCACTGGTGGGCACTATTGGGACTGCATTGATAACTAGGACACTGAAAATCAATGCCATGGTTATCAGTGCTCTCCTCTCCTGACACTGTCAGCGTGAGGAAAGGAATGCCAATAACCGGCTTGTGTTTACATCCTGGTCAGCTGTAGTTGGCTAATCAAGTGGTAAAAGGCCACTGTGATTGGCCCTTTACCCTGATCTGTAAACAGATCTGATCTGTGACACAGCAATCAGCGCAATAGGAGGACGTCATATGAGTGGCTCTAAAAGCTGAAGGTTTTTTACCTTAATGCATTCTTTGCATTAACCACTTACCTACCGACCACCGTCAAATGATGGCGGAGCGGTGCGGCTCTCGTTCTGGGCGGACGTCATATGACGTCACCCCTTTAAGCCGGCGCGATCGCGCGCATCCCGGCTCTGTCGGTGGCGGCGTGTCCCCACGACACACCGCGTCACCGACGGGGGTGAACAGCCATTGGCCATGGCTGTTTACCATGTGATCATCCGTGACGAAGTCACGGCTGATCACAAATGGTACTTCCCCCATGCACTTCGCGTGCACGTCGGTGGCGGCGTGTTCCCAGGGAACACTGCCTGTCACCGACACTGTATCAGCCACCGGCCGGCGGCTGTTACCTTGTGATCGGCTGTGATCTACTTCACAGCCGATCACATGTAATGTAAACAGAGCGGTAACTCACTGTTACCAGCTTTTCTCTCCTCACACAGTTTCCAGTGTGAGGAGAGAAGAGCTAGGATCAGTGAGTTACTAATCTGGAAAGCACCAAACACACCCTGTCACTTCACCCCTCTCCCCCGTCCCCCCCCAATGCACCTGTCCCCCAACAGTCACCCCATCTGCCCCCATAAAGTGTACCTATCATCATAAAGTGTACCTGTCATCATAAAATGCACTTGTCACCAGTCAGTGACCGTGGCATGTCACCTGTCACCCATCACTGACCGTTGCCTGTCATCCATCACCCATCACTGACCGTGGCCTGTCACCCATCACCCATCACTGACCGTGACCTGTCACCCGTCACCCATCAGTGACCGTGGCCGGTCACCCATCAGTGACCGTGGCCGGTCACCCATCAGTGACCATTGCGTGTCACCCGTCAGTGACCGTGGCCTGTCACCCGACACCCATCAGTGACCATGGCGTGTCACCCATCAGTTACTGTGGTGTGTCAACCGCCACACATCAGTGACCATGGCCTGTCACCCAACATTGACCGTGGCCTGTCACCTGTCTCCCATCACTGACCATGGTCTGTTACCCATCAGTGACCACCGCCAGTCACCCGTGGCCTGTCACCCGTCACCCATCAGTGACCACCGCCAGTCACCCATCAACCATCAGTGACTGTGACCAGTCACCCATCAGTGACCACCACCAGACACCCATCACCCATCAGTGACCACCGCCAGTCACCCGTCACCCATCAGTGACCACCGCAATTCACCCATCACGCATCTGTGACCACTGCCAGTCACCCGTCACGCATTAGTGATCACCGCCAGACACCGGTCACCCATCAGTGACCACCGCCAGACACCCGTCACCCATCCATGACCACCGCCAGACACATGGAACCCATCAGTGACCACCGCCAGTCACCCATCAGTGACCACCACCAGTCACCCGTCACCCATCAGTGACCACCACCAGACACCCATTACCCATCAGTGACCACCACCAGACACCCGGCACCCATCAGTGACCACCGCTAGTCATGCATCACCTATCAGTGACCACCGCCAGTCACCTGTCACCCATCAGTGACCTCCACCAGTCACCCATCAGTGACCACCACCAGACACCCATCACCCATCTGTGACTTCCACCAGTCACCCGTAACCCATCAGTGATCACCACCAGTCACCCGTCACCCATCAGTGACCACCACCAGTCACCCGTCATCCATCAGTGACCACCACCAATCATCCGTCACCCATCAGTGACCACGACCAGACACCCATCACCCATCAGTGACCACCGCCAGACACCCGTCATCCATCAGTGACCACCGCCAGTCACCCGTCACCCATCAGTGACCATCGCCAATCACCTGTCAGTGACCGTCACACCTATGAGTAAACATCACCTGTAAAAGTCTCACACATTTGGCATCCCCATACTCAGGGGGAGAAGTAGAATGTATTTTAGGGTGTCATTTTTGCTATGTACATGCTAGGTGTTGGAAATATCATATAAATGGACAACTTTGTGTAAAAATAAAAGCGTTTTCATTTTTTTCCCACATTTTCCAAAAACGACTGGGAAAAATGACATGTTTAAAAAGACTCACTATGCATCAAAGATTATACGTTGGGGTGTTTGCTTTCCAGAATGGGGTCATTTTGTGGGAAATTTCATTGTCCTGGTGCTCCAGGACCTTCCAAAGTGTAATAGGGGGTTGAGAAATGAGATGTGCAATTTATGCTTGTAGAACGCCTGAAGGTGCTAGTTCAATGTTGGGCCTCTGTATGTGGCCAGACTGTGTAAAAGTCTCACGCATGTGGTATCGCCATACTCAGGAGGAATAGCAGAATGTATTTTGGGGTGTCATTTTTGCTATGTACATGCTATGTGTTGGAAATATCTTATAAATGGACAACTTTGTGTAAAAAAAATGTGTTTTCATTTTTTTCCCCACATATTCCAAAAACTACTGGAAAAAATGAACCATTCAAAAGACTCATTATGCCTCATAGATTATTCATTGGGGTGTTTGCTTTCCAGAATGGGGTAATTGTGTGGGAAATTCCATTGTCCTGGTGCTCCAGGGTCTTCAAAAACGTGATAGGTCATCATGACATTAGATGTGTAATTTATGTCCCTAGATTAACCTAACGGTGCTCCCTGCATGTTGAGCCTCTGTATGTGGCCAGGCTGTGAAAAAGTCTGAGACATGTGGTATCGCCATACCCAGGAGGAGTAGTAGAATGTGTTTTGGGGTGTAATTTGTGGTATGCATATGCTGTGTGTGAGAAATAACCTGTTACAATGACAATTTTTTGAAAAAAAAAAAATCTTCATTTTGCAAAGAATTGTGGGAAAAAATTACAACTAGAAAAAATTCACCATGCCTCTTACTAAATACCTTGGAATGTCTACTTTCCAAAAAGGGGTCATTTGGGGGGTATTTGTCAGTACATCAGGTGTGATCAATTTTCAATGATTGGCACCATAGCTTGTAGTCTCTATAACTTACACAAGGACCAAATAATATCCACTTATTTGGATTATTTTTACCAAAGATAAGTAGCAGTATAAATCTGGGCCAAAATTTACAAAGAAAAATTACTAATTTGCAAAATTTTATGACAGAAACAAAGAAAAGGGCATTTTTTCACAAAATTTTCAATCTTTTTTATTTATAGCACAAAAAATAAAAAAAAACCCTAGTGATTAAATACCACCAAAAGAAAGCTCTATTTGTGTGAAAAAAAGGGCGCAACTTTCATATGGGTACCGTGTTGCATGACTGAGTAATTGTCATTCAAAGTGTGATAGCACTGAAAGCTAAAAAAATGGCCTGGACAGGAAGGGGGTTTTCGTTCCAGGTATTGATGTGGTTAACCCTACAGATCCGTGCCCAGACACTGAAGTACGGCTACAGCGTGGATCTGAAATGCCGGGACCATGTCCATGGACGTCGTCCCCTGTGCATGCTCCCGGTGCGCCCCCTGGTTGTGCGGGCGTGCCCGTGGGTTGGGCAGACTCGATGTCCGCCAGAGACCCATGATCGCCTGACAGAGCTGCAGAACGGGGAACCACGGACGTAAACACGGCGGTTCTCCGTTCTGTGACAGGGGACATACCAGATCTACTGATCCCTGTCACAGGGATCAGTTAGATCTGTTATGTCCTGGCCAGCCCTGCCCCCCCACAGTTAGAACACACCCAGGGAACACTCTTAACCCCTTCACTGTCCCCCCCAGGTTAACTCCTTCACTGCCAATGACATTTATACAGTAATCAGTGGACATTTAAATTTCTGATCGCTGTATAAATGTCATTGGTCCAACAAATGTGTAAAAAATGTCCGACATTTCCGCTACAATATCGCAGTCCTGATAAAAATCGCAGATCGCCGCCATTACTAGTAAAAAGAAATAAAAATAATAAAAACGCCATAAATCAATTCCCATAGTTTGTAGACGCGATAACTTTTGCGCAAACCAATCTATATACGCCGATTGCGATTTTTATTACCAAAAATATGTAGAAGAATATGTCGGCCTAAACTGATGAATCATTTTTTTTTTTTATGGATTTGTATTTTAGCAAAAAGTAAAAAATATTGTTCTTTTTGCAAAATTGTCGCTCATTTTTTGTTCATAGCGGCGATCAGAAATGACGCAGAGGGGATCAACCACCACCAAAAGAAAGCTCTATTTGTAGGAAAAAAAGGACACAAATGTTGTTTGGGTACAACGCCGCACGACCGCACAATTGTCTTTCAAAATGCGACAGCGCTGAAAGCCGAAAATTGGTCTCGGCAGGAGGGGGGTTTAAGTGCCCAGTAAGGAAGTGGTTAAGGTAAAAAAAAAACCTTCAGTATGCAGCTCCCCCCAGCCTCCCCTTATACTTACCTGAGCTCAATCTCAATCCAGCAATGTGCATGAGAGCCCAGGCTCTTTTGGCTCTCTCCCTGCTCATTGGCTCAGACACAGCAGCAAGAACCACTGGCCAGTGAGGAGGGGGCAGGGCCAAGCCATGCTCTGTGTGTCTGTGAGCATGCATGAGTGCCCCCATAGCAATACTGCATTAGGGCCACTAGATGGAGTCATAGGAAATACTCCTTTACTATGACCGCCAGCCCCACCTAGTGGCCATAACCCAGGTAGCAAGGATAACTTATGAATTTGTGGCAGTGTTGAATTGTAAGTCTCTTAACTTGCTGCACATTTTCACTGGAAGGTTGTACACAGAGCTCTTGAAGCACAAATTCTAGTTGACACTTTTCTAGCAAATTTGTGTGGCAAGTCTCTAGCAAGAGCAAAGTAGTAGTGGTGAATCTACAGCAAGAGCTCCGCAAGCCACAGTGACCCCTGTGCTGGGATGACTATTGCACAACATAGCTGAACCATAACTTGCAGAATGTTTGCAAAGAAAGTTGATCTGGAGTCATGCAATGTGGATTTGCTGCAATTGTGCAACAAGCTTGTGAAACCTGACAAGTCTAGCAATAGCTTAGCAAGTCATTTTCCAACTAGCAATTGCTTGCTATCTAGGAATGTGTTTATTTCTTGACATGAAAACACTGCTATTCTTAGGCTTCATGCACACAGGACGTTAAAAAAGTCCTAAAATCGTCAGTAGCTTTTAGTGATTTTTTTCATCTTTTTTGAGCGTTTTTGCACATTTTGCGGCGCTAGCTGTAAGTCGCGTTTCTCATACCTCTATTCAACTCAATGGTTCCCTATAGCCCATTGATTTGAATAGAAGTCGCACCAGAAGTCGGATCATGATGATCCAACTTGCGGCGCGACTTGTGTGCGGAGGATCTTGAAGGGGAACCCCGCAAAAAATAATACAACACCAAAAAAAAAAAATGGTGTGGGGTCCCCCCCAAAATCCAGACCAAAGGGTCTGGTATGCTACCGGGGGGGGGGGGGACCCCACGCAATTGTTTTTTTTTGCAGGGTTCCCCTTCAAGATCTTCTGCACACAAGTCACGCCGCAAGTTGGATCATCATGATCCTACTTCTGGTGCGACTTCTATTCAAATCAATGGGCTATAGGGAACCATTGATTTTGAATAGAGACAGAAACGCCTGACGAGGTTTAACGCTGTGTATACAACGTTAAGCAACGTTATTGCGTGTTTTTCAGCGTTAAATCGCTTTTACATCTCTCAGAACCCACTGGTCTTGCGTTTTTTTTTTACTGGTCAAAAACCCCCCAGCCAAAAACAGCCTATGAGTGCATGAACACGTAGGATAATATGCTGGGGAGTTTATTGACTGTAGAAAACGTCTGCAGCTAAAAACAGCTGCTGTACAAACAACCAAAACCGTCCAGTGTGCATGAGGCCTTATGATTGAAGTACATCCGACCTGCAGATAAAATAGCCTATTAGCATTTGATCATACTGGCATTTGCACAGAATGAATGTATGCAGTTTCACAGGACGAATAGCTCTGCACATGTTTTATAAAAATCCATTTAAAGTCTGTGCTTTTGGTGCTGCCTCTTCCTACAATGCTGCCTTAGCTCTGATCCACAGCACAGTCCTGCTCCCTGCCTTCAGATAACAAATTGCCATCCTGTGTCTCCTTCACCAGCAGGAAAGGGTTTAACTAATTTGCACTTGTGATGACTTTAGATTATGTGAGATTACTGCAGATTAGGGGAGGAAGGCGAGCCCGCGTTGTATTTTTGCCACACAAGTCAATCCTGCTGTAGCTGCCGCGCACTTAACTTACCCTTTGTAATGTACAGAATGGACGCATGCAATGGGGGTGATGTGGACAAATACTGGCGCTTATACTTTTTCCTGGGGCAGTGACATGGATATCTTAGAAACAGGTTTTCTTAAAATAGACGGGTGTATGTTCTGCATACAGGGATTTGCACGCATTTGTATAAACAGAAGAAAAAAACGTCATTTTTAGATCTTCTATACTTTTCTGAAAAACTGACTCTGAACAAGTCTACAGATCAGGAGTTGCTCATTCACTTCCTGCATACCTTATTCTGGATCAATGGCCCCATCCATTAATATTATAGCCAGCGATGGCCTGGCAACTAGCAATTTCACAAGGTGGTCAGTAATGATGCATATTTGTCTGAACCAGCGGCGGCTGGTGAAGTTTTTGGATGGGGGGGGCGCCAGGCCCCGCCCTTCCTTTTGACCCCTCCTACTTCTAATAAGCCAAGCCACTTAAAGAATCCACCCACTCCGTCCCCTGTATTCCACATATTGTGTCAGGACTACACAGCTCAGCATCACAGGACACAGTATACAGCTCAGCATCACAGGACACAGTATACAGCTCAGCATCACAGGACACAGTATACAGCTCAGCATCACAGGACACAGTATTCAGCCCCAACATCACAGGGCACAGTATCAGGACACTACGACTCGATATATGACACGGGACACTACAACCCCGACATATGACACAGGA
>BLSH010349344.1:630417-643770 GCA_018402905.1 Glandirana rugosa | reverse complement strand
AAAAAAAAAAAAAAAGCTGAACCTTTGGAATCACTTTAACTCCAGCCAAGTTATTATCTTTTTCTTGTGAAATGTTTTTTCACCCCGCTGAAACTGTCCTGAGTTTTTCCGATCCCGTATGTCTCCATGGCTGAACTCCATCCATTCATTATTCATTCACCAATTCTGGAATTCCCTCGTTGTGGAAATTCTGGATATAATTACAGAAAATAGGAAGATGCTTGGAATATTTTACCAGAAACTGCCCAGAGATGAGGAATTCTACATTTGGAGCAGCTTCCTCCTCATCCGTCCAGATTCTTGGAACACAATGACCAATGCCCCCTTTACTAAATCGTTCTGCGATTATTCCTGGTGTCCATGTGATATCATCCTGTGACACGAACATGGATATTTCCAATCCTCAGCTGACCACGTTTTCTGGATGTTTATCTATTTCAGGGAAAAGGGAAATGTTTATTTACACTGTACTGGGGATATTCCTCTCTGCTGGTGTGCAATCCTCCTTATCGGCAAGTAGAATGTAGAGAAGTGACTCATATTATTATTATTATACAGGATCATATGGGGAGGACATACAAGAATCCAACTTAATGAACCTTCTTGTTTAAAAAACACTTCCTGTAAAGAAAAGACTTGTTTTCTGATATAGAGTGACGTTCAGTATTGATATACTGTGTAGGTGTGTGTATATCTATCCATCCATCCATCCATCCATCTATCCTACTATATTACCAAAATTATTAGGCCCCTTTTAAACTGGGGCGGTCAGGGCGGTAGCGGTGAAGTGCAGCTAGTTTTAGCTTCGCTTCGCCGTGATTATAGCGGTGCTTTGGCACCGCTATTCGGGCGGCAGCAGGGATGCTTTTTAAGAAGGGGTCAAAAAGGGGTTAAAAGCGGCTGTATGCAGCACTTCCGAATCGGTGTTCAGCCACTTCGGAAGCGCTGGCCATTGATTTCAATGGCAAGGGGCGGAATATACAGCGCCCCTGCACCGCTACAAAGATGCTGTTTACAGGACTTTTTTTTCCCGTCCTGCAACCGCATTGCTCCAGTGTGAAAGGGGTCTTAGGACGCCTGCCTTTACACGCACATGAACTTTAATGGCATCGCAGTCTTAGTCTGTAGGGTTCGATATTGAGTTGCCCCACCCTTTGCAGCTATAAGAGCTACAACGCTTCTGGGAAGGCTGTCCACAAGGTTTAGGAGTGTCTATGGGAATTGTTTGACCATTCTTCCAGAAGTGCATTTGTGAGGTCAGGCACTGATGTTGGACGAGAAGGCCTGGCTCACAGTCTCCGCTCTAATTCAGTCCAAAGGTGTTCTATCAGGTTGGGGTTAGGACTCTATGCAGGCCAGTCAACTTCCTCCATCTCAAACTCGCTCATTCATGTCTTTATGGACCTTACTTTGTGCACTGGTCCAAATCAGTTGGTGGAGGGGAGATTATGGTGTTTGGTTGTTTCTCAGCCGTTGGGCTTGGCCCCTTAGTTCCAGTGAAGGGAACTCTTAAGGCATCAGCATACCAAGACATTTTGGACAATTTAATTGGACAACTTTGTGGGAACAGTTTGGGGATGGCCCCTTCCTGTTCCAACATGACTGCGTACCAGTGCACAAAGCAAGGTCCATAAAGACATGGATGAGTGAGTGTGAGTCCCGACCTCAACCTGATAGAACACCTTTGGGTGGAGACTGTGAGCCAGGTCTTCTCATGCACATCAGTGCCTGACCTCACAAATGCGCTTCTGGAAGAATGGTCAAACATTCCCATAGACACTCCTAAACCTTGTGGACAGCCTTCCCAGAAGAGTTGAAGCTGTTATAGCTGCAAAAGGTGGGCCAACTCAATAGTGAACCCTACAGACTAAGACAAGGATGCCGTTTTTGTCCTAGGCTGGAGAGGGAAGTTCTGCTTTAATGTTTCAGTTTTTGTACTGGAAAGTTACTTTTAGTTTCTTTATACTCTATATCAGAAAATGTTTACAATTGCGACATTATTGCTGCCACTCCACTGTTATCTGTACAATTTAATTAAAGTACATAAATCACATATACCCTACAAGGGTGTACAACCTGTGTGTTGCATTCTTCCAACAGTAGCTTGCTGTCCTCTACTGCAGGGAACTTCTTAGGTGTGAACATCCTGAAGAAGTACGTAAGTACCTTAAATTCATTTTTGATAGGATTCTTACATTTTACTGGATGTTCTTCACTGGCATTGTTATTACATGCCAAGATTTATATATTGATGATAATTATTATTATTATACAGGATTTATATAGCGCCAACAGTTTGCGCAGCGCTTTACAACATGAGGACAGACGTACAATTACAATACAAATCAATACAGGAGGAATCAAAGGGCCCTGTTCTAGAATTAGAAGTCTTGGCTAGCCCCAAGCAAGTGATTGCATCTCTGCTAATAATAACTATCAGCAGAAGATATAAGCCACATGTGGGGCTCATTTTGACAAACCCATTGACTTGCATTGTGGATCTCCAGCAATTATCTTTTTTTTTTTTCAAACTTGCATTGGTATCTTTATCTAATATCTATGGGACTGCTGGGAATGTTGTAAATCAGTAGTCACCAAACTGGGTGCCGTAAGCCAGACCCTTGCTTTTAGTATTCTTCCCACTAATATCAACAATGATGGGGCACTATTCTCCCCACTGACATCAACAATGGGACAATATTCCTCCCACTGATGCCAACAATGGGGCACTATTTCTTCCACTAATACCAGTGACTATTCCGCCCATCAAGACCAATGATCAAGCGCTATTTATTCCACTAATGCCAAAGAAGGGGCACTATTCCTCCCACTAATACCAATGAGCGGGCACTATTCCTCCCACTGACACCAATGATAGAGCGCTATTCCTTCCACTAATACCAGTGACTATTCCGCCCATCAAGACCAATGATGGAGCACTATTTCTTCCACTAATACCAAAGAAGGGGCACTATTCCTCCCACTAATACCAATGAGCGGGCACTATTCCTCTGACTTCTATCAATAAGGGAGCACCATTCCTCCCACTAATACCAATGATGGAGCACAATTCCTTCCACTAATACCAATAATGGGGCACTATTCCTCCCACTAATACCAATGAGGGGGGACTATTCCTTCCACTAATACTAATGATGGGGCACTATTCCTCCCACTAATACCAATGATGGGGCACTATTCCTCCCACTAATACCAATGAGGGGGGACTATTCCTTCCACTAATACCAATGATGGGGCACTATTCCTCCCACTGATGCCAACAATGGGGCACTATTTCTTCCACTAATACCAGTGACTATTTCGCCCATCAAGACCAATGATCAAGCGCTATTTATTCCACTAATACCAAAGAAGGGGCACTATTCCTCCCACTAATACCAATGAGCGGACACTATTCCTCTGACTTGTATCAATAAGGGAGCACCATTCCTCCCACTAATACCAACGAGGGGGCACTATTCCTCCCACTAATACCAATGATGGGGCACTATTCCTCCCACTAATACCAATGATGGAGCACAATTCCTTCCACTAATACCAATAATGGGGCACTATTCCTCCCACTAATACCAATGAGGGGGGACTATTCCTTCCACTAATACCAATGATGGGGCACTATTCCTCCCACTAATACCAATGATGGGGCACTATTCCTCCCACTAATACCAATGAGGGGGGACTATTCCTTCCACTAATACCAGTGATGGGGCACTATTCCTCCCACTAATACCAGTGATGGGGCACTATTCCTTCCACTAATACCAATGATGGTTCACAATTCCTTCCACTAATACCAATGAGGGGACACTATTCCTCCTATACCAATGATGGGGCGCTATTCCTCCCACTGATACCTTTGAATGCACATTAATGGTACAAGTTCTGATGTCTACACCTGCTGGGAATATGGCCTTCTTTTATTCTAAAGAGTTTTCATACAGCCTGTTATTCTCGTGTGACCTTTATGCAGAGGAGGTGAACTGAAACAACCTTTGTCTCCTGTAGACTTTTTACTGCAAATCTGGTTATACAAACTATACTCTAATTATCCTAAAAGGCTGCCATGCTGGCAGATTTTAACACTGCTTTTCAAAATAATACACAAGGTTAATTATGCTCTAATTGAGCGGGATCTCTTTGTACAACCCGTTTTGTGCTTTAGTTTACTTATGACCCAATATTCCAGTTTCCTTTTCAATGTAGATTAACCCTTCATTCACAAGTATTCTATATTGCAGTACACCTGCTCTATTATCTAGTATACTACAATAGATGTGTAATGTGGTGGTTGTGTTCAGATGAGTGCTGTGCCATTTGTTCCCGTGCCTAGGCTAACGTGACGCTCTTGGGCCTTCTCGCATATTTATGTATGTCCAATAGTATGGATCTACACATGACTTTCTCTTTCATTGTTGGTGGAAGGGAGGTAGGTGTTTAAAGTAAGGGTATTTTTTTTTTTTTTTTGTGGAGATGGATTACAACACCTTTTAGGTTTTTTATTGGTGTCTGTGTCCCTGTAAGGGATTCGCCATCTTCTCTATATGTCCTGGTGACCATTATCGCTTAAATTGAAGGTGAAAGAAAATTCCAGTTGTTGAGTGGTCACCAGAACAGGAGTTAAGCCAGGCTAAAGCTCTACTTTATTGTCCAAACATACACTATATTACCAAAAGTATTGGGACACCTGCATTTACACGCACATGAACTTTAATGGCATCCCAGTCTTAGTCCGTAGGGTTCAATATTGAGTTGGCCCACCCTTTGCAGCTACAACAGCTTCAACTCTTCTGGGAAGGCTGTCCACAAGGTTTAGGAGTGTCTATGGGAATGTTTGACCATTCTTCCAGAAGTGCATTTGTGAAGTCAGACACTGATGTGGATGAGAAGGCCGCAGTCTTCATTCAAATTCATCACAAAGGTGTTCTTTGGGGTTGAGGTCAGGACTATGTGCAGGCCAGTCAAGTTCCTCCACCCCAAACTGGCTCATCCATGTCTATATGGACCTTGCTTTGTGAACTGGCAGTCAGGAAGGGACCATCCCACAACTGTTCCCACAAAGTTGGGAGCATGAAATTGTCCAAAATCTCTTGGTATGCTGACACCTTAAGAGTTCCCTTCACTGGAACTAAGGGCCCAACCGCTGAAAAACCCACATCATAATCCCCCCACCAAATAATCATGCACACATAGGCTGTTATCAACTGTTTTGAGCGGTGACGTTTTTGAGCTGTAAAAAAAAAAAAAACAAGACCAGTGGGTTCTGAGAGACGTTTTTCAGCTGCAAAAACGCTCTAACACCCAAAAATGCTTAATAGTGCTCAATAACGCCGCTCACCAACGTTTTTGGACGTTTTGTATCCATTGAAAAAAGAGAAAAAAAAACGCTCTAAAACGCCAGCGCTAAAAAATGCTCAATAACGCCTCCGCAAAAACGCTCAAAAAAACTGAAAAAAAAATCACTGATAAGCTACTGACTTATCTAATACTTTTTTTAAGGTCCTGTGTGCATGAAGCCTAATTATGAAAGAAGCAGACCAATCACTGTCCATGCAGTTAGATGATGATATCAGAGGACGATGCATGAGCTATATAGTCATGGTCGCCCATCAAGGGTGTTGCACCGCTTCTTATATGGCCGCAGAAGTCCACCCACCATAATGCAAATGTGGTGTATATAGTGTTCCAGCTTGACCTAATGTGCCAGATCAGAGATGTCAGCTATAGCCCAACAAGCCAACACAGATAGGGAGGTGTTCCCGGCCCTTGTATTCCTTAACCATTCCAAGGCCAGTGTGGTCTCATGTCCTCTTGGGTGGAAAGGGGGGGGGGCATCGAGGGCAGTGGTGAAATGCCGGTCAGGCCAGCTGCACCGGAGGCAATAGTGCCCACCAAGCATGACAGGTGATATAATTCTTGCCATGGCCAGCTATAGGGGGGCAGATGAAGGGAGATAAACGCAGCTCAACCATGGGGCTATACCATCCCCCAATCACAAGTGTAAGCAAGCCCTATGAGTTTTCATGTTCCTGGTGATAACTACTTTTTAAGCATTGCTGCACTTTCTTGACATCTCAGAGTCAAAGGAAAGGCTGTTTATTTGAGCTTCACACCCAGCAGATCAAATAACAGGAGCAACAATAACAAACCATGGCAAATGAAGGCAAATAGCCATTGCATCAATACATCGTTTGCAAATAGGTTATTAACAAAACCACTTATAATAGGTACCTAAAACTTGGTTTAAGGAGGCAAAGTCTCTATACCTCCTAGGCTCTGGCTAAAAGAGGTGTATAGGATATACACACACACAGTGGCTTTGAGTTCCATTTCCTCCTTATCACCCTCCCACTTGCCAATGGTCTACCTGCCGGTGGCCAGCGTTGGGGCCCAAGGCTGTGTTGAAGTGATGTTAAACAGAGTTTCTGTAATTCCAATGGGAAAAGGATAATAATCCAAAAAGTGAATGCCTGGGGGTCCTAAAAAAGAAAGAGTGGTGGCCAAAGAGCTCTCTTTGAGGTCTGTTGCAAAGTTTCCTACCACTTGTGGGTGTCTGGAACAGTGGTAGGGTGATGGTGGTAAACCTGAACTGACGTGGCAGTGACCCTGGGCAAAGCAGCAGATGTTCTGGGTGCAGGTGACCTCTTTTGGTGGTTCCATCAGTTTGGTCCCGCTCAGTCATTGGAAGCCAGCTGCCTGTTTTGGGTTCAGGCAGCCAGCCTCCAATGATGACTACAGCTCCATCCACAAGCTGCTGTTGGTCCCTATTCCCTGCAGCCTCCTGGGTTATGTGACATGGAATCCCAGGAGGCTGAGGCAGCAGGAACACATAATTTACACCAGACCTAAAGTTTAAAAAAAATAAAGAGCCAAAAAAGTGCCTTTTTATATTGTGGGGGTTATAGACAGCCATGTACAGAGCCTTAGATTATCTGGGATGGGGGGGGATTAGGGGGTCCACTTTACCTGTAAAGCTGTTTTTTTTAATCCCTCATTCATATGGGTGTCCTAAAGTGTACACCCGTGCAAGGGCCATGTTTGCCTGCATGGGGATACACAGGTGTTGTGTGCATCCAAGCACAGGCGCTGTCCTATTCATGTCAACTGTGCAGCAGCTGTACAGACACCACTGTGGCTCCAATGTTGACATCCATGTGGCTGCGTGTTCCTGAATGCACACAGTCTGTGTTCAGGGACACACACCCGCTGCCAACCACACGCCTGAACCCGGAAGGAGCAGCCAGCTTCTGGTGACTGAGGACCAACAGGGCGACATGGGACTTGGGCTGCTGCCAGCGCCAGGACAGGTTTGTTTACCTCCCCAGGCAAGGATGCAAAACTGCTGCCTCTCCACTACACTTGGTGCATTCTATAGAATGGGTATAACGTCTTATGCCCACATACTACCCCTTGCACCGGCTGTCTGCGGTTGGCATGGAGTATGGCCATTTTCTTGATTTCTATAGCAGTACTTGTCAAAGCAGACATGAAACTGAAGCCTGGCCCTGTTTAATAACCATTGATGTAGAACAGAGGTCTCCATACTACTGCCCGCCAGTTGTTCAGGAAATACAATTCCCATCATGAAAAAGAACCAACGCATTTCTTATAAACTGTACAATAGGCCAATGTGGTTGACTTGTTACCGCTATGTTACTATTATATCTTTACTACAAATACATATGCTCCACTTCCGTTATGATTATAACTTGTGTATGTTTCATGGCCGTTAGGCCCCATTATACAATTTGTTATATCTGTTTACTTATTTCTGTAAACTTCTCAACAAAATATTGTGGAAATGAAAAAGAAAAAAGAAAAAGAAACAAAGGAACAGCGTTCTTATATCATAAATTACATATCATAAATCACCATAGTGAATAAACAAATAAATCTTCATTTAAAGCGGTTTTATACCCAGGCAACGTAAAAAAAACCCAAAAAAAACCTGCAAGACAACAGCATAATGAGCTAGGCTCTGGCGCTGTGACTGGCTGGAGTTGCGAGTCATCTCTCCCACGCATGCGCACGGGTGCCCGTCTTTCCGGCAAGGTCCAGCACTGTGCGCTGGGCCTTCGTCGGGACATCATGGTGCATGCGCCTGGACGTCGCAGCTGCTTACCTGTAGGTAAAAATCTCTATGGAGGGTATACAACCACTTTAAATGATATAGAGAGGGCGAGGAAAGAACACTCTCATGGTGCAGTAATTCAAATCATTTATTGAAAAAGAAGGTTGTACTGCACTTCAAATGTAGCCATGTACTCCGTTGAGAGTGGCTAAAAGTAGTGGTTCACCTGCTAGCTGACCTCAATCACACCATATATCACCCATCTGGAGACACTGACCAAGCCGGCTCTTGTTTTTGTTGTTTTATAGGGGGAAATAACTTGGATGGGGATAAGAGATTACTGTAGGATGCCCAGAGGAATTATATACAAAGTTGGCACATACAAGCCTGTATGTGTGTGCTGACACTGCAGACTATCCCTCTGCAGGCTATTACTCCTTCACCCTCCAGCTCAGTACTTGGTTTCCAGCCTAAAAGGAATTTATTAGGCCTCTAAACTTTGTTCTTCATCGCGGTTAGCATATGGCGAGGCCTACCCTGTCCCGGCAGGACCTCAGGAACACCCATTACAGGCAAGGGGCACACGGGCCCATGATTGTGCAGAAAAAATACTTCTGTGCTAACCAGGCCTTTTGACAGACTATAACACCAAGCCCATTGCTGACTCCAGGTTCCCTAGACCTTCTCTTTCCCTCAGTGACTCTCTCCTTCCCTTGACTGACCTCCAAGGCTCCCACAGACTGTCCACTTTCCTCTCCCAGCCAGCTCCAGCACTTTCTCTCCTTCAGTCCCAGGGACCGTCACTCACCGCACCGGTGGGTTCCTTAAACTCACTGTGTAGCACCTCCGCTGTTTTCCTTTTCCTCCTGTGCTGCTTCAAGGATCTCTCTCCTCCTTGGCTGCACCTGAACGCTCAGGCCCCAAGGTCACCCTCCCCAGACTAGGGACGACCTCCCGGGTAGGGGCCTGCTCCACAGCGCCTCTGCTACATCTCTGACTTTCCACCCGACACTACTCCTCCCAGATTGGGCTAACTCAGAGTATTTAAGGAGGTCTGCCCCTGACAACCCTGCTCGGGGATTTACCAGGGCTCCTTCGAATATTCCAGATGGCTCCACCTGCCTCCCAACTTTTTGACCAACACCAGGTGTCTGGTTGCAGAGAGGAAGGTCCTGGTGACCTCATCTGTTTAGTCCACCCAATCCTCCCTGAGCCACTCCTCCCGTCTCAGATCAAAACACCCAGGCCTGCACATTACAGTCAGGCCTGACTAAATTTACCTTTCCTAGCCAAAACCTTGCTAGCAAATGCACCTACTCTGTGGGGGTGGTACACAAAGAAGACAGGGATCAGCATGCATTGTATAGGAATCCCTGGTTAGCTTTCCACCTGCATTCCAGCTGACCGGAAATGACGTATCTCAAACACCACCCAACGCTGTTTCGTCAGCCTATATCTGACGTCTTCAGGGGTTACATGCTTGGATACATAAAGTGATTTGAATTACCGCACCATGAGAGTGCTCTTTCCTCTCCCTCTCTATGAAGCTTTGAATACGCGATATATATATATATATATATATATATATATAATACTGAATGGATGACCGCAGCGGTTTGGATTCATTCCTGTGACCTCATGTAGAACATCTTGGATTTTCCCATATGTGCAATTTGACTCCCAGTAATAGGGGTCAATTAACTCTGGTGAGTGCATTGTCTGTCTGCATGGTGGTGGAGAGGAACCTTTCTTATACTTACTGACGCTTTATTCACGTGTGGGATTTATACATGGACTTCACAATTTTTATGTATTTTCTCATTTACATGAAGATTTATTTGTTTATTCAATATGGTGATTCATGATATGTAATTTATGATAAAAGAGAGCGGTTCCTTTGTTTCTTTTTCATGTTATAGGTGTTTTATATACTTTACAACACACAGCTCTTTATTGTGGTTTGTTTGTTGTTTTTTTGGTTACTGGTTTGCGTGGGTTTGGAACCTTTGGTTCCTATATTTTATCACAATTCCCATCATGCCTAGTTGCGTCTGTGAATGTCAGAGTTTTACAATGCCTCATGGGATGTGCAGTTTTGCAAAAGCTGGAGGGCCATAGTTTGGAGATCCCTAATGTAGAGCTTTGGTGCAGTAACCCCCCCCCCCTCTATTGCTGCGCCCTGGGCGGCTGTCCCTCCTGCCCACACCTTGTCCCAGCTGCTGCACCAGATAGACTGCAAAATAGATTTTTTTTATAGAAACAACCTTGAAAACTGGATGCTATGATTCCATATCTGTCCAGAACAAGGTAATTGTGTGACCTGTTAAACTGTTTTTCTATGTTGTCTAGCACTTTAAAGGATGGATTAAAGTAGATAAAGAACACTTAGCCGTACTTTGTATTAATATCGCTGATACGCTTCTGAATCTTTTTCATATCATTTTCCATTTCATAAAACCATTCCGTGGATTTAGTCACCCTTTATTGAAGTCATTACCTTTGCAGTAAAGCGGAATTGTGTAGCACCTGTAAAATGGTAATAAAGCGTGTTAGTGGACCAGATGTCGGCGGATATGACTCAGCCACGGGGAGCAGAGAGGCATTTGTTTGAAGATAAACGGTGGGATTAAGGACATATTTTATTCCCTTCTAACCAGTGCATTGTGTTCTCTAAATTTGGATTGTTAGAACGTCAGCGCATGGAAGTCCATGTGAGAGGCGGACGGGAAAGAGACGATTCCTGTGACTTGTAGGATTTTTAGATGTACGTAGTTATTTATTTTTTTTTTCAATACAGTGGGTGACTCCACCTGTCATAGCCCGGCCTTATCTGAGCTGCAGCTGTCATGCTGGTTTAACTGCTAAGAAGCGTCTGAGATGATTAGCGCGCTGTAGCCATGAGCAAAGCAGTGGGAGAGAGAGGAGCGGTGTAAACAACCTCACCTGACGGGAGATCCAACATGACCAATCACCGAATGGCAAAGATTATCAAATATCTACTTAAAGGGATTGGAAAGTCTCAAGGTTTTTCACCTTAACCACTTCAGCCCCGGAAGGATTTCCCACTTTAGGACCAGAGCACTTTTTGCGATTCGGCGCTGCGTTGCTTTAACTGACAATTGCGCGGTCGTGCGACGTTGTACCCAAACGAAATTTGCTTCCTTTTTCCCCTACAAATAGAGCTTTCTTTTGGTGGTCGTTTTGCGTCGTTTCTGATTGCCGCTATAAACAAAAGAAGAGCGACAATTTTGCAAAAAAAACCCAAATTTATTTATTTTTTTATAAAATACAAATCCAAAAAAAAATATAAAAAAACATTTTTTTCCATCAGTTTTGGCCAAATTATATTCTTTCTCATATGTTTGGTAAAAAAAATCACAATCGGCGTTTATTGATTGGATTGCGCAAAAGTTTCTGCGTTTACGGATGATGAGAATTAATTTCTGGGGTTTTTATTTTTTTTTAATTTTTTACTAGTAATGGCGGCAATCTGGGATTTTTAGCGGTACTGCGATATTGCAGCGGACATGTTGGCCCATTTTGACACTTTTTTGGGACCAGTGGCATTTATACAGCGATCAGTGCTATAAAAATGCACTGATTACTGTGTAAATGCCATTGGCAGTGAAGGGGTTAACCTGCAGGGGGCGCTCTAAGGGTTAACTGTGTTCCCTGGGCGTTTTCTAACTGTGTGTGGGCTGCCCTGGCTGGGGAAAGGGGATGATCACAGCTTCCATATACAGGAAGGCTGTGATCATTGCCCTTCCCCCTTCAACAGAACGGAGATCCGTGTTTACATACACGGACCTCCGTTCTTTTTTTTTTATTCCATAAGTTTTATTGAAAGGTAATTAAAGTTTACAGAGTGTTGTTGACAAGTGAACATACTTAACTCCATCACAAAGGATTCAGTAATAGATCTTCAGATGACATCGGTGAATATGTATTGTAACAACAAAAAGCTAGCATTTCGTTAGTTTCACATGAGAGTTTGGTGTCATAGTCTTGCGATCTCTTATACTTGTTGTCATGTCTTGCAATGTCGAGAGGGTATTAGTTGTGTCGTTTCTTATGGGTTTCAGGGAATTTGAACCTTTAAGGGGGTAGGAGTTAGTCGAGCTGGTTCGGGTTGAACTGACATCATAGGGGGTGTGTATATGGTGAGGGAGGCTGTGGTGGGTGGTATATGGGGGTCGCGGGTAAAGGGGGGGGGGGTAAAGGGAGGGGGACAGGGCCCCCAACACTCGGGTTCCTCTGCCTGGTCAGTCCAGGGGTGAGGTTGTATAGGTATAATGGAGGTTGGTCATTTCTAGTATCCCTCCTTTCATTGCGGGGGGTGTGTGGAGCGAGTGGTTTTGAGTTGCCCCCCCTCTCTCTTCCCCTTTGTGGGGGGGGGGCTTGAATATGTTGGTTGCGTGTCTAGGTGTTTTGTAGGAGGGCGATTCGGTATTTTGCTGTGTGTATGGTATTATTGTGTGCGTTGTTGTGGAGTGTCTGTAAGGGTTTTGAATCTGTCGGAGGTGTAGAACTGGTTCCAACACGCCCACGTAGCCGAGAATTTGCTTGGGCGATCGCAATCAGCTCTTCCATCTCCGCAGTCCTCTGAACTCGTAAGAGCCATTCTTTGACAGTAGGAGGGTTAGTTGATCCCCAGTGAAGGGGGATACACAGTTTGGCTGAGTTTAGTAACGGTGGGATCAGGGTTTTGCGGTATTGGTGTGTGGGGATGTCTGAGTGGTGAAGAAGAAGTTGTGTTGGGGTATTTTTTAGTGTGAACGTTGAAATATCTGCTATTAGGTCTCTGACTTGGTTCCAGAACGGTTGGATTATTGGGCACGACCACCAAATGTGCGTCAGGGTGCCTATCCCGTCAGCACATCTCCAGCATTTGTTTGGTAAAGCTGGATTAATTTTATGGAGCAATACTGGAGTTCTGTACCAGCGGGACAACACCTTGTAGCTGTTTTCTTGAGTTGAGACATTGAGGGACGATTTGTGTACGAGCGTGGAAATATTTTCCCATTGTGTTTCTGTTAGGTCTATCTCTAGTTCCTTTTCCCAGTTGACACACATTTTGGATGATTTCATGGAGCAATTAGAAGTAAAGATGTTATAAATGGTGGATATTACATGTTGTTGCGGTAGTTCCTGCATACACAGAGATTCGAATGGGGTCAAGGGGCGAGACACAGTGTGATCTCGGTTTATAGATGTTAGGAAATGTCTTATTTGGAAATATGTCCAGAGCGGGTATGTTGATGAGG
>BLSH010349344.1:535821-555924 GCA_018402905.1 Glandirana rugosa | reverse complement strand
AAAAAAAAAAAAAAAAAAAAAAAAAAAAAAAATATATATATATATATATATATATATATATATATATATATATATATATATATATATAATGCTTTTACTTGGAAACATCAGCAGGACAGCTTTTTCTGGTGAAAAACACTTCTCAGATTACCTGGTGAAAATAATAGAAAGGAAACAAATGCAGCCATCACATCTAAGAATTTTTAAACTGCAATATAATATAATGTTTGCTTTTGGGTTTATTACTGCTTTAACTAGTTCTACTTGATCTCTGTAGGCGTTATACAAGTTTAGCAACTTCACCCCCTTCTGTGATCATGTACATTGTACTTAATCATTTGGAATGTTTCTTTTTTTTTTTTTTTTTATCCTATATATAGACAATACTTTTCAGTGTAGATATTCTTAAGTGACATTTCTTGTGCCTTCTGTAAAACATTCACAAATTGTACAGAAAGCAGTCAGTATTATAATATACACAGAAGAGAATCTGTTGCACATAACAATGTCCTAGATGAGGTCTCCAAACTGTGGCCCTTTGCTTGCCTTTATCTGGTACTTGGGGTAGAATGCTTTCCATTGATGCCAACAATGGGGCACAATGCCTTGTGTTGACTCCAACGACGGGGCACAACGCCTTCTGTTGACGCCAATGACGGGGCACAATGCCCTCCATTGACGCCAACGACGGGGCACAATGCCCTCCATTGACGCCAACGACGGGGCACAATGCCCTCCATTGACGCCAACGACGGGGCACAATGCCTTCCGTTGACGCCAACAACGGGGCACAATGTTCATCAGAGCCTCTATTACACTAGACTCCCTGTCAGTGGTTCACCTTTGCTTTGCTTACAGGAGCCAGGAGGCAGAGCAGGTTTGGATGAAGGAACCTCCTGGTAGGGTAATCAGGTGGTAGGACACCAGCGGTCCTGTCAACCTACTGACTTGGAGTAAGACAGTTCAATGAGGGGAACCTGACCTTATTTGCAATCCTTTGTCTATAAAATAGGCTATCTAGACTTGATTATGGACACCTTTAATAGCAGCGGAATATGAGAATATTTAACTGGCTGTATAACAGGATTTCTCCTGGCTGCAGAGTATAATAACTTTATCCGGTAAAGCCAGCAGGTTCTGGTAAAATAAATGAGTTGGAACAAGTAGTTCAAATCAGTTATCTGGCGCTTGGGGCACAATGCCTTCCATTGATGCCGACGATGGGGCACAATGCCTTCTGTTGACCCTGACGATGGGGCACAATGCCTTCCGTTGACGCCGACGATGGGGCACAATGCCTTCCGTTGATGCCAACGATGGGGCACAATGCCTTCCGTTGACGCCAACGATGGGGCACAATGCCTTCCATTGACATCAACAATGGGGCACAATGCCTTCCGTTGACACCAACAATGGGCACAATGCCTTCCATTGACGCCAATGAAGGGGCACAATGCCTTCCTTGACACCATCGACGGGACACAATGCCTACCACTGGCACAATGGAAAGGCCACAATTGCTTCCACTGACACCAAAGATAGGGCATTTTCTACTCTCACTGGCCCTAGTCTGCCCCCCCCCCCCCGAAATTTGTGCTAAGAAGGGTGATTTTTTTTCTTTGGGGGGTGGGGTTGAGCTAGTAGGCATGATCTTTGTGCTAGGAGTGGACATTTGGAGGGGAGAGTTTGAGGGGTAGAGGATTTGTGCTAAGAAGGGTGATTTTTTTCTTTGGGGCGGGGGGGGGGGTTGAGCTAGTAGGTATGATAGGGGCCATTTGTGCTAGGAGTGGACATTTGGAGGGGAGGGTTTGAGGGTTAGAGTATTTATGCTAAGAAGGGAGTTTTTTTTTTTGGGCGGGGGGTTGTGTTGGGGAGAGTTGGAGGTGGGAGTGGGCAAAGATTTGTGTTGGGGGGATTTTAACTGGGGGGGGCAGATTTTTGTACTGGGAGGAGGGGGAATTTATGCTTAGGGTGCAAGTATGCAGATTAGGGCGCACTTTTTTGGGTTGGGGGGGGGGGGTGGCGCAGTTTGGTGTGTTTTCCCTAGGCTCTAGATGACCTTGTCGCAGCACTGGACACTGGGAACGCTGGCTGCTCCCCCGAAAATTCCAAAATTTGATGCACCTGTGGGCATGACACATTACAGTACAGTTACTCCATTTAAGCTAGACATTTTCATGCTCTGTTATATGTTAAAATGGTTAACCTCAGACATGAAATATGAACAAAGCATATCCCTCTATAGTGTGTAGTTGCCTCAATCCAGAGCACTGAGTGTCATTTCTGTCTGCTGCTTCCTTCCCCTGCTATCAGCATGAGTCACTGACACATTTTTCTCACACCATGAGAAAAAAGGTGCCGAGGGAGCTCCAGCACACAACCTGTGACTGACCGCCTCCAATCAGCTCTCACTGAGCAAGGGAGAGTGTAACTTCAGCTCCCCGCCCCCTGTTTCTAAATTCTCAGACAAGCTGTACTTTAAAGGCTGTAAAGAAGAGAAGACTGCAGATGAACAGGTACAACTTCTATAGGAGGATATGTGTATCAGCTGAGGCCAGTCCCTTCACTGGGTATATGGAAGGGTTTACAACCACTTTAAGGCTGTATCTTGTTATTTCAGTTAATATTGGTTCATGGGCCGTTGTTCATCCTCCTTGTATTCTTGTTGCAGGATGGTTCAGGAAGCATTGACTTGAACTCTTCAATATCATCGCAACATTCGGATGAGTTTAATGTAAGTATCGTTTCTTCCTCCCTTCATTATGAATGGATTCTATATCCTGTACTTGGAGAAGAATATTAAAAATTCGAGTCGTTTGACCAGGAAAGTCATAAATCTGAAATGGTCCTGGACTCGCAATGCATTGTGGGAGTGGGCTTCCCCGTGGGGGCTTGGACACTCAAAAACACTGTGTGAAATTAAAGTGACACTAAGGATCCATTCACACCAATGTGATTTGAATTGTGGGTGCAATCGCAGCGATTCTGCCCGTAATTCCTAATTGCGGCAAAACGCAGGACACTTTTGGGATGCCATTACTTCTTACTGGCACCCCAACTGCAGGTGCGATTTTTTGGCAAATCGCAATGCTGTTGCCCAAAGCAAGCTTCTTCTCCTCTTTGAGTAAAGAGCATTGCGCATTACGATTTTGCTGTGATTGTAGCATGATTTATCTCAGCAAAATCGCACTGTGATTGGGGTGCCATTAAGAAGTAGACATGTGCAGTTCGTTTCGTTCCGAATTTAAACCCGGATGAATTTTTTTTTTTCGGAAATTTGGATGTATCCTGATTTTCAAATTACAATAGTAATGAATTTGAACAAATCTGAAATAATGAAAAACAATTCAGACAAAATTCAAATCGATTTGAATAGCTTTCGAATGAATTTAGAATTGTTTTCAAATTTGAATTGGAATAGTTTTTGATTTATTTTCCAATTTCAAAAGAGAATAAAATAGAATAGAAAAAGGAATAGAAAAAAATTGAATAGAAGGGAATATAACAGAAAATAAAATAAAAGAATAGAAACAAATAGAATAGAAACAAATACAGGCAGTCCCCTAGTTATGAACATCCGACTTACAAATGACTCCTACTTACAAACGGAGGGAGACAACAGGAAGTGAGAGGAAATCTCCCCCTAGGAAGGGAAATTCACTCCTGTAAGAGTTATTATGGGAAAAAGGTGTCTCCACTGATGCATAATCACCAAGGTGTGTTTCCACAACAACCCAAAATTTTCAAAACCCAATTATCATTGGGACAGGAAGTGAGGTGAAATCTTCTCAACAGAAACATGGACAGCAAAACAAACATCACAGGGGGTGTTACCCCTTCCCTATGCTATCCAAAAGGCTTAAAAATATTTGTTTTGGCTGAAGCTACACTTAAAAAATGTACCTGTTCCCACTTACAAACAAATTCGACTTATGAACAAACCTACAGTCCCTATCTTGTTTGTAACTCGGGGACCGCCTGTAGAATAGAAACAAATAGAATAGAAACAAATAGAACAGAATAAAAAAGAATCAAATAAAAAAGAATAGAATAAAATAGAATATAACCATCTTCTGAAATTCAAATTTCAAATAGAATAAATTTGAATGCATAAGAATAGAAAAGAATAGAAGAGAAAAAATAGAATAGAATTCAAAAAATAATATAATAGCATATAACCATATCCGAAAATTCAAATAGAATCAATTCAAATTTGAATAGAATAGAAAAGAATAGAACAGAATATAACAGAATAGAAAATAAAACAGAATATAACCATTTTCCGAAACTCAAACTTTTTTTTGGTTGAACTAGATGGACTTATTTCTTTTTTCAACCTTACTAACTATGTAACTATGAATAGAATGAATTTGAATTCGAATAGAAAAGTATAGAATATAATAGAAAAGAATAGAATAGAAAATAATAGAATAGAATAGAAAAAACAATAGAATAGAATGGAATAGAAAGAATATAACCAACATCTAAAATTGGAACTTCAAAAAATTTGGAAAATTCTAATCGATTTGAATACAAATTGACAAAACAAATTCTGAAAACGAATTGAAACGAAACCAAATTAATTTTTACATTCTGCACATGTGTATTTAGAAGTAATGCAGTTTTGCGGCAATTTGGAATCGCAGGCACAATTGCAGAGATTCAAATCACCTAGGTGTGAATGGATCCTTAACCACTTCAGCTTCTGGAAGGTTTTAACCCCCTTCCTGACCAGGCCATTTTATGCGATACTGCACTGTGTTATTTTAACCAGCAATTGCGCGGTCGTGTAATGCTGTACTCAAATAAAATGTAAGTCCTTTTTTGCCCTCAAATAGAGCTTTCATTTGGTGGTATTTGATCACCTCTGCGGTTATTATTTTTTGCGCTATAAACAAAAAAAAGAGTGACTTTTTAAAATATATATATTTTTCTGCTATAAAACATACAAAAAAAAATGTAAAAAATCTAATTTTAAACGAAAAAAAAAAAAAAAATCGAATTTCTCCATCAATTTAGGCCAATATGTATTCTGCTTTAAAAAATCCCAATAGGCGTATATAGGTTGGTTTGTGCAAAATGTATGGTGTCTACAAACTATGGGATAGATTTATGGACTTATAATTTTTTTTTTTATTGTTTTTAGTAGTAATGGCAGCGATCAGTGACTTTTTAGCGGGACCGCGACATTGCGGCGGACAAATCTGACAGTAAGGCTCCATTTACACGGGATGCTATTTTAACCTCCCCTGAATGATTTTTTTTTTTTTTTTTTACAGCTAGAAGCCAGCGTCTAAAACGGCCGTTACGCCGCATTTTGCATGCGGCGTTTAGCGGCGTTTGTGTCTAGGAGCGTTTAAAAAAAAAAAAAAAAAAAACATTTTTCCTTAATGGGAACACATGTACACGAAACGGTCCTAGACGTGAGTTGCCGCGTTTAGGTGCGTTTAGAAACTGTTTGGCATTTCAAATGCCTCTGAACTGGCGTCTGAACCCATTTTTTTGCATTCCAAAAAATGTGCTAATAAGATAGCATAGGGGAATGTTTAGGGGCAGGTGAAAAAAGGCCCAAATGCCTCAAAACGTCTGTTTAGCAGCAGTAGTGTAAATGAGGCCTAAGTGACGCTTTATGGGAACCAGTGACACCAATACATTGATCAGTGCTAAAAAAAAAATGCACTGTCACTGTAAAAAAAAAAAAAAAAAAAAAAAAAAGGAATTTGGAGGAGACCTAGCAATAGAATGAGCTTTTTGAGTTAAAGCGGAGTTCCACCCAAAAGTGGAACTTCCGCTTTAAGTCCTCCTCCTCAGCTCCAGATGCTGAAACTGAGCTTTTGGGGAGGAGGGGGGGTGGGGATACCCGATTTTTAGGGGTACTTCCGCCCCGGTCACCTTCAGCGATCGGAAGTGAAAGGCCTCCTTCCCCCTCCCTCCTGAAGTCTTCTGGGACACAGGACAGGTCCTAGAAGATTTCGGGAACAATCACCAAGTGCAGCACCACTCACGCATGCGCAGTGTGCGCCCGGCCGGGAAGCCGCAGTGCCTACAGTAGCAATGCCGGCGCTGCGGAGGGGAGGGGGAGAGGAGCGAGGCTCCGTGCGGCTCCATTCCTGGACCGGGAGACAGGTGAGTGTCTGTTTATTAAAAGTCAGCAGCTACACTTTTTAATAAACATAAGGAAAGGGTGGAACTCCGCTTTAAGAAAGCTGAATACATTTTTTTAATCAGAGTTTAGCATCACTTTAACTACTTAAAGCCACCACCCCTGGCCCTTTAACCATTTAACAACTGCCCACCGCACATATACCGAGGCAGGGCGGCCGGATCACTTACCTGACAGCAGCAATGTGCTGTTTTTTCTCCCTGCAAAGCAGGAAGTAAAACCAGCACAATGCTTAATAAAAGCAGCACAGGCTAGGCACACATTTAACTCTTTGATCGCACCCTGATGTCAACCCCTTCCCTGCCAGTGTCATTAGTACAGTGACAGTGCATATTTTTTTGGCACTGATCACTGTATTCGTGTCACTGGTTCCCGCAAGGTGTCAAGAGTGTCCGATTTGTCCGCCGCAATATCGCAGTCCCGCTATAAAAATACTAACAACTACTTACAAAGCCACCCACAACTCTGCCCCCAGCTACATCACTAACCTAGTCTCAAAATATCAACCCAATTGTTCTCTTAGTTCTTCTCAAGACCTCCTGCTCTCTAGCTCCCTCGTCACCTCCTCCCATGCTCGCCTCCAGGACTTTTCCAGAGCCTCTCCAATCCTATGGAACTCTTTACCCCAATCTCTCCGATTATCTTCTACTCTAATAGCTTTTAGAAGATCCCTGAAAACCCTTCTCTTCAGAGAAGCCTATCCTACCCACACCTAACAACTGTATTCTCATTTTCTCAGCTCATCCCCCACATTTATCACCTTTTGTATCACTTGGCCCTCCCTCTTAGATTGTAAGCTCTAGCGAGCAGGGCCCTCTGATTCCTCCTATATTGATTTGTATTGTATTGTAACTGTACTGTCTGCCCTCATGTTGTAAAGCGCTGCGCAAACTGTTGGCGCTATATAAATCCTGAATAATAATAATAATATAGGTCGCTGATCGCCATCCTTACTAGTAAATAAATAAAGAAAAATATCCCATAGTTTGTAGGCGCTATAACTTTTGCGCAAACCAATCAATATACGCTTATTGGGATTTTTTTTTTTACCACAAACACATAGCAGAATACATATTGGCCTAAATTTGATGAAGAAATTAAATTTTTTATATTTTTGTATTGGATGTTTTATAGCAGAAACGAAAAAAAAATGTTTTTTTTTCACAAAATTGTTGCTCCTTTTTTGTTTATAGCACAAAAAATAAAATCTGCAGAAAGAAAGCTCTATTTATGGGGGGAAAAAAAGGACGTTGATTTTATTTGGGTACAAAGTTGCACAATGCAATTGTCAGTTAAACTGATGCAGTGCCGTATCGCAAAAAATGGCCTGGTCATGAAGGGGGGTTAAACCTTCCGAGGCTGAAGAGGTTAAGGCTCCTTTCACACATGGGCGGTCTGTTTTCACGGACTCTGCTTTGCTCAGCAGGGATCGATTCGTTGATCCCCGCGGAGCAGGGGGGTGACAGATCACTGTTCAGGGATGGACCTGTCAGAGCCCCGCTCTCCTCTGTGGGATTGGATGAAAACTGCTCCGCCTGTCCGTTTTCATCTGATTCCATCCGATCCGATCCACGGATGGAAAAAAATAGGATTTCCATCCGTCTGGATTTAGCAGACCAGATTGGATCAGATAGCGGTGGATGTCAGCGGACATATCATCGCTGACATCCGTCACTCCATAGAGGTGAATGGAGCGTCCGATCAGGTCTGCCTGAAAAATCGTTCTGCATGTGTGAAAGGGCCCTAAAGGTTATATTCCCCTTATGTTCAGGGGAGGGCTGGGCCAGGGGGCAGGGTGGCAATTGCCCCCCAGGCCACCCTAACTTACATTCAAAATGGCCAACGGCCGCTCACAATTTTTTTCTTCTGGTGGAGGAAGGAAGTAGGGGCCAGGGGCGCAGCCACCAACTAACTGCAGGCAAAGGGCGGGGAGGCTGCATTGATGGGCACTGGTGAGGCTGCATTGATGGGCACAGGTGAGGCTGCATTGATGGGCACAGGTGAGGCTGCATTGATGGGCACTGGTGAAGCTGCATTGATGGGCACTGGTGAGGATTGGTGGGTGTTGAGGCTGCATTGGTGGGTGGTGAGGCTGCATTGATGTATTCTTTTTGTTAAAGATCCTTTGTTGCTATTAACATTAAATTATGTTATCACATTGTATCATATTTGTCTTGCTTCATAACACCAATATCCGTTATAATTAGTTCAATGGGCCACTTGACTGGACTTGCCCCCCAGGCCTAAGGCTGCCAGCCCTCCCCTGCTTATGTTACACCCATAATTGGAGTCTAACATGTTATGGATGCACCGGCCCCCACACATCCCCAATCCCCACTGTGCCAGCTAGTGGGGGTTCTCCCTCCCCGCCACGATTTGGGCGCCATTAAAATTAACAGGGATCACAAGGGCGTCCTTCATCCAAATCGCGATCCCACCCACAAAACAGCACCATGGTGTGAATGGAACCTTAGGATTGTGAAAAAAAAACATTGTTGCAAGATCATATCGTGAAAAGAAAGCCTGCTTTGTCCTTAACCACTTCAGCCCCGGAAGGATTTACCCCCTTCATGACCAGGCCATTTTTTGCGATACGGCACGGTGCTGCTTTAACTGACAATTGTGCGGTCGTGCGACGTTGTACCCAAACAAAATTTATGTCCTTTTTTTTTCCCCACAAAAGAGTTTTCTTTTGGTGGTATTTGATCACCTCTGCAGTTTTTATTTTTTGCGCTATAAACAAAAAAAAAGAGCAATTTTGAAAAAGAAATATATATTTTTTTTACTTTCTGCTATAATATATATCCCCCAAAAATATATAAAAAAAAGAATTGTATTCATCAGTTTAGGCCGATATATATTCTTCTACATATTTTTGGTAAAAAAGTTACCAAGTCTGCAAATTATGGGAATAGATTTATGAACTTTTATTTTTATTTTTTAATGTTTTTACTGCTAATGGCGGCGACCAGCGATTTTTAGCGGGACTGCGACATTGCGGTGGACAAATCTAAGTGACACTTTTTGGGGTCCAGTGACTTTATTACATTTATCAGTGCTATAAAAATGCAGCGATCAATGTATAAATGACACTAGCAGGGAAGGGTTTAACCCCATGGGGCGATCAAGGTGTTAACTGTGTTCCCAGGGTGTGTTCTAACTGTAGGGGGGTGGGATCACTGGGACAACACAGAGATTACTGTTCCTGATCACTAGGAACAGCAGATCTCCATGATGTTCTTTGTCAGAATGTGGGATCCGCCTTGTTTACAAATCCCCGTTCTGTCGCTGTGCACCACGTTTGCGGGTCGCCAGCGGACATCGAGTATATGAATGCCAACATGTACTGTGACATACTGAAGCAGAGCATGATCCCCTCCCTTCAGAGACTGGGCCACAGGTAGGGTTGCCACCTCATCCTTTAAAACCAAACACATCTTAATTACTCAGGTTCTGTGGTTGATTAAGGTGGAAATTAAACTCACTTGGTGCCTTATTTTCATTATATTAGCATCAGAACAACCTGTGTAATTCATATGTGTTCGGGTTTAAAAGGATTAGGGGGCAACCCTAGCTGCAGGGCAGTATTCCAACATAACGACCCCAAACACACCTCCAAGATGACCACTGCCTTTCTAAAGAAGCTGAGCGTAAAGGTGATGGACTGGCCAAGCATGTCTCCAGACCTAAACCCTATTGAGCATCTATGGGGCATCCTCAAATGGAAGGTGGAGGAACGCAAGGTCTCTAACATCCACCAGCTCCGTGATGTCATCATGGAGGAGTGGAAGAGGACTCCAGTGACAACCTGGGAAGCTCTGGTGAACTCCATGCCCAAGAGGGTTAAGGCAGTGCTGGAAAATAATGGTGGCCACACAAAATATTGACACTTTGGACCCAATTTGGACATTTTCACTTAGAGGTGTACTCACTTTTGTTGCCAGCGGTTTAGACATTAATGGCTGTGTGTTGAGTTATTTTGAAGGGACAGCACATTTACACTGTTATACAAGCTGCACACTCACTACTTTACATTGTAGCAAAGTGTCATTTCTTCAGTGTTGTCACATGAAAAGATAGAATAAAATATTTACAAAAATGTGAGGGGTGTAATTACTTTTGTGAGATACAGTGTTTATTACCTTTTTATCTTCAGCAATTCCAAAGTTTTTGCCTAATAATCCGGTCCATGGCAGAAATGTGAAAATTGCTCTGCTCCATAGGGGGGAGAACAGGTGTGAGAGGGGAAGGGGTTAATTTGGAAGCTCTGCCATTTTTGTGAATAACAATGAGCTGGAATTTCCCATTCTCGTAAATGTCATGTTATAAAGTAAGATCAAATAATTAGAGGTGGCGGCGGAGAACGAGGAAACCTGATCTGCAATCTTGGTCTTTATGAGTTTGTCGGAGGCGATAACCACATTCTGCCAATTCCACGTCTACAGTTTACTAAGCTCCCTATTATGTGTTTTTATATCCACTTACCCACCAGGGCCCTTTTTTACATTTGTTGGTTACAACAAGTTAAAAAATGTTTTTTTTGCTAGAAAATTACTTAGAACCCCCAAAGGTTATATATTTTTTTTTCAAAAACCCTAGAGAATAAAATGGCGATTGTTGCAATACTTTTTGTCACACAGTATTTGCGCAGCGGTCTTTCAAGCGCGATTTTTTTTTTGGAAAAATTACACTTTTTTGAGTTAAAAAAATAAGAAAACAGTAAAGTTAGCCCAATTTTTTTGTATATTGTGAAAGAGGATGTCACGCCGAGTAAATGGATACCAAACATGTTACGGTTGAAAATTGTGCACACTTGCGGAAAGGAGAAAAACTTAAAAATCTCCATAGGCGATGCTTTAAAAAATTTTAACGGTTAGAAGTGAAGAGGAGGTCTTTTGCTAGAATTATTGCTCACACTCTGGCGATCGCGGGGATACCTCACATGAGTGGTTTGAACACCGTTTTCATATGCGGGCGCGACTTACATATGCGTTTTCTTTGCTGCGCGAGCTCACGGGGATGGTGGCGCTTTAAAATTTTAATTTTTTAAATTTAATTTATTTTATTTTTTTAGCGCTGTTCCTTTTAAAAAAAAAAAAAATCTGGTCACTTTTATTGCTATCACAAGGAATGTAAACATCCCCTGTGATAGTAATAAAAGACCCCCCCGTCATGGGCGTCCGCAGGTAGGGGCAAGGGGGGGCAATTGCCCCCCCCGGAATCAGGGATCAGATCAGGGGTTCCCCACTAGGTCCTTATGCTCTTGAGCCATGTATGCAGTTTCTGACAGTCTCTTGGGCCATGTATGCAGTCTCTGACTGTTTCCTGTACCATGTCCGCAGTCTCTGACTGTCTCATGTGCTATGTATGCAGTCTCTGACTTTCTCCTGTTCCATGGCCGCAGTCTCTGACCGTATCCTGTACTATGTCTGCAGTCTCTGACCATCTCCTGTACTATGTCCGCAGTCTCTGACCATATCCTGTACTATGTCTGCATTCTCTGACCATCTCCTGTACTATGTCTGCAGTCTCTGACTGCCTCCTGTACCATGTCTGCAGTTTCTGACCGTCTCCTGTATCATGTCCGCAGTCTCTGACCGTCTCCTGGATCATGTCTGCAGTCTCTGACCATCTCCTGTACTATGTCTGCAGTCTCTGACTGCCTCCTGTACCATGTCTGCAGTTTCTGACCGTCTCCTGTATCATGTCCGCAGTCTCTGACTGTCTCCTGGATCATGTCTGCAGTCTCTGACCATCTCCTGTATCATGTCTGCAGTCTCTGACCATCTCCTGTATCATGTCTGCAGTCTCTGACCATCTCATGGATCATGTCTGCAGTCTCTGACCATCTCCTGTACTACGTCTGCAGTCTCTGACCGTGATAATGTAATTATGACATTGCCAAAAAGGGGCAGAGCATGGATGACCTTGAAATTATGCCCCCCCCCCCCCCGGAAAAAGTTCTGCGGACACCCATGCCCCCCGTCCCTCCTTTACACTTCACACTTCACACTATTCAGAATTGCCATTTTTTGCTATCTGAATACTGTCATTTTTTAAAAACCGGCGCTGTTGGCCGCCGAGTAAACCGGACGTGATGTTGTGCCGTTGCTTCCGGGGAAGGAGACCGGATCAGAGCCGATTTCGGCTTCCTTAACCACTTACCAACCGTAAGGTTTTCCCCCTTTAGGACCAGAGCACTTTTTGCGATTCGGCACTGCGTCGCTTTAACTGACAATTGCGCGGTCGTGCGACGTTGCACCCAAACAAAATTTGCGTTCTTTTTTCCCCATAAATAGAGCTTTCTTTTGGTGGTATTTGATCACCTCTGCGTCATTTCTGATCCCCGCTATAAACAAAAGAAGAGCGACCATTTTGCAAAAAAACACAAATTTCTTACTTTTTGCTAAAATTCAAATCCAAAAACAAAAATATAAAAAAACATTTTTTTCATCGGTTTTGGCCGATTTATATTCTTCCTCATATTTGTGATAAAAAAATCGCAATCGGCGTTTATTGATTGGTTTGCGCAAATGTATGCATTTAAGGATGATGAGAATTCATTTCTGGGGTTTTTATTATTTTTTTATCTTTTACTCGTAATGGCGGCGATCTGCGATTTTTAGCGGTACTGCGATATTGGGGCGGACATGTCGGACATTTTTGACACTTTTTTGGGACCAATGACAGTTATTCAGCGATCAGAAATTTAAATGTCCACTGATTACTGTATAAATGTCATTGGCAGTGAAGGGGTTAACTGTGTTCCCTGGGTGTGTTCTTACTGTGGGGGGGTTGGGCTACCATGGGCATGAGAGATCTAACTGATCCCAGTGACAAGGATCATTAGATCTCCCATGCCTGCACTGTCAGAATGGGGAACCGCCATGTTTACATTGGCGGTTCCCTGTTTTTTCCCTGTGGCCGCTGATCGCGGCTCGCCAGTGGACATGGGGTCTGCCTGAGCCGCGGGCACACTCCTCAGGAGTGCGGTGGGTGCGTGCCCCCTAGCGGCTGTTCGCAGATCGCCGTCTTTTTGCGGCGATTCGCCCTCAGCAACCCGACTGCCGCCGTGAAAACACGGCACGTGGTCGGGAAGTGGTTAAGATCTCCTCCTAGCTGGCGGACGCGCCGGATCAGAGCTCCGGTCTCCCGGATAGCCGACCGCCCGCTCTAAAAACCGGTACCGGGATATAGCCTGCGGCTGCAGACTATACCCCCGATGCCATCCACTTGAAGCAGCCGCCATTTATATATACGGCGATTCCCATTAAGTGGCTATGGGTGATGTTATTAAAAGTGATTTTTTTTTTTCTAAGCTGATACTCCAATACGGCTTGTCCTGTATGGTTCACATTCATGGTGGCCATACACCTAACAATTTGGACGATTCTTTACAGAAATGGACAATATGGTTGAGTCTATGAATAAGGCTCCATGTACATGGGATGCTGTTTCAACCTCCCCTGAATATTTTATGTTGACAGCTAGAAACCGGCTTCACCGGGGTCACTCGCTTACCTCGCCGGGTGGCTCTGCCCTGTCATATAAATTAACCTCCATAACAAACAGCGGGCAGACGGAGGTAGTCCTCCCAACGGGGAGGAGCTGTGTTTGTAGGTCGTTCCGGCGGCCCCTTTGCTCGGCTGTCTGCTGAACAGGCGAACAACAGAAATTTGGCCCGAACTTATGCTCAGGCCGAACCGTTCGCCCATCCTTACTCACCATTTGCCAGAGAGGTATTAAAGGAAAATTTCACTTTAAAAAAAAAAAAAATGATAATAAATGCACGTTTTTGTAGGTAAAAAGGAGCCTGTAAAGCATGGCACCAGCCATCACCCACGGCTGATCAGCCAAAGGCAGTCAGGACTTGTAGTTTTCCATTCGCAGGGCACTGTGAATGAGTCATATGACCGGGCAGGCGGAGTTGGACTCGGCCACATTTTTTTCTAACCACCTCAATACCGGGCACTTTCACCCCCTCCCTGCCCAGGCCATTTTTCATCTTTCAGTGCTGTCATACTTTGAATGACAATTAGTCATTCATCACTGTACCCATGTGAATTATTAATAATTGTCTTCACACAAATAGAGCTTTCTTTTGGGGGTATTTAGTCACTGCTGAGTTTCTAATTTTTTTTTTAACAAAAAAAAGAAAAAAGACTGAAAATTTTGAAAAAAAAAGATTTTCTTAGTTTGTCGGTAATTTTTCTCCTGCACTTATGTGCATTGATGAGGCTGCACTGATGGTCACTGATGAGGCTGCACTGATGGTCACTGATGAGGCTGCACTGATGGTCACTGATGAGGCTGCACTGATGGTCACTGATGAGGCTGCACTGATGGGCACCGATGAGGCTGCACTGATGTTCACCGATGAGGCTTCACTGATGGTCACCGATGAGGCTTCACTGATGGTCACCGATGAGGCTGCACTGATGGGCACCGATGAGGCTGCACTGATGGTCACTGATGAGGCTGCACTGATGGGCACTGAGGCGGCTGCACTAATGGGCACTGATGAGGCACCACATATGGGCACTGATTAGATGGCACTAATTAGGAGGCACTATTATGCCACACTGTTAGGCAGCACTGGTGGGCACGGATAGGCGGTGCAGGTGAGCATGGATAGGCAGCACTGATTGTAATTTAATGGGCAGCACTGATGAGAAGGCACTAAAAGTCAGCACTGACTGGCACCAGTAATGGGCGTTGATTTGTGCCACTGATGGACACTGGTTGGTGGCACTCATGGGCACTGATTGGCACTGCTGGGGCTTTACTGTAATCAGGGCACAGATTACCTGCCCTGTTCTGCCCTGCGAAGAGTGTGAGGCGAGGAGAGCCGGTTACCGGCACTTCCACATTTACATGTGATCGGTTGTGATTGGACACAGCCGATCAAATGGTTAAAGAGCCACGTTATTGGCTCGTTCCAAAGATGATAAATCACGGCAAAATGCGGGACACGTTTGTGATGCCATTACTTTTTGGACCCCAGCTGTAGTGTGACTTTGCCGTGATTGTCACACAATAAATCTCGACAAAATCGCAGCGTGCAAAGTTTATTTAAAAAAGGCGGAGTAGCTTTTTTGGGGCGACAGCGTCACACGTTATGATTTTCCGTGATTGCAGCACAATTTCTCACTCCAAAATCGCATCGCAATTGGGCTTCCATTAAAGGAGTATTAGATTTGCAAATGCATCCTGCCATTTGGAATCGCGGGCAGAATCGTGACGATTCCGCCCACGATTTAAGTTGCCTAGGTGTGAATGGAGCCTAAGGGCCCTTTTATACCAATACATTTTTCCTGCATTTTTTTTTTGCAAGAAAAATGCAGTAAAAATGTTTCCCTTTAAATCCTATGAGACTTTTCACACCACTGTGCTGTGGTTCGGTGCATTTTGAAAAGTCCTGCATGCTGCATGTTTGGTGCGGTAACTGCACCAAAACGCAGCTTCCCATTGAAATGAATGGAAATTGCGGTAAAAATGCACCCACAATTTGTATTTTTGGTGCGTTTTTGAGTCACTTGTCCATTTATAACTAGTGCAGGCGGCCCAAAACGCACCAGCAATGCACAGTAAACGCATCTGAAATGCAGCATAATCATAGTAAAAACCCATATTTGCTACAGAGCAGTGTGAAAGGGGAGGGAGAAGATCCCCGCGAGCTGTCAGATCGGGGAATGGGGGGAGCTGAGCGTAGTGTTTGTTTCTGTTTTTTTCATGCATTTATGTACATCACCCCTAGGGGCAGTGTACCCTCAACAAGTGCCCCAAAGTAGCTCCAGAACAGTGTTGCCAACCGCCAGTAAATTTACTAACAATTTGTAAAAATCTGTGATTTTTATAACTGTCTATAAATATCAGGGTCTGATAATTTGTCGTGCTGTGCTGACTTTTTAAGTGTAAACTGGGCAAACTACTTGATATGGGTATTGTCAGTGTTTCCATGTTGTGTTTAAATACCAATTGTCTTAGTTTTTAATAGGAGTTCAGTTATTTTTCAGGTTGCCAGTAAAAAACGTGCTCTGCCAGTAAGATTTTCCATGATTTTCCAGTAAAAAACGCTGCGGGAGGTTGGCAACACTGCTCCAGAACCTTTTTGGTTGTGGAGCTTTGTGCATTTTTTTCAGTGTGCATTTTGGCGCAAAACAAACGCATGGCAAAGCGCATACTTGCTTCCTACACTCGGGGTGCCATTAACAATTAACAGCGACCCAAGTGCGACCTGCAATTGCAGCCCTTTTCAAAGTGCACGGCAAAGCTCACATTTTTGTGTGGGTTGTCATGCGTTTAAGAAACGTGCAGGTGTGGGTGCAGCCTAATAGCAAGCTGCTTTTTTATGGCACCTTGAGCCTAGGTTCACACTGATACGACACTGGAAAATCAGCGAATCCTGTGCGTTTCCAGCACCACATTGAAATCGCACAGCGTCCATGTGATCTGCGGGTGTCAATGCTGAATTAACACAAAATGCAATGCGATTGCCCAAATTAGATCACGTGAGTGTGGACACCCATGCCTTGCAATTCTGGTGGGGCAAATAAAAATAAAAAGTTCCTGCACCATTTTGGTACGGATGCAATGCGATTTGAGCCATACAAAATGAATGGCTCAAATCGCACCGCGCAGGCATCGTATGTGATTCGCACAGGAATGTGGCGAGATTCCTATGCGACTCACATGTGGTGTCTTGCACTGCACAAGTGTAAAGCCAAGATTTAAAATTTTAGTGGACCTGAAAAGCAGACTCTGTTCACACCTGTGCGATTTGTCATGTGGCTTTGGACACTAAAGTCACATGGGAAAGTCACCCCCATGTTTTTTCGATGAAAATTGTTCAAATATGTGTGACTTGAATTTGCAGTTACTTTACAAAGGTTCCTGCACTACTTTGGTCCAACTTTCATGCGACTTGAGCGCTGTAGACTGCAATGTAAACCCTCAAAAGTCGCCCCTGAATGTTATGCATGCGACCGTTGTGCAACAGTTGTCCATTATCATTGGTCAAAGCCAAAGTTGCACCCATCCAAAGTTGCGTCAATGTCACATGACTTTGGAGTCGCACAAGTGTGATTTTGCAAGCTACTATGCAGAATTTTTTTCCTAGCTGCAACAGTTTAGCTTTTTTGCAACATTTATGCCCTTGGAACTTTCTTATGGTGGTATAGAAATGTACACACGGGCATTAAGGATGATCTACCCAGCCTGGAGCAGCTACAAGGGAAGAATCCGGCTGCGGTCTCAGCTCTTCTGCCTTTGGTTTTCTGTCCACTATTATTTGCTGATCAGCCCCACCTTGTGGTCACAAGGGGCAAATGCAAGGTTTCTGCCCAGAAAATAAAATCGGTCTAGAACGCTTTATTATTGGAGTCGCTCAGAGCACAAAATATGATTATTTTTTTTTCACTCCTGCTGTAAATGGAAGAACAGGTGCTGTGGAGTTCTGTGCCATACCAGAGTCTGATTTTAGAAACAACAGCTTAAAGTGTTACTAAACCCACAACAGTAAAATCAGTCTGTATATGCAGCATAGCATGCTTGTTATACTCATTGTAGAACTTAAGGGATTAATCATTGCGTAAAAAGGCTGTTTTATGCTGTATGCATAGATCTTCCCCTCCCTGCACTGTCTTATCTGGGGAAATCCGCTATCACACAGGCAGGGTAGTCCTCCTGCACATGCTCAGTTGTGTCTTTTATGCTGGAGAGAACATTCACTTGTTCTCAGAGCTAGCCAGGTCACATGATATTGACATCACACATGTGGGCGTGTATACAGGCTGTAGTGGAAATCTCCTCCTACCTGAACTCTCACCACTGGAGAAACTATGCAGTGTATCACTGACCGTGGTATACAGATCAGCCAAAAAGGTATACAGTGGCAGTATTTTAATATAAAAAGATGATTTATAAGCTGTGGGCACTGTGGTGGGCGGCAGATGGACAATTTTCATATTACTGGGTTTAATAACACTTTAAAGTCACAAATTCTATAAAAGTAATCCATACGAATTCACTACTTAACCACTTGCCGACCGCCAACCGCAGGTTGACGGCGACAAAGTGGTGCAATATCGCAAATCGCCGTCATCTGACGGCGGCTGCGAGATCGTGCACTGTGAGCGCGCGCTCACTGTGTTCGGGGAGGGCCAGGGAGCAGGTGCGGCGGCCTCGATTGCCGCCGGCTACCCGCAATGCCCCCCCCCCCCGAGTGAAAGAACGGAGGTCCGTGTAAGTAAACACGGACCTCCGTTCTGTGAAGAGGGAAGGGCTGTGATCGCTCCCCTTCCCCTGCTAGGGCAGTCCCCCCACAGTTAGAACACGCCCAGGGAACACAGTTAACCCTTAGAGCACCCCCTGCAGGTTAACCCCTTCACTGCCAATGGCATTTACACAGTAATCAGTGCATTTTTATAGCACTGATCGCTGTATAAATGCCAATGGTCCCAAAAAAGTGTCAAAATGGTCCGACATGTCCGCCGAAATATCGCAGTACCGCTAAAAAATCACAGATTGCAGCCATTACTAATAAAAAATAAAAACCCCAAAAATTAATTCTCATAGTCCGTAAATGCGGCCACTTTTGCGCAAACCAATCAATAAACGCTGATTGCGATTTTTTTTATCGCAAATATGAGGAAGAATATAAATCGGCCAAAAATGGTGAAAAAAAATGTTTTTTTATATATTTTTTTTTTGGATTTGTATTTTAGCAAAAAGTAAGAAATTTGTTTTTTTTTTTTGCAAAATTGTCGCTCTTCTTTTGTTTATAGCGGCGATCAGAAATGACGCAGCGATGATCAAATACCACCAAAAGAAAGCTCTATTTGTGGGGAAAAAAGGACGCAAATTTTGTTTGGGTACAACGTCGCACGACCGCGCAATTGTCAGTTAGAGCGACGCAGCGCCGAATCGCAAAAAGGGCTCTGGTCCTAAAGTGGGAAATCCTTCCGGGGCTGAAGTGGTTAAAATGATTGTAAACGATCACCTTGAAAAACAACCCAATCAGTTTAAAATAGAAGTGAGAGGCAAAACATTTGTGTATAGCTATAAAAAAAACATTCTAAATACCTTTTTTTTCAGTTTTTTATAAGTAATACATTTCCTCTCTTCTCAGCTGCATAAGAGCTGGGGGAGGAGAAACAGCAGTAAACTGATCTTCCCAGTGAATGGCTGTGCAGGGGGGAGGTGTCAGGACAAGTCTGGTCACTGGAGGAGAGCAGGCTGAGTTCCCAGCACAGCTAGAAAACTGACCACGTTGTTCAAGGCACTGTTTTACCACTTGCCGCCAAATCATGCACGTGTACGTCAGGCCTCGACAAACCCCAGGCGCCAGGTCGCCATGGCGACCAGAAATCGCGTCCTGGCGAGTGACTTCCGTTTCTTCTCTCCCCATGGTAAAACAGCTGTCAGATTCAGCGTCGGATTCAGCGAGAGCTGAGAGCCGTTCTCGGCTTCATTTAACAGCTGTTAAACTTGCGGCTGCCCGGATATTTGTTTCCACTTAGACTGAAGAAAAGTAACAAACAGGCTGCCTGGAATAGTTGTTGAGAGTTAGAAGAATAAACACAACAATGTATCTTATGGTTCTTTCAAAGCTTTACCAATTTGAAAGGACTGTCGGGCCTCTAGTAACGAAACTTTCTTGGTATTCTATGTAACAACACAAATAAGAAGATTGAGAGTTGTTGATAAGGTCCGTCGGACAAACAATGAAAAGAAGTCAGATTCACCTTTGTTTATAGGCCCGTCGGCGTTCAAATTGTCGACAATTTACTTCGGCTCTTGCCGAGAGTCGAGAGCGACTTAGGCTGCGACTTAGACTGTCGACAAAATGGTACCCCTCTCTTCTTTGCCTTCAGTGAGCGGTCCTGCGCTAAAGACCAGCGGTACCGCTGGACCGCGGACCCCAAACAGCTCCGGACTGC
>BLSH010349344.1:507889-519221 GCA_018402905.1 Glandirana rugosa | reverse complement strand
AAAGACACACGGATTGGTCACAAAACGACGTGACACACTCCAAGAAAATCAGCACTGGTGCGGCTGCATTGGTGGGTAGTGAGGCTGCATTGATGCATTATTTTTGTTAAAGTTCCTTTGTTGCTATTAACATTAAATTATGTTACCACATTGTATCATATTTGTCTTGCTTCATAACATCAATATCCATTCTAAAACCAGGTGGGCATGGATGGTGAGCTGATTCGGTGGTTCAATGGGCCACTTGACTGGACTTGCCCCCCAGGCCTAAGGCTGCCAGCCCTCCCCTGCCTGCTTACTCACAGCAGAATCCAATCTGTGGGTGCCCGGGACTGGATGTCCGTTGGTACTGGCCAGTCATCAGGCAGACACACTGAACAGTGCCATGCCTATGTAAACAAGGCAGATCTCCGTTCTGACGGGGGAGAAGTGATAGATTTGTGCTCCTGGAAAGCAGGGAATAAAATCCATCACTAGATTGACTAAAAGAACCTCACACAGTGCAGCAAAACACTGGTTAGGCACACAGAAAACCCTTTGATTGCCTCTGATGTTTAACCCCTTCCTAGCCAGTGTCATTAGTACAGTGACAGTGCATAATTTTAGCACTGGTCACTGGTTCCCACAAAGTGTCAAGAGTGTCAGTGCCTGATTGTCAGCCGCAACATCACATTCCAGTATATATCCCATAGTTTGTAGACGCTATAACTTTTGTGCAAACCAATCAATATACGCTTATTGGGATTTTTTTTTTACAAAAAATATGTAGCAAAATACATATTGGCCTACAATTATGAATACATTTAATTTTTTTTTTATTGGCTGTTTTATAGCAGAAAGTAAAAAATATTGTTTTTTTTTTGTTTTCTTATTAAATTGTATGACTTTTTTTTAGTTAAAAGAGCAAAAAATAGACACAGAGGTGATGAAATACCACCAAAAGAAAGCTCTATTTTTGGGAAAAGGGACATAAATGTTATTTGGGTACAGCATTGCATGACCGCACAATTGTCAATTACAGTAACGCAGTGCCGTATCACAAAAAATCGCTTGGTCATGAAGGGGGGGAGAAATCTTCTGGCGATCAAGTGGTTAAAAACCCCCCCAAAAAAACAAACCTTTAATATCACTTTAATCCACCCACCTAGCTTTACTGAAGGAGTCTGAGCCTTGTCTAAAATGTAAATGAATTGGACATTCTGATGAGCACAGTTGCAGCATTTCCTGGATCGTTTTATTAGTTTACCGTTGCTTGTGTGGCCCTAAGGGCCGGTTCACACAGGGGCGATCCGACTTCAGGCGCGACTTTGCTAGGCGGTCTGAACGCGACTTCAACATTACTTCAGCGTGACTTTGGGCTACTTACAATGCGACTTAAAGCGACCTCTATGCCAGGCGACTTTGCCTGTGGCCAATCAGAGAAGGGAGGGAGGGGGCTGTCTGGGTAATTTGTGGGGTAAATTCTTTTTTCTGTAAAGCCGCTTCAATATAGATGGGGATCCAACTTGGAGGCCACTTCCAATGAATTCTATGGGCACAAGTTGGGTAGAAATCGCTTTAAAGTAGTAAAGGAACCTTTTTTGAAGTTGGAGCGACTTCAGTAGTGTACATTAAGACGGCTCCCATTCACTTCAATGGGATTTCTTATGTCAAGCAACGTGGGGCGACACAAGTCATAAGCTTTAGGCCCCATTCACACCTGTGCATTCCCTGAATGTGCACAGAAACACGCATTTTTTACAAATGTGTGACGCTCTTGTGTCTCCATTTGTAGGCAGCTGTAGTCTATTTTCTCCACTGTAGGTGGCGCTTGTCTGTAGCAGCATTGCAGTTGGAGAGGAAGTCAAGAGGAACATGGTTCCTCTATGGTTTCCTGGGTCACTGGGGAAGCTATCCAATTGGTGCCACCCCATGTGACTTTAGCAGCCATCTTGGTTCAGGCAGAGTCTATTTAAGACTCTTGCTCCCAGGCTTGGCATGCATTTTTGCAAGTGGATAAAGTAGGGACAGAACTAGCGGCAGAGAAAGATTCCTAACAAGGAGGGGAAGTGTAGGGCTCGAGACACCTCTGGACATCTTCCCGTTTGGGCAGGAGACGACCAGGCTGCATTCTGCCCTTCCTAACAGGTGCTGTCAGTTCAGCTGATTGCTGCTCTCTACAAGCTGCTATCCTGTGAGTGTCCCTGGTTGCGCTGCCTTCCCCCCGGGTTTATCGTGAACTTGGACTGTGTGTGTTATTGCCGCTGCACCCCACCTACACATGAATTGTTAATGGCACCCAAAACGTGGCTTGCTGATGCATGCTTCGTCACATGACATGCGTTAAATAAAAAAAAAAAAAAAAGCGTGTGACACTTGATGCCTGAAAAGGCGTGCAAACCTCTTTGGCTGTGCACTTGTTGTGCTGCCCTGTGCGTGACACCATGGAACATGGACAAAAACACATGTCCTAACCCGTGTTCCCACTCCACTTAGTATGAAAAGAAGTTTTCTTACAAAGAATCATTATTCTATTATACAGAAAGTACCGTTGTTCTATTTAACTACACAATACAGAATACGAACAGGAATAACCTGAACAAAAAAAGTATTGTTTTCTGCCTCCTTTTACGTAGAACGGTAGGGAAAACTTTTGACACATTTACATATTTCATAGAGTACCACTGGCAGCTGGTGTTTTTTTTTTGGGGGGGGGGGCTGCAAACAACCGCCCCCCCGTCGGTCAGTGGCACCCCCCCCAATGTTGTCGATCGGATCACTCGGAACCCCCCTCCCTGCAGGCAGCCGGTCATCCAGCCCCAAACTTACCCCATCTATGTTGCGGGTGGACAGCGTTCCTATGGCCGGTGACTTGCATCGCGTCTCCTCCTCCTCTGCATCACGGCAGCACCGCCGTGCGCCTCCTCCTTTTAAACATCCAATAGGATCGCCTGTCTTTTCAGCCAATCGGATGACAAGTATTGGGATTTGCTTCCTGATTGGTTGGGAGGAGGATCAGTGTGACAATAGCAATTTTCATTCACTATTGTCACATAACTGGGTGGGCTCCAGGGTGGGCCCCGAGCCCACCCTTTTTTTGAAGTTTATTAGAGCCTCTGGCTCTAATCACGTTCTTCAAAAAAATAAAATCCCTATTGGAATCCATGCATCTGGCGCCCTGCATGTAGATTAGGGGGCCGGATGCGTGGATGGGGAGGTGGCGCCCATGCGCCCCTAATGGGCGGGCCGCCACTGTAGAGAGAGGGATATAACATCTGTCAGGTTTTTTTTTTTCGCCATCTGTATCCCATTGGGGAGATTTACCTTCACTTCCTGTCCCATACACAAAGCAGGAAGTGAAAGGAAATCTCTGTAAATCAAGGGAATCTGTTGGTCACCAGGACTAGTGTCCCCATTGGAAGATTTCCCCTTTATTACTGTTCTGGGGACAACCCAAAATTTGTTATTTTCTTTAACTTTCACTTTCTATGATAATGATAAACAAGACAAATAGAGAGGGGGAATCTCCCTAACTGGGGCACAGACAGCGATAAAAACCCGACAGGGTGTCAAATCCCTCTGCACTCTATCCAAAACTAAAAAAATAAAAATAAAAATAAAAAAAAAAATGTTTGCCTTTAGCATAGCTCCCAACTTTCCCTGATTTTGAGAGACTTTTTCTGAATTTGAAAAGTTCCTCTATCCTTTTTTTCCTTCTATGCAGTTGTATATAAAATGCACTTTTTATATTTTAAAAAGTGTTTCCCAGCGCTAAACCTTTCATCAAATTTCTAAATTGTTGCATTTGTAAATTTCAAAATCTAATATAAAGGAATAGTAGTGGTAAAAAAAAAAACACTTGTGGGATTAACTCATTTTTTTTGTATAATTTTCCTTTACGGGGACGTGGCCAGGGGAAGCGTCCTATGTCTTGTCTTGCTAATAGGTGTCTTGTTCCCATCTCAAAAAGTTGGGAGGTATGCTTTACCTTAAAGCAGGTCTTGCTGATTTTCAGTCCAGTAGTTCTGTAGATGAAATGTCTCCATCTTGTGGATTTTTTATATAACTACAGTTACGGGTGGAAACGCTGTTAATATTCAGTTCTGGGCACTGGAGGTCTTTTCATAAATGTTTGCACACAATATATACATCTTTTCTAATTCCATTCAATTAATTTAAATTACCGGGTGAAAATTGTGTGAAAACTTTTATAAATAGATATTTTACACCTGTCCAGAAAAATAAGTTTGGGGTCGGGGGGGGTTGGGGTGGGGTTGCTGAGGGGTTTGCAGTTACAAACCTAAAGCTTTATAATTATGGGCTTAAACTTTTAGAATGCCTTTAATAGGTAGTCACATTTATCAAAGGGTCCTTGCAACTTGAGTGATTAAAAGATTTGTATTTAAAAATAGAATAAATGGCTGCATAAAACAAGTATTATCCTGTCAGCCAATATCTAGAAGAAGTTTGGTTACATACTTAGTCTTAGGAAGAAGCCGCTGGAACTTCCCTATCCAGGATCTTCCTGCCTCAGAAGTTTCTGTCCCTTCGCTTGTGTGTCAGGGTTGGTCCTCCCTTCATGTCTTCATGAGTATCTTGGGCTTGATGGTAACCTCCTTTTGAAGCAGTGACATGTGCCCAGCTTCACTCCAGACCATTGCAACAGCTTTATTCATGCAAGACTAGACTTTCTCTGGCATATTGGATTTCCAGCTTGGGTATGGAGTCAAGGAAATACTTTTCTCTAAAGATGTGGGAAGTTCTTATAATGGATGCCAGCCTCTGGGGCTTGAGAAGAGTCCTGTCTGTGCATGGCGCCTTGAGTTTTTGGAGGAGGTGCATCTTCCAATCAACATCCTGGAGTAAAGGGCAATTTGTTTGTCCCCTGAATGCAGGAGCTGTGACGTCAGCCAACTAGAATTCAGTGGACAATGCCATGGCAGTGTCCTACATCAACGATCAAGGAGGCACCATAAGTTCCAACAACACTAAAAAACTTCAGGGCCCCCTTCAAAAACTCACCAAAGTAGCCTGGGAGTCCCTAGTCAGATTGACCTGAAAAAAAACAAACATTGACTTACTAGTTATGGACTCAACCAGATCTGGGATGAGTCCTAAATCTACATATACATGCGGTACAAAAATACACAGGCATTCAGGGAGACTTATACCTGCTAACTGACCCTTGTTTGGAACCAAATTCCTTTGTTCCTATTTGCTCCTTGGCTGACCCACTTTTTGGTCTAATGTATAGCTATCTATGAAAATGTACTATTCAATTAGGAAATCTCTTATTCTGCACTAAATTTTCATCTTGTCACTTTCTGATCTTGCTTTTTGATTTAAAAAAAAAAGCCAGGGTAAAGGAAAAGTAATGTTAGAAAATAACGATTCTGGGTTTAGCCAATAATTTTTGGCATATACATTCTTAATGGTTTGCATAATAGGGGTGGTTGGCTAAATACATTGTGCTGCAAGGTGTCCCTTTTTCTCCTCTCAGAAAGTTGTGGTCTGAAGACTAATCTGTTATCACAATACTATATATATGGTGCCTAATATACTTGAATCTCCACATTCAATTAAATCCATCAACCATGTCTATATAACTATGTCTAAGCTGTTTGGTAGCCTGACCTTCTAGTAGTGTCTGTATGTTACTTAAATGAGAAGTATGGCCAAAGCTCTTTTGGCCATACTTCTCCTGTGGATCACGAGTGCACTTAGTTCTGCACTTCTGCGACCCCCGATTCAGCCGACAGCAGGCTAAAGTCCACTGTCGGCTGATATCACGGAGCCAGTCCATGCTCTACAGGGATCCCGACAATAATGTTGGATCCACCCAGTTGCCTGACCGGCAGCTGGCTTTTAGCCCCTCAGCACACAGCGGAGTGCCTGAGCCAGCCATTCCTGCCCATCCACAGCCTGGATCTCCAGTGAGCGCTGGAGGGGCAGAGCAAAGAGAGAGCACAGTGACAACCATCCCTCTGTGGACCAGAGAATGTAGCGTTAAAGCCAACGGGGGACAGCTGCAGTTTGGTTCGATGCTGCAGCCATCTATGTTTTAATTTTTGTCAGTAGAGTAATTACCAGAGGTGAATGTATATTTGTGCATATACATTGTTTCCAAACAGGAGGTTGTTTATTGCTCTATTGCATAATTTGCGTAAAAAGGCTGACATTTGTTTGCAACGTTTTGGCATCTCTTAAGCCATAGAAGGTCTGCCATGCAAGAAAGTCTGCAATATAAGGATTTATGACTGTGTTGTGACATGGAGTTAAAATGTGTACAGATGGGGTAGGAGTAAAAAGTTCAACTGCCTTGAAAGGGGGACATGACAGAAGATTTTAGAGAACCACTAATTCTGTCACTTACATTGAGCTGAAACAGAACAAGGAAATAGACCCTAGCCTCGATATGACCACTTTTCCTAAGAACAGAATCAGAGGGAGCTGATGTTCTGCCAGGGACCCTCTCACAGGAGTTTTGACTTGGATGCAAACTATCCCTAAGTCACCCAACAGGTACTCGTGGACCTGGAGGTTGGTAGGTGCCAGAAAAGCCTTAGGAATAAGTCTATAGAACTGCCCTATCCAAGATCCTTCCTGCCTCAGAAGTTTTTGTCCCTTTCGCTGGTGTGCCCATGCCCTTTAGTCTCAGGGCTGGTCCTCCATTCAGGTCTGAATGAGTATATTGGGCTAGATGGTAACCTCCTTTTGAAGCAGTGCCATGTGCCCAGTTTCACTCCAGACCATTGCAACTCAACATTTTGGAAACATGGAACAAACAGACTCAGTCCCTGGACCACTTCATACATTTGACCTGCAGGGCCAGGCTTTCTCTGGCATAGTGGATTTCCATTTTCCAGCCTGGGCCTGGAGTCCATTAAATCATTTCCCTAAAGATGGGGATAATGAATGCCAGCCTCTCGGGCTGGAGAAGAGTCCTGGATGACCTGCCAGTGCAGGGCATCTCAGGTCTTTGGAGGAGGTGCACCTTCCCATCAATATCCTGGAATTCAGGGCAATGTGGTTGCCCCCTCAATGCAGGATCTCTTAGCTGTGAGGTCATCTAACTAGAATTCTGTGGACAATGCCATGGCAGTGTCCTACATCAACCATCAAGGAGGCACCATAAGTTCCAACAACACTAAAAAAAACTCAAGGTCCACCTCAAAAACTCAGTAGTCTGGAAGTCCCTAGTCAGACTGACATGAAAAACCAAACCAAATATTGAATTACTAGTAAGGGACTAAACCAGATCTGGGATGGGTCCTAAATCTACATATACAAATATATATATATATAGAGGCAAACCATTAAATCAATCCACTTTATTATACGCAAAACATATACATATACAATAATAAAACCACCTCCATTACGCTCAGACAAGATCTGTAAAGATGCCCTTGTGGATGCCTAATCATTTCTCATCAAATAGTATATTCTGGCAATTCAAAAGATAGTTCCATATGTATATGGTAATAAAAAAACGTATTAATTGTACCATAAATATTGTACAAAAACCAGCATGGCTTCGCTTGATAATAGAGCATCCATTAGTTGTAAACATTATATATCCATTTAAACATGTATAATTCCACTTTGGCACTAGATGTACATGCTCCGTATAAGCTGTATATCCATAGTGGATCCAATGTATCACCCTAGAAGTCTATAATGGACTGTGAATCCCATCCAACTAGGCATACTGTATATTGCTACTGCTCTTAATACAGTGTGGTCCTGAGGAGGACTTGGTATCTCAAAGCAACACGGGTATTTTCCACCTCCCTCACACACCATTAGAGGACCCTATGCACTCATATGTGTCCAAGCAGATGATTGGAGACCTTAATATAGAAAATGCAAATTTCATGCAGTGATTAACAATAGATAGATGAATCGTGGTCTAGAGGAGGATTCCATTATGGTAGGTCTCTTTATCTCCCTCACCATAAGTTGCACCATTCAATTCAAAGAGTAGCAAACTTGATTCTCATCTCTTGTTTGGACCCCGTTGTCCACATCCCAGGTGTAGAAATATAGACAGGTGGATGTTTTCAGTCATCTGCATCTGGGCTCTCCACCCAGAGTTTCCTCCAAGTCCTTTCCCAAAAGTGGGGGAGTTGAGCATGGCTCTTTAGGCAATCAAATTCAGCCACAAACTCGACAGGCTTGTCACCAGGTCCAGGGACCACCTGGCCTTAGTTTTGGATGCTCTGATGACTCCTTGGAATAAGTTCAATCTAAGACTTCCTCCTCTACAGCTCATCCCTCATCTGCTCTACTGGATTGAGATTGTGAGTATACCAGTCATTCTCATTGCACCAAACTGGCCCAGGATGGTGCGGTACTTTGACATACTCAGATTTTTGCAAGACTTTCCATGGGCCCTACTGGATTGTTTGGACCTTCTCTCCTAAGGAATGGTCCACCATCCTGCTTCTCAGTTGATGGCTTTACCCACATGTCTGTTGAATCCCAGTTCTTTAAAGTCAGGGGGCTATCAGAGATTCCTAGCCTCCTGAAGCCTAAGAATTTGACTTCTTGAAAAATCCACTATTGATAGCCTTCTTTGCATGGTGCAAGACTAGGAAATTCCATCCTACAAAGTAATGAGTGAGACATATGCTGTCCTTTCTCCAGTCTTGTCTGCATGTAGCAGTACAGTCAATGGGCAAATCTCAGCTTGGCCTTTCGGTTAGCTTCCATAATTGAGGCCTTTGTGTTGAGTATTGTGCACATTTCTCCCCTTGTACTGTACATTCCTGTGACTCTGTGAGACCTTAACCTGGTTTCTTTCAGCTTCTGAGGTTGCCCTTTGAGCCCATTAGGGATATTTCTTTGTCTGACCTCACTTTCAAGTTGACTTATCTCATTTCTATCATCTCAGTGAGGAGGGTTTCTGATTTGGCAACATTAACTTGTAAAGAACCATTCCAAGTGCTATATAAGGACAAGATTATTCTGAAGCCTTAAGCTTTCTCCCCAAGAGGGTTTCCTCCTTCCAGTTCAATCAGGACATTGCCCTTCTCTTATGTTCTGTTCTGAAATACTGTATAGTAAACAGGATTTTTGATTTGTCAGTAAAATAGGACACCAATCCTTCCTCTCAAACCCTTATGATTCACAGGGCTAGATAGGTTAGTCTTAGATTGTGGATGCAAGTAGATTTATAGATTTTAGTATTAGGATGAACTTCCACTTTAAGATCTTGTGTCCAGTACTGTTCTCCAAGAAAATTATTTTACTGGTAAGTCAAAATTCCTATTTTTTTTATATATAAATGGTAATGCTGCTTCCTCTGCTGCCTGGACGGAGCAACCCTACCTTTTTAGTTTGGAGCACATTCCGTGTTATGTTCAGGCACACATCCTAGTATAACCACAAGCAGAAACTCATATTTCCGTATAAACAGGAATGCGAGTCCTTGCAGGTGCCAATTTGTGTTGCTGTGCTGCGCAATACAGCATCTGCATTATCTGCATTATTTGGCAATTACCATTGACATAAATACTGTACATGCTGGCTTTTTTTCAAGTTTATGCCATGCCCTCTGATTGTATCTGGTTTCCCCTGTCTATGTGAGATCTCTGTGCTTTACCACCCACCATGTGACCTCTACACTTCCTCCAACTTGCTAGGACCTGAAACCATGTACTTTTTCATTAGTAAGAAAAAGTAGTAGTTGACTATCCCATATGGACTTTCCAAGAAGTTGAAAAATATTTTGTGTGATAATGAGCAGTTTAAAATATGCCTGAAACCCAGAATAAAAATGTGATATATTGCAGCTTACCAGTCTGTGAATGTGGTGGCTGCATTCGTTTTCAAGCTTTATTCTTTTATTTTCATCTTGTGATCTTGCCAGTAACACAGTTCCTGTGACCCATAGTGTTTCTTTGTGTGACTCAATTGATATGTATATGTAGATTCTTTTGCACCCGCCGCTGGGAGTGCTGGCAAGGGATATAGCCTGTGCCTTTTGCTACTGTAGTTCAAGGAAGAGGAGAGATCCCTTGTGCCGCACATCTGTATGATCCTATGGTAGTGGTAAGAGTGGCAACCTCACCCTGTACTCCAACCAGGCCAAGCCCCCAACTGGTTTCACTCCAGCCATGACTCCGCTCTGGGGGACGGAGCGAAATACATTGGGGGCATGGCCTGGTTGGAGTCCAGGCCAGGGGCAGACTGACAACTCATGGGGCCCCTGGGCAATAGGAGATTATGGGGCCCCCAAGCTTACAGATGGCTGCCATGTGGCAGCCATCTTTTTAAAGCAACATTAATGTGGGCATACCCATGCGGAGGGGCACCAAGATCTGCGACATGCAAAGTGGCAGGGGACTTAAATCTGGTGACCCAGTAAAGGCACCAGGAGCCTCTCATGGGCAGTACCACCCCAACAGCATCATGGACTCCTCGGCCCCCTACCAGGGAGATGCTGACCTGCGGCACACATAGAGCACTGAGGTCATGACTACAGCCATGGCCCCAGTATAACCAACAAACTCAACTTTTATCACTTCCATCAGCTCATCCCCTCCAGTTATACATTTTTATACTACTTGCCCCACCTGATTACATTGTAAGCTCTTATGAGCAGGGCCTTCTTAACCCCCATTTATTATATTGTAACTGTACTGTCTCCCTTTATATTGTAAAGTGCTGCGCAAATTGTTGGGGCTATATAAATCCTTTAGAATAATAATAACCACTTCAACCAGAGGACGTGCCATTATGTCCTTTTGGAGGAAGTGGTTAACTGCTTATCAACCATATAACTTTCATATACAGCGGCCCCAGCTGCGCAGGATCACATACCTAGTACGTGATCCTGCACTTCCAGGTCTGGGGCGAGCGCACTGCTGGCGGTCCGCTCCCGCTGTAATTATGCACAGGAGGAGCTGATTGGCGGGTACCACAGACTCGATGTCCGCCGGCATCCGCCAATCCTTCGGTACAGAGGGAGAACGGCGGTCTGCCTATGTAAAGAAAGCATATTGCCGTTCTGTCAGTACATAAGGCATGGATCATGTGTTCCTGTACTGATCCATGCCTTCCCCTAGTACAAACACCTCTCCCACAGTAAATAAATAGGGACCCCCGGTTCGCTTCGCACCAGAACATGTGAACAGGCAAAAAATGTGTGTGAACATTCAAACACCGTTAAAGTCTATGGGACCCGAACATGAAAAGACCAGATGCTTTGGGTCTGGTTTGGATATTAAGGGGAACCCCGTGCCAGAGTTTAAAAAAAATTGACGTGGGGTCCCCCATAAAGTTCAAACCAGACCCTTATCTGAGCATGCAACCTGGCCAGCCAGGATGTGGGGGGGGGGGGGGGGGC
>BLSH010349344.1:479171-490162 GCA_018402905.1 Glandirana rugosa | reverse complement strand
ACCCCCCCCCCCCCCCCCCCGGTTCGGTTCGCACCAGAACATGCAAAAAATTTGTGCAAACATTCGAACACAGTTAAAGTCTATGGGACCCGAACATGAAAAATCAAAAGTGCTCATTTTAAATACTTATATGCAATGTTATTGCCATAAAAAGTGTATGGGGACCCGGGTCCTGCCCTAGAGGACATATGTCAATGCAAAAAAAAGTTTTTAAATCAATCGTTTTTTCAGGAACATTGATATTAATAATGCTTAAAGTGAAACAATAAAAATGAAATATTCCTTTAAATAATGTGCCCGGGGGGTCCCTTAGTCTGCCTGTAAAAGGGTGCACCTCTGTGATGTTTAGAATAGTGCCAGAGCAAAATTACATTTGTAAAGGAAAATTTGTCTTTTAAAACCACTCGCAGCTGTAATGTATTGCCGGCTTCCGGCAATATAGAAAAAAAATCACTGAAAAAATTAGCGAAGGGTAAACCACCCCCCACCCCCCCGAGTCCATACTAGGCCCCCAGTCCATACCAGGCCCTTCGGGTCTGGTATGGTTTTTAAGGTGAAACCCGCACCAACATTTTAAAAAAAAATTTACGTGAGGTTCCCCCTAAGATCCAAACCAGACCCTTATCCGAGCATGCAACCTGGCCGGCCAGGATAGGGGGGGGACGGGGCGGGTGAGCGCCCCCCCCCTCCTGAAAAGTACCAGGCTACATGTCCTCAACATGGGGAGTATGGGTGCTTTGGGGCAGGGGGGGCTCTACACCCCCCCACCCCAAAGCACCTTGGGGACAAGAGCCTCTTTCCCACCACCCTGGGCTGTGGTTGTGGGGGTGTGCGGGCAGGGGGCTTATCGGAATCTGGAAGCCCCCTTTAATATTGGGGACCCCAGATCCTGACCCCGCCATGGAAATTAGTATCAGGTACATCGTACCCCTACTAATTCACCAAAAAGTGTCAAAAAAGAAAAAAACACAGGAGACAATTAGGGACAAGTACTTTATTAAAAAAGAAAAAAAAAAGAAAAAAGTGTCCCCCGTTGTAACCCATCGTCAATCACGGCGCGCGACGCACCCGAAAAAAAAAAAAAAAAGCTGCAACAGCTCCTCCTCCATGGGAGGCCTCCCGCCATCTGCACATTCTTTGCTTTGACAGTTTATTTATATGGAGGGGTGGGGCCACCCGGTGATGTAAGAGTGTGACCCGCCCCCTCTGATGTCACATGACGTCAGAAGGGGCGGGGTCGCTGGCTTACGTCGCTGGGTGGCCCTGCCCTGCCATATAAATGAACTGGCAAAGCAAAAAGCGTGCAGACGGCGGGAGCCCTCACAATTGGGAGGAGCTGTGTGCACCGTCTGCGAGCAATATCTGTTTATGAATAACCCTATACAGGTCTGTACTAAAACGTAAAATGTCAAATGATAAATGATATGCATGCTATGTAAAGCTTTATACTTTAATAGCGAAATATTGAGGAAAAAAAAGTATTGCCAGGCACAGTGCACCCATTTTTTTGGATTTGAGGTGGTCCTGTGGTCCCTCCCTGCATACTTACCCAAGTCCTGTATCAATACAGAGCTGTGCCCTCTGCAGCAGTGCTGGTTCTCTTTCCCCTCTCACTGGCTGAGAGACAACAGCGGAAGCCATTGACTCTTGCTGATATCAATCAAATTATGTCAACCGAAAGGGGGGGGGGTGCTGAGCTGCACTGTGTGCTTATTGACACACACAGCCCAGCTCAGGGGCAAGCCGCAGGTGAGCCTCATAGGTAATGGCCTCCTCTGGTGTACAGAGAAGATGGGGAGCCAGGACCGCTGGAGGAGGCCCCAGAGAAGGAGATTTGGGGCCAATTGGTGCACAGGGCAGGCAACTATAACATGTTTGTTATTATGTAGCAAGAAAAATATCCCATAGGCTGCGCATCAAAGCCAACCCTCTATGATAGATTATGTGGCAGCCTCACATTTTGACTTCTGGAGCTGAGATAAGCTCCTTCCTCAGCCAGCATTCTCAGCGGTGGGCACAGGACTAAAAACCCCTCTGAGCCTGAGTGGCACACATAATTTTCATGTTTGTTAATTTAATTAAAAAGCAAAAACAAAAAACAAGAATTATAACAGCTTTAAGCCTAGTAAAATTATTGGGAAGCAGAATGCACTTGGAATCTAGCTCTGCTTAACCTGAAACTTTTTTTTTTTACCTCTCCGAGCTCAAATTCTGACCATTGTCCATAATCCTGGTTATGATGAAATTACATTCATAACAAGTGACTACCCAAATGTATGTGAAAATGACCACTAATTAGGTACCAAACACCCCTATATAGTACAAGGTGAATAAAGCTGATGGAACACATTACATCTCTTGAAGAGAGTAGACATAAAATCAATATTATGTTGGATACCTATCAAATCCTGATTTCATTCTATTTAAAAAAAACATTGGTTGTGAGAAATATTGATACAGCTAGAAAAGCTGGCATTGGGAGAGTGTCCACTGAAATATCATTAAAGCGTCAGCACTCCTACATCACACCCCTCAGCTCTCTTGCTTGAGCATAGTTTGGCTAAGTGACACCTGGAGGGTCCACAAATAGCTGCTGCAATTAGCATCTGACCCTACTCAATTTATGCCTTAAAGCTTCGTATGAATGCTGAGATTGATTCATACTCTGAATTAAATTGGACTCTGCACAGGAACAGAAAATCCAAGAAAACTTTAATTACTTCTTACATTATATGCTGTTTATTTTGCATGGTCTATTTTATATAAAAAAAATTCTGTAAATATTTTCTTGCACCATGTTTTCTTTTTCTCCTTAAAATATTTAAAATTGTTGAACTGTCTAAATGCTCTAAATAAGAAATGGAAGCAAACCCTTGCCTGTTTAAATCACCCTATCACTCTGTTACCTTCCTGTCTGGCGTGACAGTCAAAATTGTTACAGCAGATGCTGTGGACATTGCTTGTTTTCATTAAAACTTGTGGTGGCAGCATCTGTTTCTGGCTGTCAAGCATTAACTGCAGAGTTAACCGTCCCAGTGGCAGTCACTCTGTCTGCTGGTTGTTTAAAGTAGAATTCAGGAATAATGTTACTACTCTTAAAAATGCTCCCTATCCTAACATCTATGCTGGCTAACCTATGTAAGGAAGATGTCTATACCTATTCTCAGCCTGCTACAGTCCGTTCTTGTGATCCCGTGTCAGCTGTGTCAATGGCTAGTAAAGCCTGGAGTGGTGGTTTCATATATAAGCATCATTTTCTCATCCGTTGTCGGTGCTCCTTCCTCTCCCCTGCAGCCACCACTGGTTGACACAGTGGCAGGATCATATGACCAGACTGGAGCGCCCTGAAAATAGGTAAACATCTTTCTAGAATCCCCCTTCTAATGTCTTTGTTAGAAGGGGGATGGGGACATTTTTAAGAATAGTTAGGATTATTATATGTATTATTTAAGGAGTTTATTACACGTAAATTCCCAGGTGTCAGGGGATCAAGAGCACCACATTCCACCAAGAATAAACAATTTGAAAAGAAAACAACAAAAAGGGATTTTCAAGGTGCCAATATCATAACTCCCAAAAAAATGTGATAAATATCAACAATTTTATTACAATATAAACATTGTTAAAAAACACTTTCACAGTATTGATCATAAAACCATCCATGCGGCTTAAGTATATGTGCAGTGACTTCAGCTCTACATGTTTCACCAAAACTTTGGCTTACTCAGGAGACTTATGAGCACTGGCGGCTGCTAATGCAGGGTGCAGGGGCGCTGCTCCCTAATCCATGCTCCCGGCCCCTAATCTACATGCAGGGCACTGGATGCATGGATTTCAATTGTTTTTTTTTCTTCAAAGCACATGATTAGAGCCTGAGGCTCTAATTGGCTTAAAAAAAGGGTGGGTTCGGGGCACAGAGCACTGCGCCCGGAACCCACCCAGTTATGTGACATAAGTGAATTAATATTCCTTAATGTCTTCCTGTTTCTCCTCCTGGTCAATCAGGAAGAGGGTCCTGAGACCCCGATTGGACGAGAGTCCTAAGACCCCATTGGCCATGAGACCTAAGTCCTGATTGGCTGGGAGGAGAATCGAAAGCCGGGACTCAGGAGATGACGCGGAGGGGAAGCCACTGAAGCCGCGACCTGGATGGGGTAAGTACGGATCTGGCGGGGGCCTCACGGGCGAATGATGCAGCGATCAAGCATTGGGGCGGGGGCAGGGGCGAGCAGCGAGTGACAGGAAGGAGGGGTGGCTGGCTGGGGAGGCAGCAGGCCCACCCCCCAAGAAAATTGAGCACCAGCCCCCACTGTTTTTGAGTACTGCATAAGATGCCATAAGGGTGCTCAGAAACAACGGATAGTTGAAAAATGTTGAAAAGGAAATTATGCACCAATGGGATCACACAAGGGGCCACCAGTAGCCATAGGAGGGACAAAACCCACACATTTATCATCAGTAAGCTAAAAATACACTGAGAATCCCACAATTTCTGGGTCACAATTCGCACCCTCCGTGCAAATGGAGATACAACCACTCCAATTGTATACCTTCACAGAGTCAGAAGGGGTTGGGGGACTCCTGTGTGAACCAGATGCAGGTCAAGTCACAAACATGGTCCAGCAGTAGCTGCCACTGGGAATGGTTTGTGGATGGTCCAGATTTGTCACTTGACCTGCATCTGGTCCCCACAGGAGTGGGCGTGTCCCCCACCCTCCTCTTTTTGACTCTGTGAAGGTATACAATTGGAGGGGTTGTATCTCCATTTGTATGGAGGGTGCGAATTGCAACCCAGAAGTTGTGAGATTCCCGATGCATTTCTAGCTTAATGGTGATACATATGTGAGTTTTGTCGCTCCTGTGGCTACTGGGGGCCCCTTGGGTGATGCCATTGGTGCATAATTTCCTTTTCAACATTTTTCAACTATCCAGTGTTCCTGAGCACTCTTATGGCATCTTATGCAGTACTTCTAAGTCTCTTGAGGAAGCCAAAGTTTTGGCAAAACATGTAGAGCTGAAGTCACTGTATATACACTCAAGCCGCAAGGATATTATGTGATGGTTTTATGATCAATACTGTGAAAGTGTTGTTTTTAACAATGTTTATATTGTAATAAAACTGTTGATATTTTATCATATTTGTTGGAGTTATGATTTTGACACTTTGAAAATCCCCTTACTGTATGTTTTCTTTTATTTATTTATTTATTTTTTTAATTTCAGTAGGTTTTTATTGGAAAATTTGTGAAGTTACATAACCCAAAATTGGGTATAGTCGAAAGTGGCTTACCTTCAAAGAGACAAAGTAACAAAGTATTAATAATAGTAATAATAACCAGTATTTGCGTGCTTACCAAACTATATACGATAAGACAGGTTATGAGGAGCAAAGGAGAAGAGCAACCTTTACGGTAGATTGGGGTTAGTTCGAGTAAACCAGGGGATCTAGTGTTGTTCTATTGTAGCTAGCCGTCCCTGGCTGGATGTGAACATGCACATACAGTGGGTGTGTACTAGTTTGACTACCTCAGATTTAGAGAGGGTATCAGATGTTCTCCAGTGGCTTGCTATTACTAGTCTGGTGGCCATTAACACATGTGTAAGGAGGTATTGGATTTCTGCTGGGATATTGTCAACGCCAATATTTAGGAGGGCTATCTCAAGTGTCATGTTCTTCTCTTTTCAAATAGTTTATTTTATTACAGGTCCTTTTATGGCACTGGAAATTTATGCAGCGCTTTGCATATATATTGTACATTTACATTAGTCCCTACCCTCAAGGAGCTAACAATCTAAGGTCCCGAACTCAAATGCATACAGTATCTCACAAAAATGAGTACACCCCTCACATTTTTGCAAATATTTTATTCTTATATTTCTTGCGACTACACTGAAGAAATGACACTTTGCTACAATGTAAAGTAGTGAGTGTGCAGCTTGTATAACAATGTAAATTTGCTGTCCCCTCAAAATAACTCAACATACAGCCATTAATGTCTAAACCGCTGGCAAATGAAGTGAAAATGTCCAAATTGGGCCCAAAGTGTCAATATTTTGTGTGGTCACCATTATTTTCCAGCACTGCCTTAACCCTCTTGAGCATGGAGTTCACCAGAGCTTCACAGGTTGCCACTGCAGTCCTCTTCCACTCCTCCATGAGGACATCATGGAGCTGGTGGATGTTAGAGACCTTGTGCTCCTCCACCTTTCATTTTAGAATACCCCACAGATGCTCAATAGGGTTTAAGTCTGGAGACATGCTTGGCCAGTCCATCACTTTTACGCTCAGCTTCTTTAGCAAAGCAGTGGTAGTTTTGGAGGTTTGTTTGGGGTAGTTATCATATTGGAATACTGCCCTGCGGCCCAGTCGCCGAAGGGAGGGGATCATGCTCTGCTTCAGTATGTCACAGTACATCTTGGCATTCATGGTTCCGTCAATTAAATGTAGCTTCCCAGTGCCGGCAGCACTCATGAAGCCCCAGACCATGACACTCCCACCACCATGCTTGACTGTAGGCAAGACACACTTGTCTTTGTAGTCCTCACCTGAACCAAATAAGTTTATGTTGGTCTCATCAGACCACAGGACATGGTTCCAGTAATCCATGTCCTTATTCTGCTTGTCCTCCACAAACTGTTTGCAGGTTTTCTTGCGCAGCCCCATCTAGGCTTCCTTCTGGGATGAAAGCCATGCAGAACAATTTGATGCAGTGTGTGGCGTATGGTCTGAGCACTGACAGGTTGACTCCCCCACCCATTCAAACTCTGCAGCAATGTTGGCAGCACTCATATGTCTATTTCCCAAAGACAACTTCTGTATATGACGCTGCACACGTGCACTGAACTTCTTAGGTCGACCATGACGAGGCTTGTTATGAGTGGAACCTGTCCTGTTAAACCGCTGTATGGCTTTGGCAATCTTCATTATAGCCTGAGCCATATTTATGTAGAGCAACAGTTCTTTTTTTCAGATCCTCAGAGGGTTCTTTGCCATGAGGCGCCATGTTGAACTTCAGGTGACCAGTACGAGAGAGTGAGAGTGATAACACCAAATTTAACACACCTGCTCTCCATTCACACCTGAGACCTTGTAACACTAACGAGTCACATGACACCGAGGAGGGAAAATGGCTAATCGGGCTCAATTTGGACATTTTCACTTAGGGGTGTACTCATTTTTGTTGCCAGCGGTTTAGACATTAATGGCTGTGTGTTGAGTTGTTTTGATGGGACAGCACATTTACACTGTTATACAAGCTGTACTCTCACTACTTTACATTGTAGCAAGGTGCCATTTCTTCAGTGTTGTCACATGAAAAGATAGAATAAAATACAAAAATGTAAGGTGTGTACTTTTGTGAGATACTGTACATACACATACTATGGCCAATTTAGACGGTAGGCAATTAACATACCAGTATATCTTTGGAGGAAACCCACACAGGCACAGGGAGAACATGCAAACTCCAGGCAGGTAGTGCTGTGGTTGGTATTTGAACCGCCAACCCTAGTGCTGCCAGGTGGAAGTGTGAACACTTAGCCACTGTGCTAAATATGTATTACTCTGCACTCAAGATATACTAGGGCATATTCCAACTTCAGTTTAAAGCTCCTAACATGCCAAGGGTTTAACTAGAAGGGGCTCTATTTCAAGTGCAGTGGTATTCTTGACTGGCAGGATTCTACATTGTGTATGCACATACTTTGTCAGCACTTAGTTTTATTTATATCCTCTAAGAGGAACATTTCAGTGGATCTGTTAAAAGGTGCATTTTGAGCTTCCAATGAAGTACTGACAGTCTTGAAAATACCTTTTTGGCTCCCATTCGGCAGATGGCTTGCGTGGTGTCTTGGACTTGAATAATGATACGCTATTGGAATTGCATTATGTTTGTCAATAAAGTTTACCGAGCTGCGGTATGTCAGAATAATGTGAAAGTTGTTTTTTGAGCAATGGAGCGTGAAATATTCTGATATGCCAGTGTAACTGAGGCAGAAACCACTTGCCGTTCAAATGATCTGCACATTCCAAGTGAAATACAGATATTTACTGATTGGGCGTTTTTTTATTTATTTCTTGTAGAACTGCTGAAAAAGTGTTCCGACTGGAAGATCCCAATAGCCTGGAGGAAGACATGGGGGTGATTGTGGCAGATGTCACTCTGTCCATCAGGATAAGAGATGCAAAAAATAATGTAGGTGTCTGCACCTGGTCAGTGCATTTGTTTGCTTGCCGATGCCGGATGGTTTCCTCAGTTGTATGTAAATGTGTTTTTAAAAAAATGCTGAGGGCTGCTTTGTGGATGGTCACTTCAGCTGTATTGAATGGTCAGATAAAAGCTGAACCTAGTTAAATAAAAATCTTCATTGCATATGAATGCTCCCTGAAGTTTTATACCATTAGGAACTCTGGTTTTACAACTGCGGTGAAACTCCAGACCTTTATAAGGGACGGTCCATCCAGAAGTTAAAGGATGGGTCTGACTTTTTGGGCTGACTTAAAGCGGAGCTCCACCCAAAAGGGGAAGCTCCACTTGTTTGCTTCTTTCCCCCCCTCCAGTGCCACATTTGGCACCTTTCTGCCCTGAAAGGTGCCAAATGTGGCACCAAAGGGGGGAAAGAAACAAACAAGTGGAGCTTCCCCTTTTGGGTGGAGCTCCGCTTTAAGTCAGCCCGAAAAGTCAGACCCATCCTTTAACTTCTGGATGGACCGTCCCTTATAAAGGTCTGGAGCTTCTCCAGGTCCCCGCTCCCACTTCCATGTAAGATTGCCACATCGTTGTGCGGCGATCTACAAAACTTCCGACCCCTCCTCCCTCCTCCAACCCCCCCCTCACTGTTTTCTGGGAGACATGCAGGTTCCAACAGAAGACGGCGGGACCATTCAGAAAGTGCAGCGTGACACGTGCATGCGCAGTAGGAAACAGGCTGTGAAGCCGCAAGGCTTCACTTCCTGTTTCCCTTAGTGAAGATGCTGGCGCCTGCACCCAGAGCCAATCAACAGATCGTCTTGGAGCGCCGGTATCGCGGGCTCCCTGGACAGGTAAGTGTCCTTATATTAAAAGTCAGCAGCTACAATATTTGTAGCTGCTGACCTTAATGTTTTTTTCTTTCCCCCAGGCTGGAACTCCTCTTTAAGCTGGTGGTAGATAGATTGAATTTGAAAGAGCGATTTGATCCCTTGTGCCGGAAATGTAACTGTTTTTTGAAATTGTTAGGCCCCTTTCACACTTGTGCAACTTGTCCTGCACTTGGCACTAGGGTTGCCACCTCATCCCTGTAAACCCAAACACATATGAATTACGCAGGTTCTGTGGCAGATTTAATGCAGATGAGGCACCAAGTGAGTTGAACTACCACCTTAATCAGCCACAGAAGCTGTGTAATTAATATGTGTTTGGTGTTAAAGGGATGAGGTGGCAACCCTACTTTGGACTGCAAAGTCACTTGACAAGTCGTACCCCATGATTTCAAATGAGTACCATTCATACCTGTGCGACTTCACAGTAGTCCCTGCACTACTTTGGTCCGACTTTGATGCAACTTGAGGTCCGTAGACCTCAAGATTACACAGATATTGCTTCAAGTCGCTGCAAAAATCGGGGTAAAGTCATGCGACTTTCAGGTCACACAAGTGTGAAAGCGTCCCTAACCACTTGCCGACCGCAGTCTGACGGTGACAAAGTGGCTTGTTATCGCAAACCGCCGTCATATGGCGACGGCTGCAATAACTAGTGCTGTGAGCGCACGTTTACTGTGTCCGGGGGGGGGGGGGAGCGGGTACTCGATCACCACTGGCTACCCGCGATGGCCCCCCCGCAGTGAGATAACGGAGGTCCGTGTAAGTAAACACGGATCTCCGTTCTCCTAGAGGGGGAAGGGCGGTGATCACCAGCTTCCTGTATATGGAAGCCGTGATCACTCCATTCCCCCAGCCAGGGCAGCCCCCATACAGTTAGAACACGCCCAGGGAACATAGTTAACCCTTACAGTGCCCCCTGCAGGTTAACCCTTTCACTGCCAATGGCATTTACACAGTAATCAGTGCATTTTTATAGCACTGATCGCTGTATAAATGCCAATGGTCCCAAAGAAGTGTCCTAATGGTCCGACATGTCTGCTGCAATATCGCAGTACCGCTAAAAATCGCAGATCGCCGCCATTACTAGTAACAAAAAATAAATAAAAACCCCAGAAATGAATTCTCATCGTCCGTAAAAGCGGCAACTTTTGCGCAAACCAATCAATAAACGCCGATTGCAATTTTTTTTTACCAAAAATATGAGGAAGAATATAAATCGGCCAAAACTGATGGAAAAAAATGATTTTTTTATATTTTTTGTTTTGGATTTGTATTTTAGCGAAAAGAAATTTTGGGTTTTTTTTGCAAACTTGTCGCTCTTCCTTTGTTTATTGCGGTGATCAGAAATGACACAGAGGGGATCAAATACCACCAAAAGTAAGCTCTATTTGTGGGAAAAAAAGGTTGCAAATTTCGTTTGCACGACCAAGCAATTGTCAGTTAAAGCGATGCAGTGCCAAATCGCAAAAAGTGCTCTGGTCCTAAAGTGGGAAATACTTCCGGGGCTGAAGTGGTTAAAGGGATAGCTCACCTTTACCACAAAACTGCCTATGTAGATAAGGGGCATCTGTAGGTGAAAACAGACTGTGCAGCTCTGACTAAAGTTGAATAATACCCTTTCTATAGGTGTAGGCAGGGCTGGCCCAAGACATTGTGCTGCCTGGGTCCAAGAATGTAATGCTACCCCCCACCCCAAAAAAAAAATCACGAAAATTAATAGCACTATATTTCATTACCTACACCCCCCGGAAAACCACCCGCACTAAAAAAAAAACCCCACCCCCCATCGTAATGTAAGAACCTGGGTCCGTCGTGTTACAGAACCCGGTCGGGACGGATGTGGATATCTTTCCCATAATAAGTTGAAATCCGTCTCGACGTGTCAGACAAAAGTGGATGTCTACGGGGA
>BLSH010349344.1:454519-479161 GCA_018402905.1 Glandirana rugosa | reverse complement strand
TTTAATGCTGCCCCCCCCCCCCCCAAAAAAAAAAAATCATGCCTACCAAAAGGCATCCACATCCATTATTTTGTATCACGATAATTAAAACTAAAATTAAATTTATCAGGAAATCAGATTTACATGCAACAGCACCTTGTCTATATGCAAAACCATATGACCTACCATTATGTTCAATTCCAAGGGGCGGGCTAGGGCAGTATAGGGGCAGTATAGGGGCAGTATAGGGGCAGACTAGGGTAGTATATGGACAGGCTAGAGCAGTATATGGATGGGCTAGGGTAGTATAGGGGCAGGCGGAGCAGCCCCGGGGGGCAGTTGTCATCATGACACACAAAACTGCTGGAAAAAAAAAATCTTGGTTGTCAGTTTGCTGGGTAAATAGAAGAGAAGGAGAGGTGGCCGTGGTTCAATTTTCTGCCCCTCTCAAAGTGCTGCCTGGGTCCAATGGACCCACTGGGACCCATGGTAGGGCCGGCCCTGGGTGTAGGCCATTTACATACCTTATGAAACCTGACTGAAATGCTCCCAGGATGTTGCTAAGTACTCACAGTATGTTGCTAAGTGAGGCCTAGTCATCACTGTTCACCTCCACCATCACAGGGGTGAGCTCTCAAATGCTGAGCTTAGAGCTACTGCATCAGGAAAGGGAAAGAGAATGTGAGGGGGTTTGAGTTGGAGAAAGAGCTCACTCCTGTGATGGTGGTGGTGAGCAGCGATGACTAGGCCTCACTCCTCACTGTCCTGGGAGTTTTACAGTCAGGCTTAAGGCATGTTACATAGTTTGGTAAAATACACAAGTCCATCCAGTCCAACCTGTGTGTGTGCTTACATATTAATAGTACATTGTGTACATCTGTATATTGTGGTTGTTAAGGTGCTCCCTGTTGAAACCACTGCTTGTGGAAGAAAATTCCACATCCTTACCACTCCTACAGTATAGAAACCTCTTAAGGTTAAACCGCTTTTCCTGTACAATAGTTTGTAAATGGCTTATGCCTATAGCAAGTGTATTATTCATCTTTAGTCAGAGCTGCAGTTTGTTTTTATCTACAGACATCCCTTATCTGCATAGGCAAGTTCTTTGTAAAGAGGAACTATCCTTTCAAATCTATGGGTTTACATCTGCTTTAACCACTTCGCATCCGAGCCAATTCTGACACTTCGCTCTACATGTAAAAATCTGCATTTTTTTTTTGCTAGAAAATGACTTAGAACCCCCCAAACATTATATAGATTTTAGCAGAGGCCCTATAGACTAAAATGTTGGGTGTTGCAAATTTTTATATCACACAATATTTGCGTAGCCTTTTTTCAAGTGCAATTTTTTGAGAAAAAAATACACTTTCATGAATTTTTAAAAAAACCCACAATATCTACCTCAATTTTTTTGTATAATGTGAAAGATGATGTTAGGCCAAGTAAATAGATGCCTAACATCACGCTTTTAAATTGTGTCTGCCCGTGGAATGACGGCAAACTATGGTGCTTAAAATTCTCCATAGGCAAAGCTTTAAACACCTTTACAGATTACCAGTTTAGAGCTACAGAGGAAGTCTAGTGCTAGAATTATTGCTCTCACTCTGATGTTCACGACAATACCTCACATGTGTGGTGCGATCACCGTTTACATATGCGTGCGGGAGTACGTATGCGTTCACATTTGCACGTAATCATGGGGTGCTTTAATTTTTGTTTAAATATATTATTATTTATTTTATACAAAACTTTTTTTTTTTTTCACACTTCTTTTTTTTTAGATTAATTTTTTGCTATCACAAGGGATGAACAACATCCCTTGTGACAGCATGCGCAGTGACCGGTTCTCTTTATGGAGACATATGGGGTCTGTTAGACCCCGAATCTCTCCTCTGGCCTGCAGTGCAACCAATCAGACACTGGCTGCTTTAATGGCCCCTAACGACCATGTAAACAAAGAGGTAAAACCAGAAGTGACAACATACTCATCGGGGTCACAGAGAGAGTGAGAGGAACAATGTGAGTTCCTCTCTCTCTGTTCCATGCAGCCGATGCCGCCAGTCACATCACTCCTGGGCTCCGTGATCGGATGGCAGAGCCTGCATAAGTGATCAAGAGGCTATTTAGCCACTCAAATCACTTCTGCTAGAAACAGAATCGCCGGCTGAAAAATGTCATACCAGGATGATGCCCTATGGGCAGGAAGTAGTTAAACATTTTAACATTAATGTGGGACATGAGATATGTTAATGGGCCACACAGATGTAAAAGGAGCCTTGTATTTCTTGGATATTCCAACAGTGAGATTGCCTTGCCACAATTCCTGCCTCCATTTGGGTCCAGCTGGGATTTCCAGGTGTTGCTGCCCACCTTTGTGTGTTCCAGCGCCTCCTGTTGCATTCTCCTTAATGTAAAATGAAAAGGAGGTACATAGGGACCCCTCATTGTGACCACAGCAGCTGTATAGTAGAAAGTATTTGAGTGCAGATAACTCACAAGTAGAGCCTTGTGGGGGGCACAAGGTGGTCCCCAGTGATGTGCCCTCCTGGAGGTGGCAGCCTAGGGTTGCCAGTAAAACACACTGGGTTTGGGACCCCACTGAATTTCACTGGCATTTGATCACATCGCTTATTGTTTTTCTTGCACTTGCCTTTTGGGCAGACCTTATGGCTAGTCTATTGCAATTTTATTTCTGTTCGGAAGGCTTGCCTTGTGTACTGCACTCTTCCTTCCTCCATTGCTGGTCCATTGCCATATCCTTGTGCAACGTTTTTGTGTGCTGTGATTTCTTGGTTCACTTTAATTTTGGTCACAGGAGTGTGACAAACATGGCACAGAGTAGCTCCATTAAAATAAATAATATATATATTGAGGTTTTTTTTTAAGTTTTTTTAACTTTCAATGTTTCCTTTCTACTCTTGCAGCAGAGATGGTCGTCGCGAAGAAAACTGGGTGTTTCCAAGGTAAATTGCACGTATTGCTGGTGTATAATCTGAAGCTTGTGTTGTTAAAGTGGTAGCTAAGTCTGCTTTGTGATTTTTACCTACAGATAAGCTTTATAGTAAAGCTTACCTGTAGGTAAAATGGATATCTCCTCAATGTGCATGGTTTAGGAGATATTTGCTCTTTTGACAGCCGGCGATGTTACCGGCACATGCTCTCTAAAGGAACAACATACCCTTGCCGTTCCTTCAGAGCGCTGTGCCGTGGCCGTGATATCATCGTGGCTCAGCCATTCAAGCTGCCAGAGCCCACGGACTTGGAAGACTGGATGAAAATGGAAGCCCTGTCAGCGGTGACAGCACCCCACTGGAGGCCTTCGTTCTAAGATAAGTATTTCATAATGTGCTAGTATGCAATGCATACTAGCACATTATGTAATTGTCTTGCAGGGCCTTTTTTTTCCAATGCTGTGATTTACTACCGCTTTTGGTAAACATATTTTTAAATTAAAACTATATATATTTTTTAAAAGCGTTATTTAATAAATTACTATAAATGTTTTGTACCAGTGGAGCTTAAGTGATTTCTAGTTAGGGGCTGTGCATCAACTATAAAGTGGTAAGACATTTCTCATGTTATTAAAATCTGATGTTAAAAATAACCGAGAGAGAAAGTGAAAGGAGGTAGCCCACTTTTTGGCAGAAACTATTTTTGTTGGGCAGAGTTGTGGGTGGTTAAGATTGAAAATTCCCTATTTGATCAAAACTGGGACATTTGGTGGTGTGGGGCACATTTGTTTATTTTCTTGGGGGTTCTTGTATACTTAAAATGCTTGCATGCCAAAAATGTAATGAATGTAATATTTATGTGTCTTGGAGTACAACCTCAACTTTTTGGCTGTGCCAAGTTCAAGTGGGATTCCAGCTTACAATGCCAGTGGATAGCATGGCCTAACTGCGATATCTCTCCCTACCCTTGTATGTCAGCATGGATATCCACCCTTACTCTAGATATTTATTATCCCAGATAGGTTTCCTTAGCCTAGAGGTGTGTCAGCAGGAATATCCACTCCTACCCTGAAGGTGGTTTGGTAAGAATATCCATTCCTACATTAGAGGTGTCTCAGCAGGGTTAGCCATCCCTACCCTAGAGATTGTCTCAGCAGGGTTAGCGATCCCTACCCTAGAGATTGTCTCAGCAGGGTTATCCATCCCTACCCTAGAGATTGTCCTAGCAGGGATATCAGCTCCAATTCTAGAGGTGTCTTAGCAAGCATATCTACTCCCCTGAAGTTGTTTTGGTAAGAATATCCATTCCTACACTAGAAGTGTTTTAACAGGGAAATCCACCCCTCCTTTAGAGGTATCTCAGCAGGGATATCCATCCTTACACCAGAGGTGTCTCAGCAGGCATATCCATCCCTACACTAGAGGTGTCTTAGCAGGGAGTTCTATCCCTACACTAGAGGCGTCTCAGCAGGGATATCCACTCCAACTCTAGAGGTATCTTGGCAAGAATATCTATTCCTACCCTGAAGGTGTTTTGGTAGGAATATCCACCCCTACTCAAGAAGTGTCTCAACAGTGAAATCCACCCCTCCTCTAGTGGTGTCTCACCAGGGATATTCATCCCTACACTAGAAGTGTCTCATCAGGGGAGATCTACCCCTTCTCTAGTGGTTTCTCAGCAGGGAGATCTACCCCTTCTCTAGTGGTTTCTCAGCAGGGAGATCTACCACTTCTCTAGGGGTGTCTCAGCAGGGAGATCTACCCCTTCTATGGAGGTGTCTCAGCAGGGAGATCTACCCCTTCTTTAGAGGTGTCTCAACAGGGAGATCTACCCCTTCTATGGAGGTGTCTCAGCAGGGAGATCTACCCCTTCTTTAGAGGTGTCTCAACAGGGATATCTACACCTTCTCTAGAGGTGTCTCAGCAGGGAGATCTACCCCTTCTCTAGTGGTTTCTCAGCAGGGAGATCTACCCCTTCTCTAGTGGTTTCTCAGCAGGGAGATCTACCACTTCTATAGGGGTGTCTCAGCAGGGAGATCTACACCTTCTCTAGAGGTGTCTCAGCAGGGAGATTTACCCCTTCTATGTAGGTGTTTCAGCAGGGAGATCTACCCCTTTTCTAAAGGTGTCTTGGCAAGGATAACCACTCTTTCTCTATGGGTGCTTCAGTGGGGATATCAACCCCTAATCAATTTTAAATTACTTTAATCTCTCTTAAAGTCAAGCTTCACCCAAAAGGGCAATGTCCGCTCTTCCTCCTTGGCCCCCTCTTCTACCATTATTCTGGAATATTTTTTTTGGAGGGGGAGCGGGTACCTTGTTTTGGCTGTTAGCTGCACCCACTTCCGCTTGGATTGCCTAGGTGATCTGTGCAGAAGTTTGCCTCGAACAGCCCCCCCCCCCACTGCAACTGCAACTTTCTGGGACACATAATAGGACCCAGGAGGCTGCAGGACCACTCACAGGGTGCAGCAGTGGTAAGGCAGCTGTTAAGCCGCAAGGAGTCACCACATACGGCTTCCCGCAGTTAACAGACCCGAAGACCAGTGAAGAACTGGTCTGGGTGAGGACAGTGCTGGATCCAGGGCTTGAGTCCTGCAGGAACACATGAGAATGTAGTTCCTGCACTTTTTCCACAGCAGGAACTCCATTGCCGTTAGCAGTCGCGTCCCGCAAGACTGGCAGTGGCTTACCGGGGGGGGGGGGGGGTAGAGTGGGTGGGGACTCCCAAACCTGTCAATTAATAAGATAACCCCCCCCGCTGTACAGCTTCTTAGAAAAACACTTTTCCGGGTCCCCTCTGTTCGGCTGGCGCTGGGGAACAGAAAGCGGATTATTTCTTCTTTTTCAGCTTTAGGCAGATTAATCCACCGCAGCACACTACACAGTAAAAGCTGGCCTGTGCTATATCATTACACTTGAGTTTTTTTTTTTCTAAAGACCTGCACAGTGGTGGCTTAGCCTTTTAGTGGACAAGATTAAGAGTCCCCGTCCGTTCTACCTCACCCCCCTCCCTCACCAGTTTCCTTCAGCCCTGGGGGTGCCCATTGACACATCTGAGGGGGCCTCCCTGCTGTCCCCCCATTAATGGGCACTGGTGAGGGTGCATTGATGGGCACAGGTGAGGCTGTATTGACGGGCACTGGTAAGGCTGAGCTGATGGCCACTGATCAGGCTGCATTGACGGGCACTAGTGAGGCTGAGCTGTTGGGCACTGGTGGGGCTGCATTGATGGGCACTGGTGAGGCTGCATTAATGGGCACTGGAGAGGCTGCATTGATGGGCACAGATGAGGCTGCATTGATGGGCACTGGTGAGGCTGCATTGATGGGCACTGGTGAGGCTGCATTGATGGCCACTGGTGAGGCTGCATTGATGGGCACTGGAGAGGCTTTATAGATGGGCATTGGTAAGGCTGAACTGATGGGCACTCTTGAGGCTGAGCTTGAGGGCACTGGTGAGGCTGCATTTCATGGGCACTGATAAGACTGTGTTGATGGGCACTGGTGAGGCTGCATTTGATGGGCACTGGTGAGGCTGCATTTGATAAATACTGATAAGGCTGTGTTGATGGGCACTGGTGAGGCTGAGCTGTTGGGCACTGGAGAGGCTGAGCTGTTGGGCACTGATCAGGCTGTATTGATGGGCACTGGTGAGGCTGTGCTGGTGGGCACTGGTGAGGCTGCATTGATCAGCCCTGTGAGAGGTATTCCTGCAGATTAGGGTACACTAGTGCTGCCTGGAGAGTGAACCACAGTGGATCACTTTTCAGAGGGTGTTTGACAGGTGGCAAGGAAACATTATATTGCCTCCTCACCATCTGATTTAATCCCTAAAAACCTGCACCACTTTTCTGCAACTGCGTTTGTTTTTGGGGGGTACCAGATATAGGATCTGCGCCTGATATAGGATACGAGTCCTGATAATCTAAATGCCACCGTACAGTGTATCTCACCGACCGCTCATTAGAGATGGAACGTCACTTTCAGTTGGGCTTGATGCACAATATGGTAGTAGTAGTGGTGGTGGGGAGGGACTTGGATGAGTTCCCACACTTTTTTCCCAGGACTTGACCCCTGGCTGGATCCATGGACAGGGGAGTGTCTGTTTTTTTTTTTTTTTTGGTACCTGGCTGAAGCTCCTTATTTAGATGGGTGGAAGCATGTTATCCTCCATAGATCTGCAGACCACAAACTGTCTATATACTGTACACAATGGTCAAAAATGATGGTCAACATTATTTAAAAATCAAAGGTCTGTTAAACTAAAATTATACATACAAGGATAATTTAGGTGAACGAGCGATGAATTGCAGTCATATAAACGTATGCAAATTTACCCAATGACTTGAAAATATAAGTTTTTGTCTTCGATATTTACTCTGTTTAGCATTAGCTGTTGCTTAAGTTTGTGCACACAACACAGTTGTTTTTTATTTGTTTCTCTATAATACTGATCATTGCCCATGGTAGCCCCATGAGTTATAACAGGCAATTGCTGCACGTGTGTGTAATAATGATTGATTACCCACATTTGGAACATTGTGCTACTTTTAGGGACTAATCGCTGTTATATGCCACACTCCATTTCTACAGTAAATATCACCTGGATATGACTAGCCTTAAAGTGATAGTTTGTCTTCTCCATAAGGGATGATTTACTAAAGGCAAATAGATTCCTCACATTACACAATAAGTTGCACATTGCAGGGGAATTATCCCCAGAGCTTAGTGAATGCAATGAAACTCTGACTTCCATCATCAAATCATGTGCTAGCAAAAATGCTATTTTTTTCTTTTTTTTAATGCACATGATTGGATATGCTTTGCAAAGTGAAATTTCACCACATTCGCTAAGCTCTGGGGAAAATTCCCCTGCACTGTGCAACTTCCCTTGCAAAGTGAGCAGCCTATTTGTCTTTAGTTAATCAACTCCCTAGAGCAGTGAGGGCAAACCTTGGCTCCGCAGATGTTTTAGAACTACATTTCCCATGATGCTCAACTACATTGCAGAGCGCATGAGCCCTGATGGGAAGTGTAGTTCCAAAACATCAGCAGTGCCAAGATTCGCTATCACTTGCCTAGAATCTCTGAACAGAAAGTATGTGTGAAAAATATCTGCCTGCTGTACCCCCTGTTTCATTTTGACTTTTACAAATAAACCTCTGATATGAAAAATGAACAAAGCATATCCCTCTATAGTGTGTACTTGCCTTTATCCAAAGCACCCAGTGTGATTTGTCTCCCCTCTCATTATCTGCGTGAGTCACTTCTACGACATCAGACAATCTTGGGAGATGGCCCCACTCGCCCCTTCAGCACACAGCAGATGATTGACAGCCTCTGCTGTGCATGTTTCCCTATGAGACAGTGTAGAGGTGGGTGTGTCCATTTCCTCAAATTCAGCTCCCTGCTCTATGTTGTGCAGTTTGTGACATTGGATTTCCACCTCCTGTCTTCTGGAGCTCAGAAATGCTGTCTAAATTCTGTGCTTTGAATGGCTGTAGAGGAGAGAGGACTGCGGAAAAATAGATACAACTTATGTACTTGATTATAATCAATGATGAAATCAATTATGATTTGTTTCATCTCTGTGTGTCACCTGAGGCCAGTCACTTCACTGGATATATGTATGGGTTTTTGACCACTTTAATTAATGAACGTTATACAATATAGCACCAGAATTAAGCAGTTTGCATAAAAGATTTTCAGAAGAAATGGGCCCGTGGCAGAGGCTCCGATTATCCCTAAATATAAGTGACATAAATAAAATCTGAAATGTTATTGAAGAGTTAAGGCTTACCGGAAATGGTTCAGTGTAGCAGTGATAATGGTATTCAGTAGCAACCCACTAGAGAAGTGTGACCCTTCGAGTAATAGTCTGTCTGGGTTTAGGAAATCAGACAGTGTTTGTGCAATCTGCTCTCTGGAGTCCAAATTAGCTAGAAATCTGCCTTTCCATACCATTGCTTGTCTTTCTTTTTTTTTCTGACTACAGAAAGTTGTTAATAACCTAGATAAAAGTGCATCGTGCTGGCAGGTCAATCCATTCCCAAGGCTCTGGCTAACATCTCAGCATCCAGCTAATAGCATGCAAGCAATGCTGGAGTTTGATGACTTATTAACTAATTACATAAAGGTTGTTTTGCTGCTTCTAGGTATAAACGTAGGCCTGAAATGTTGAGTCGGGAAATATTCACCATATGGCATTGGGTCAGTACCAAAAACCACATAGAAACAGGGGCCGCGCCAATACTGAAAACAGTCACTTTGTAACTTTTTCCCTTCTCATCTGACCACCACTAGACACTTGTGGGTAAGTCAAAGGTGAATGGGTATTGCAGATAGGCAGAGGGAAGTCAGAAGGGTTTTTGAAGCTTGGGTAACCACCAGCCATTATAATTTTTCTCCAAAGTTCTCCATTGTTGGAATGTACAGTCTTATGGGAGTTTTACGTGAAGATCATTTAGAACGATTATACCACTAATGTAAGCTTACATTAAGGTAGAACTAAAGGCAAAAGTTTACATTTTGGAAAGGGGTGTTTTTTTTGCCATCTGTGTCTCATTGGGGAGGCTTCACGTCCTGTCCCATAGCCAAAACAGGATGTGAAAGGAAATCCTTCTATAGAGAAGGAGTCCCTGCTTGTCACTAGATTTTCCTGTACCTCTGTTTTGGTGACAACCCAAAGTAAGGAACTTTTGATTCCCTTTCACTGTTGGTGATGGTGCAAGGGCTGTAACGAAAGTAATGCAAAAGTTCAAATTTAACATGCTGGTAGAGTAACTTTTCCTCTATAGCAGGGGTCTCCAATCTCCCTAAACAAATGGTCAGTATATTGTCCTTCAGACTTTAGGGGGCCCAATTGTGGCCAGTGGGAGTCAAAATTTTCCTGGCATCAGTAAGTGTAAACATCGCCACACTGGTTATTGGGGAAGGAATAGTGCCCCATCATTGGTATCACTGAGAGGAATAGTGCCCCATTGTTTGTGTAAGTGGGAGAATTGGTGCCCCATAGTTCATGTCAGTTGCCAGAATAGTGTTTCATATCAGTGGGAGAGATCGTGCCCCAAGGGCTGGATAAAGGTAAGCAAAGGGCCGCAGTTTGGAGACCATTGCTCTATAGTAACTCTTCTTTTTTCTTTCCTTCTTCGTTCTTCTTTCTTTCTTCCGTCTTTCTTTCTTCCTTCTTCTTTCTTCTTTCCTCTTTCTTCTTCTTCATCCTTCTTTTTCTTTCTTTCTCCTTCTTATTTCTTCCTGCTTCTTCTTTCTTCTTCCTTTCTTGACAAGAGAGCTCGGACACAACAGAGATTGCAAACAAATGTCTAGTCATACAGAAACTAGAAATGTGGCTGCAGGAAATAGCAGAAGTAGAAGAGTTAAGATCCAAACTAAGAATATTCTACTTAACAAAAGGAGGTAAACCTCCATATAAACAATTCATAACTCCTCAGCTGGCCATCTGCCCGAATTCCGAACCCGCCTTCTTTCTTTTTATTGCAGTTAAATAATAGATTTCATGGGGCGTGACCAAGATGGCGAAGGAGCTGGATGTCTAGTTAAGGAGCTCTGCTACCATCGCAGGGTTTAATCCTGTTTTACCATCCTGGCACCATCCTTATGTGACTGATTACCTTCCTATTCCCTTTCTGCGGATGAGGACACATAGCCAGAAGTGTATTGAGACCCAGTGTGTGGAGACCAACCTTATACCTTTAGGCAGCAGGGGGGTACACATGGCAGCAGTGAACAGCATGGCGACCCAGACGGAGGGCCCCGATACTTCTCTCACGGAGCAGAGCAACTTTACTGCCCTAATGCAGGCTATTACGGGCTGCCAATCCACCCTATCCATGCTGACAACTAAGATCGACACAATGCAGCTTGAAATTGGCCTTATTAGACAGGACAGGGGCGTAACTACAGGGCTTACAATTGCAACCGGGCCCCATGCTTCAGGGGGCCCATGTGCCTCCCTTGTACACCTCGATAGGGGGGATGGCCTGGGGCGGCATTTAGAGAAACCAATCGCCCCCATTTTCCTCCTAATTCTGGAGATTGGTGCCTCTATATGTTGCCCCCGCCACCCCTCCTATCCAGTTTACTTGTCTTCTGCTGTTCCCAGGGTCCCCCCACAGAGCTGCTGTCTTCCTCCCTCCTCTCTCCTGCCAGCTGCTGTAGAAGATGTGTCATGATGGAGAGATGGGAACGGGTCAGTAAATTTGTCATTTACGGGCTCTTTCCTTTTCTGAATGGACAGAGCCAGTGATTGGTAGCAATTGGTTCATTCATAACTGAAACAAAAACAGTTTTTACTGTACTTCCATTTCTGAAGGAATGGGAGGCTCGGTACACAACTAGTCCTGTCCATTCCTTCTGTGCAGCTGAGGCTACAGAGATGGAGATTGAGGGCTGAGGTTTGTTTAGACCCCTTATATCTCATCAAAGCCCCCAACAGGGGTCCTGAAAAAATTGTATAAAATAATAAAAATAAAATTTTAAAAGAAATAAAATGAAATGGTAAAAAAAATACAATTACAATAAAAATTAAAAATTAGTGATGCCAGTGAGGGAATCAGGATTGCAAAGGTTGCAATTGGAACCGGGCCCTAGCATTTCACCATCATGGGGAGGCCCAAAGATTGCAGAAAGGGGGCCCACTACAGTACTTGTGAAAGGGTACTGCTATGGGACCATAATAAAGAGACCCGCAATAGGAGTAAAGAGCCCCAGGATCAGTGGCAAGAGGGAGGGCCCTGGCCAGGGGTCAGGGGGGCCCTTTATAATTTCTTGCACCAGGGCCCTGAAGGTTCTAGTTACGCCTCTGAGACAGGACTTTGACAAAGTCCATCAAAGAGTCACAGAGGCCGAGCGCTGACTGGGGGAGACGGAGGACACAGTCCGAAATCACTCTGCGCCCTTAAATACTCTACAAGTGAAATTGCGGCACCTTGAGTCCAGAGCCAAGGACGCAAAGAACCACAATAAACGGAATAATCTCCAGATCATCTGTCTCCCTGAGGGCTTGGATTCGTCTGCCTATACGGAGCGGCTGCTCCATACTCTTTTTCCCTTAGTGGCCTTCTCGTCGTCTTTTGCGGTGGAGAGGGCCCACAGAATGCCTCCCAATTGTGGTCCCCCGGGCGCTCCACCCTGCACTTTTCTTTTTAAACTGCTCTACTTTAGAGACCGCGACCTAATCCTGAGAGAGGCCCGCAAAATGGATAAAATCAGACATGATTCTGTGAAACTAATGTTTTTCCCGGACTTTTCGGTAGACACTCAAAAAGCCCGCAAGTCTTTTGACGGAGTCAAGCAAGCCCTATGCACCAAAGGAGTGAGATACAGCATGCTGTTTCCTGCACGCCTCTGGGTGCAGGATGGAGAATCGGTCCGCTTTTTCACCACACCTACTGAGGCCTCACAGTGGCTGAACACGCTGCCTCGCCATTAACGTCTCTCCACCTGCATCTCCCTTCTCTTCATTCCTGTAAGTACCCCTTTGACTTGTTATATGGTTTGCCCTGTTAGAGGAGGACCTGTGCTGTAAGCCGATCTGTACCGCTTTTATGCAGAGACCTGCCCTATCTACTGCTTCCATACCACGGGTCTGGCCCCCATATGGATGCAATGACACTAACTCTGTTCTATGGCTACTCCTGTTAACAGGTTACACAGGCCTCTGGAATCTTCACCACACTCTGTGCTGGATGTGGCTACCAAAAAATTTCTTCATATGGGCTTCCTGGATATCTATCCCCTGCATGGGTGTTTACTTGCAGCTTTTCCCCTGAAGAGAAATGGAGACTGACCCTCTGTGTAAGCATTGTTACCTATGCCCCCTCATGGGGGTCTGTTCCTTCTACGCATACCCCTGTCTGGTTGAGCCCCTTTTGGTGCTCTGAGTGTTGGCCGAATTCCTAGTTTTGCAACACAATGCTATTCAAGTTGGTGCCCCCGGCCTAGGCCGGGTGATATGTTTGAATGTTCCCGCTAGTTGGCGGCATCTTCAGACTTTGTATATCTGTGCCTTCTGAAGTAGAATTCTAGTGACTGCCCTCAGTTCATGACCCCAGCTTCTTGCTGACCATGTTAAGTTTGAGGAAGCAAGCATGCCCTGGTTTGGGAGGGGAGGCGGGGGGTTCGTATGGGTTGGGAAATGTTTGTTATTGCTATATGAAGGAATGTATGCTATGTCTTGTACCTGGTAATATCTACTACTCAAAATATGATCAGTGCTCAGTCCTTGTTGTATGGTGGGGAGTGTTCACGGTCCTTCCTCAGGGTCCGGATGCCTCCTCCCTATGGGTTCTAAAGATTTTTGTCCTCTGGCCATGGCTCCTATAACCCTAATCTCATGGAACGTCCGGGGGTTGAACTCCCAGATTAAACTCTCCCTAGTGTTTAATTTTCTCAAAACATACCGTCCACATATTTGTATATTACAAGAAACGCATCTTACTGGTAGTCGGGTCCTGAGTCTGAAAAATCCCTGGTGGGTCATTACTATCACGCCGCTTACTCTTGATCCATAAATCCCTCTCCTTTACATTGCTGAATCTGCATCTGAACCCTGAGGGAAGATTTGTATTTTACATGCTTTTATTTCAAATAACCAATAACCTGTTATTGCCTCTATATCCCTCCACGGGCATCCCTGGTGGTATTGTAGAAGGTTACTCAGCTAATAGCAGATTTTTCCACTGACAATGTGATTCTGTTAGGGCCTCCATGTCCTAGTTTGGACAAACTGACTCTAGATCTGGCGGTGGACTCTCTACCTTCCCGCTGGGCTTCCACGTTTGACTTAACAGATGTCTGGCGCTGGAAAAATCCCCTCCAGAGAGGTTATGCCTGCCAGTCTGCTACCTACAGGGAGATGTCGCTTATTGATTTAGTTTATGCCAGCACCCCTGTTCTAGTTGAAGTACGAGAGGTCACCATACCACCTAGAGGAATATCCGACCACGCGCCTCTTCTATTGCGCCTGAATGGGACTCCTGCCCCCACTGACTGCCTGTGGAGACTATCACAATGTTAGGATAGCCCCCCCCGGAGGCTCAGTTGGCTCTGAATGCATACTGGGAGGTCAACCCACCTGCTACAGATCCGGCCTCTGGCTGGGATGCATTTAAAGTGGTAGTAAACCCATCCATTTAACAGGTTAAAAACCAGTCACATTTCTGGTAGGTGCCGGAAATGGAACTCTCCCATTGGTTGTGCTCTAAACCAAACTGTCAAACCATCCAATGGCTGGTGTCATAGCTGATCACATGTGCAGCATCATGGCAGTTGTAGATTGATCAGAGGCCAAGATGGCAGCTTCCTTGGCTGAAAATGATAGGAGGGTTTACTACCACTTTAAGAACCATGCCCAAGGTCACTATCAGTTGGTCATAGGTCAGACCTGGCGCCAGGCCAGGTTGGCCCTGGTGCAGGCTGAGCAAAGGGCCACAGTTTTTGAAACTCAATACACTACAGATAAGGATGAGGTTACCCACAAGGACTTACAGAGCGCTTTGCGAGAGGTGATGTTGCTCCGGGTTGCATCTGCTAAGAAACTGATCCTGCACCAGTCGCAGTGTATATTTGAACAGGGTGAGCGAACCGGACACCTACTGGCCTGGTTGTCTAGGGAACAATCCGCTACCACCTGTATTGCTATCATTAGAGATGCCTCTGGAAATCTGCTCTCTGACCCTAGAGACATACATAACTGTGTTGCTTCATTCTATACTTATCTCTATTCCTCTAGGGTGGGGTACTCTGATGCAGAGCTCCATGCTTTCCTAGATGGGAGTCAACTTCCGAGGCTCTCTGCTGTGGCTCGATGGGGGCTTGATGCTCCGCTCACCCTGAAAGAAATGCAGTGTGCTATTGGTTCCTTACAGGCGGCGAAAACTCCCGGGGTCGATGGCTTCCCTGCGGAGTTCTATAAGGCCCATGTGGAAACTTTACTGCTAACAGATTGTTGGAGGTCCTCTCTGCCTCTTTTGAGGCCTCTGCCCTACCACCCTCCATGTCTAGGGCTATTATTGTGGTGGTGTCCAAGCCTGGCAAGGACCCAGAGTTACAGGCCCATCTCACTACTCAATGTGGATGCGAAAATATTTGCCAAGGTCTTGGCAACCCGCCTCAATAAGGTGATTCTGTCCTTAATTCACCATGATCAAACTGGATTCATGCCAGGGAAGGGGACAGACATCAATATAATATGACTGCATGCTGTTATTGCAGTTATTGGGGCAGCTGCTACAGGGGGCACAGGAGTTGTGGCTTCTCTGGATACCGAGAAAGCCTTTGACTTGGTGGAGTGGGATTATTTGTGGCTGGTTCTCCATAAATTTGGTCTAGGACCTGAGATCATCTCTTGGCTGCATCTGCTCTGTGAGGCTTCAACAGCCAGGGTCCATACCAATGGCGTATTGTCGGCCCCCTTCCCCCTCCACCGAGGCACTAGGCAGGGCTGTCCTCTTTCTCCGGCCCTCTTCCTTCTGAGGAAGTGAGAGGTATTTCGTTCCCTCCATTAGTTGAGAAAGTGTCGTTATACACTGACGATACGCTCCTGTATCTTCACAATGCCCACTAGTCATTGACAGCTGCCCTAGCCATCATTGACTGATTTGGCTCGTTCTCGGGCATCAGGGCCACCTGGGAGAAATCGCCCCTGTTCTCTCTGGCTGATGGGACCCCCTCGGTTCACCTGCAGGTTCTCCTCAAATGGGTACCGAAATTTAAATATTTTGGTGTTCATGTTCAGAGAGATCTAACATGTTACTTAGAAGACAATCTATATCCCATTCTCCAGCAGTTTGTCCAGCGATGTTTGGTGTGGAGGGCCTTGCCCTTGACTCCAGTGGGAAGAGCAAACTTAGTTAAAATGTCTTACCTCCCTAAAGTTCTTTATATTTTTCACCATACTCCGATCCCTGCCCCAAATTCCTTTTTTGTTAAACTGGACCAGATCATCACCTCATTCATATGGGCGAGCTTGACCCCCAGAGTGGCTAAGGCAATGCTGGAGCTTTCATTAACACAGGGTGGTTTATCTCCCAAATTTCAAAAAATATTATTGGGCAGCGGTGGTGGTTTGCCCAAGATATAACTAACCTGGCGGTGAATCTGTTCACCCTGTTAGGTAGTAACCTGGTATACAGAGGTCCAAGCTATAGACCGCAGCTCACCATCCCTATGAAAAAGATGATTGCGGTGTGGAGACAAGTTTCCTCACATATAAATGACCCCGATACTGTGTCCCCACATGTCCCGTTGTGGGGTAACCCCCTTTTACACCATTTCAGATCTATTCCGGATCCGCAGATTTGGGCTAGGTAAGAAAATCGGTCATTGAAGCATATTATGCCTGAAGGACGCCTCCTCTCATTTACAGAGTTGAAGAGCAAATATAAGCTTCCGCCTTGGATGTTCTTAAGGTGCCTACAGCTCAGATATGCCACCAGGGCACAGTTTCTTACTGAAATAGTTCTTGCCTCACACTCGGTCCAATCCCTCTTCACAACTACTAATATTGATCGGACGTTGTCCTCCTTTTATTTGAGACTTACCTGTCGGGAGGACTCAAAAACGCTCAAACTGTTTGAAGTGTGGTAACGAGACATACCAGCCTTGACGGAGGAGGATTGGACGGAGTGTTTCCAACAATATATCTCACTTGTGATCTCAGCTAAGGATCGTTTTATGCAACTAAAATTTCTGCATAGGGTATATTACACCCTCCACAGGCTCTCAGTTATATACCAAGATAGAGAAAGTACGTGTCCAAAATGCAGGCAGTCGGTGGGGACATTTCTTCACATGGTATGGCCGTGCCCTCTAATTCAGAGTTATTGGAGGGAGGTAGATGCTGATATCAATGGGGTGGCTAGACTTGCCCTAGACATGGACCCAATGATCTTGCTATTAGGTATCACTGATAACTTGGCAGCTACAAAACATACTACTGTGTGTTTTATGCTGCTTATTATGCCAGGAAGACAATCCTGACCAAGTGGAAGCTATCTGAACCTCCCCTGCTTTCGGTTTGGAAGGCTTTAGTAAACTCTGTCCTACCCTTATACAGACTCACCTATATGGCGCGTAACTGTCCACAGAAATTCACTAAAATCTGCGAGCCCTGGGTGCAGGCCCAACATCTTACTCTGTGAGGTGTTGTTAATCTCCCCCAGCGTGATATTGTAGGGTTCGGGCTGTTCTCATGGGGGTGAGCATTCTTACAACTAGAAAGTAAACACCTGATGTGTCTCTGCTAGTGCCTTGAGGATGATGACCTCTGGTCCCTCCCCTACCTGTGCCCCCCCCGCCCTCTCGCTCCCGCTGTCCTCCTGGAAGTTCCCTTGATGTTCTATGAAAGGTTGATCTCCCCACCTCCCCTTTCACCCCCACCCCAACCTCTCCTTGCTATCTCCTGGAGGGATAAGGTGAGATGTATTAACTCAACATGCAATGGGCACATTCTAAGGACATAACCCTGAACTACTTATTGTTTGATGGAACCATGCCTCCTGAAACTCATGTCCTAAGATGCTGTAAAAATGCACTGTAAACTATATTTCCTCTCTGAAGTTTTTGGATGATATATACACACTACGATTCTGTACTTTGGCAATATGTTGCCATTTACAAGTGTACTGATGTATTAATTGAATAAACATTCCTCTTCTTAAAATCAATAAATCATAGATTTCATGCAGAAGAAATATGCTGCCATTGAGTTCTTGATGGAGGAGGGGTGCAGACTGTCCGACACCCATGGAAGGCTACAAAATGTTTATGATGATAACACCATTGACAAGCGTCACCAATGGCAAGACATTGCTCCTTGTCCAATGGTGTCATCTTCATAAACATTCTGTAGCCTTATGTGGATGTCGGACAGCCTGCACTCCTCCTTCATCAAGAAATCTATGACAACATGTTGCTTCTGCTTGGAATCTATTATTTAACTGCAATGAAAAAGAAGGGTTACTCTACCAACATGTGAAATTTGAACAAACATATGTAAGCTAATGAAAAAATATAATTTCCACTTTTGCACTACTTTCAATACACCCCATGTACAGATGACAAACAGAGGGCAGCTCTCTTTTTAAAGGGGGCACAATAAGGCAATAAAAACCTGACAGGTGTTCTAAACCTTCTCCACTCTATCCAAAACTAAAATAAAGTTTTGGCTTTAGTTATACTTTAACCGCTTGCTTAAGTGCTGCAGTACATTTACTGTCGGCTCATACAGGCACTATTACATACCTGTGTGTTGTTGCTTTTTTATAGGTCTGCTCGCGCATGTGTGAGTGGCTATGGAAGACTGTGCTGTCATTCTCTGCTGACCATCCGTGGATCCCAGTGATTTATGGGTGGCACCTGCTGATCGGTTGAGCGAATGACAGAAGAGAGCCCTGTGTTTTTGGACAACACAGGACTCTCTACAGACAGTAGCAATGTGCATGATTTTTTTTTTATCAGTGTAGCAGAATATTTTTTGGTCAAGATTTATGAAGAACTTTTTGTTATTTTCTTATTTGATATAATTTATAGCAAAAAGTAAAAATATTGGGTTTAAAAAAAAAAGAAAGAAAAAAAATGTAGGGAATTTTTTCGTTTATATCACAAAAATAAAAAACCTAGTAGTGATCAAATACCACCAAAAGAAAGCTCTATTTGTTTGAAAAACAATTATATAAATTTCTTTTGGGTACAGTGTTGCATGACTGCGCAACGTACCATGGAGTAGGACTACTCCACACCGAGGAGTAGAAAGAGAGCACCTCTGTCTGGATATTCACCTGCCAGAGGGAGACCATACCAGTAGAGATCCAAGCCTGAGCCTGGAAGTAAAGACACCAAGGGGCAACGCAGCACTGCTCACATCACAGCACTTGCACCGCTGCCACGGGAGCCTAGCGCGTCCACTCACCATCTGCTTCCCACTGCTGATCACCAGAGACTTGTGGGGACAGACCGAGGGGGCCCCACCTTCTACAGCGAGAGTTCACTGCTGCCTCCTAGGGACTGCAAGTTGCTATTGGCAGCCCTCTAATGAGACGGTACTATAGGAGAGGTCCTTCTGAAACATCTTCCACTGGGATGTGACAGCGTAAATTTCTGGCTGGTTTGTTACCAGTTTCTGGTAAGCGCACTTTATTTGCAGTGGTGGATACTCAGTTTGCTTGATTGTTGGCACTTATGGTTCTTGATTGAAGATGTTTACCAGCACTGGACGCTTTGTTCTGATTATACGAATATACAGTCAGGTCCATAAATATTGGGACATCAACACAATTTTTTTGGCTCTATACACCACCACAATGGATTTGAAATTAAACAAACAAGATGTGCTTTAACTGCAGACTTTCAGCTTTAATTTGAGGGTATTTACATCCAAATCAGGTGAACGGTGTAGGAATTGCAACAGTTTGTATATGTGCCTCCCACTTTTTAAAGGACCAAAAGTAATGGGACAATTGGCTGCTCAGCTGTTCCATGGCCAGGTGTGTGTTATTCTCTCATTATCCCATTTACAAGGAGCAGATAAAAGGTCCAGAGTTCATTTCAAGTGTGCTATTTGCATTTGGAATCTGTTGCTGTCAACTCTCAATATGAGATCCAAAGAGCTGTCACTAACAGTGAAGCAAGCCATCATTAGGCTGAAAAAACAAAACAAACCCATCAGAGAGATAGCAAAAACATTAGGTGTGGCCAAATGAACAGTTTGGAACATCCTTAAAAAGAAAGAACGCACCGGTGAGTTCAGCAACACCAAAAGACCCGGAAGACCACGGAAAGCAACTGTGGTGGATGACCGAAGAATTATTTCCCTGGTTTAGAAAACACCCTTCACAACAGTTGGCCAGATCAAGAACACTCTCCAGGAGGTAGGTGTATGTGTGTCAAAGTCAACAATCAAGAGAAGACTTCACCAGAGTGAATACAGAGGGTTCAACACAAAATTTAAACCATTGGTGAGCCTCAAAAACAGGAAGGCCAGATTAGAGTTTGAAAAACAACATCTAAAAAAGCCTTCTCAGTTCTGGAACATCATCCTATGGACAGATGAGACCAAGATCAACTTGTACCAGACTGATGGGAAGAGAAGAGTATGGAGAATGAAAGGAACTTCTCATGATCCAAAGCATACCATCTCATCAGTGAAGTGGTGGTGGTAGTGTCTTGGCGTGGGCATGTATGGCTGACAATGGAACTGGTTCTCTTGTATTTATTGATGGTGTGACTGCTGACAAAAGCAGCAGGATGAATTCTGAAGTGTTTCTGGCAATATTATCTGCTCATATTCAGCCAAATGCTTCAGAACTCATTGGATGGCGCTTCACAGTGCAGATGGACAATGACCCGAAGCATACTGCGAAAGCAACCAAAGAGTTTTTTAAGGGAAAGAAGTGGAATGTTATGCAATGGCCAATCACCTGACCTGAATCCGATTGAGCATGCATTTCACTTTCTGAAGACAAAACTGAAGGGAAAATGCCCCAAGAACAAGCAGGAACTGAAGACAGTTGCAGTAGAGGCCTGGCAGGAACATTGCGTTCCAGACTTCAGGCTGTAATTAACTGCAAAGGATTTGCAACCAAGTATTAAAAAGTAAAAGTTTGATTTATGATTGTTAATTTGTCCCATTACTTTTGGTCCCTTAAAAAGTGGGAGGCACATATACAAACTGTTGTAATTTCTACACCGTTCACCTGATGTGGATGTAAATACCCTCAAATTAAAGCTGAAAGTCTGCAGTTAAAGCACATATTGTTTGTTTCATTTCAAATCCATTGTGGTGGTGTATAGAGCCAAAAAGATTAGAATTGTGTCGATGTCCCAATATTTATGGACCTGACTGTACTTTTACATTCATTGATTTATATAAGCACTGGACACTTTCAGTGGTCTACTACTGATGCTGGACTATTTACTTCTTAAACCTCATTTATTTAAGGTTTACTTTAGCATTGATGTTGGACTATTCGTTTTCTAAATTTTATTTATTTATGGTTTAATTATAGTCACTTTATTCTTAGGGCTCGTTTACACTTGCTTCAAAACAGGACGCCAGACAGGCGTTGTTAAAGCTCCTGTCACTAAATAAAATGGTTAGCTTATAGTCCTGTTTACACCATGCGTTGGCTTTGCTGCGCTTTAGCTTTGCATCAAAAATGATACCCCATGTAGCTTTAGCCATGCTTCAAAGCCTCTCCAACGCCTCCATAGAAGTCTATGAGGAAGCTTGCTTGAAGCACCTACAGCTTTTCAGAGGCTTTAATTCAGCTTTAGCTGCCCTTTGTTTTGGAGAAATTGCAGGTGTGAGATATCAACAAGCACACAGGGCATTGGCCAAGCTTCAACAAAGCTTCAAAAGTGCATCACTGAAGCCTTGTCGAAGCCTTGTTGAAGCCTCTTCGAAGCACCGCCGAAGCCTCAAAAACACATCATAAAAGCTTGTTGAAGCTGTATGAGCTTTAATGAGCGTTGAAGCCGAAGCAAGTGTAAACTAGCCCTTAGCGCTGCACTATTTATAACGCATGACTGCGCAATTGCCATTTAAAGTAGCGCATCGCTAAATAGCAAAAAATGGCCTGGTCATGAAAGGGGTAAAGCCTTCCACAGCTGAAGTGGTTAACCTTATTTTTATGTTTCTGCAGCTTTGCAGACAATAATGACTGCATGTCCTCCTCTGCATATGTCACCTATTGGCCATAGTCTTTGATTCCGCACAACATCATGCATTACGATGAACTAACCAGCAGAGGGTAGCAAAGCCTAACCTGAACTAGCATGCGTTACACTGCGTCTTCCTGCCGAGCGGGGTTTACAGTGTTTGAATGTATGGCAATTTAACTCGGCAAGGAATTTCCCATAATGCTTTAGAAAACCTGACAAACAGTTGTATGCTTTAGTTTATTGATTCTGCTACTGTGCTAAAACAGCAGTACATCAATAACCATCTTTAGTTAGAAAACCCTGGGCTGTAGAGGAGTGCGAGCAGTTAGGAAAACAGCGCCGAGGCAAGAGCGGAAAAAATGTGAGCGTGGGGAATACTGGTTTCACGGGAGAGATGAGAGGCTGAGGAAATACAGCAAGAGAAATTATATGCTGTACAGGCCTCTCATGCATCAATGGCAGCAGGAGGAGGGAAAAAAAGAAGCCGTCTCTTATGGGAATGGACTTCAAAGACATAAAACTGTGTTATAAAAAGAGGCCTAATGGCTTTCAGGTCTTGCTGGTATTGCACCTTTCTGTCATTATAATTCGCTTAAACATTGCAACAAGAATATTTACCTGTAACATTAAATACGTGTTCCGAAACGGCGTTGTGCAAACTCTACTGCGTTATACTGTAATTCCTTAAAGACGTTATTTGCTAACAAAGCAAAGCGCAATTATGCCCAATAAACCCAAGAACCTGCAGTAGACTGAGCGTGCTGAAAGCTGGCATGTGGAGCCGGTCTGTTTATTAGGGGATCAGATGAAAAGTGTGCTATAAAAAGTGTACTAAATATTTCTTACTGTCCATTGCAACAAATTCTCGCGCCACTTCTATTGAGAAAAGAACAATTGCCTCTGTGTGGATCTTGCAAACACTTTAAAAACTTTGTACCCTTTTCTGTTCTGGAGGAAAAAAACTGCTTGTCTTACTATTCCCTTGCAAGACTGATTCCAGACTGGGAGGGCCTCTGGTTCATTATACTCACCTGGTGCACTTTCAAGGTTCTAGTGCAGAAAGTTGCAGTGTTGGCGTCCCTTTAGGGCAGTGGTTCTCAACTCTGGTCCTCGGGACCCCCCCAACAGGCCAGGTTTGCAGGATAACTGAAATACATCACAGGTGATATCATTTGCTGCTCAGTGATTGCAGTGTTCTAGTCTGCATCTCCCCAAGGTAATACTGAAAATCTGGCCTGTTGGTGGGTCCCGAGGACCGGAGTTGAGAACCACTGCTATAGGGCATTTTTTTGGTTTGTCACCTCCTCCCCACCTTTATTGCTAATATATATGTTTTTAAATTTTAATTCTTATTACATAGTTACATAGTAGGTAAGGTTGAATAAAGACAATAGTCCATCCAGTTCAACCTGTGTTGGTGTACTTGTGTCCATATCGATAATTATTTTCCATATCCCTTTCAATAACATCAATACTCCCCGCTGACACCACCAGTTGTGGAAGAGAGTTCCACATCCTTATTGCCCTGACCGTGAAAAAACCTCCTGCGCAGCTTTAGGTTAAACCGCTTCTCTTCGTTGGAATCACCATTGAGGCATTTGTAAATCGCTATCATGTCCCCTTTCATGCGTCTCTTCTCCTGCGAGGATTAATTCAGTGTTTGTAGTCTCTCCTCGTATTTGAGGTCCTCCAATCCCTGTATTAATTTTGTTGCCCTTCTTTAGACTTTGTCCAGCTCCAGCACATCCCTTCTGAGGATTGGTGACCAGAACTGGATGGAATGCTCCACATGTGGTCTAAACTGAGTTTTATAAAGTGGCAGAATTATAGTTTTATCTCTGGAGTATATCCCTTTTTTATGCATGGTAATATTCTGCCAGGTTTGGTAGCTGTAGTTTGACATTGCATGCCATTGCTCAGTCTGTCTTCTACTAGGACCCCCAGATCTTTCTCCATCTTTGCCTCCCCCAGAGGTTCTCCCTCTAGTGAGTAGTTTGCATTTATGCGTTCCAGGGACGTATGGTGAGGTGAGTGGCTGGTGAGGCACTGGCTAGTATCAGAGCCAGATACACACAGGTTACATATGCTGGGAACATTAGAGTGAGAGCAATAATTCTAGCTCTAGACCTCCTCTGTAACGCTAAACATGTGACCTCTAAAAAAAAATGTAAGCGTTGTCTATGGAGATTCTTAAGTACTGAAGTTTTGCGCCATTCCACAAGTGTGCGCGTAGTATCATCTTTCACATTATACAAAAAAATTGCCACTCCTCTCCAAATGTAGCATTTATGGTTGTGACCAAAAAGCTTAATTTTGGTCTCATCACTCCAAATGACTTTGTGCCAGAAGGTTTGAGGCTTGTTTTTTTTTTTTTTTTTTTATGTTCATGGCAGGTGAGGCTCTGCCTCCCCTGTTGCATTACCTTACATTTCTCCACATTAAACCGCATTTGCCATGTAGTTGCCCACTACATTATTTTGTTCAGGTTTGTTGCTTTTAAACATCTAAAAAAAATTTACATATATGTTATAATAACAAATATATTACAATTTTATAGCTTCTCTCCTAAGGGACCATTACAACACCACAGACACCACCCCCCCCCCCAAAAAAAACCCCAAGCAAACACAAAAAAAAAACACCACATTTAAAAAAAATCTACAAATTTTCGTTGTTTGGACTTGTTTTATTACATCACCCGTTGATGTACCGTTTACGCCAAATTACACCTCTTTACATTCCATTACGTTGTCCCCTCCGTCTCGGAGTGGACGGTACTTGTATTTTTTTTTTTTTTTTTTTGTTCGGAGTTTGGAAGACCGTGTTTCAGTAAACCTCACTACTCTGGTTTTAATTCGAAAAACCAGTGTTGGTATTTACGATGTAAACCTCTCCTCACCGTTAAAAAAACATATTACACTTTCTACTATGATGCGCGTGTGAACACCTTACCGCGTTTTGAAGTCATGAATTCTTAGAGGTATCTGTTGCGAATGTAAAAAAAAATCTCCAGTGTACAAATCGCAATG
>BLSH010349344.1:444369-454509 GCA_018402905.1 Glandirana rugosa | reverse complement strand
CCCCCCCCCCCCCAAAAAAAAAAAAAAAAAACCCCAAGCAAACACAAAAAAAAACACCCACTTTCCTGGTACCTGCTTGCAACTATAAAATTATTTCATGCTTTAATTACTAGCACCCTAATGAAAGCCCCTGATAGTATGCCAACTAGGAAAAATACCCAATAATCATTTTTCTATACACTCACCGGCCACTTTATTAGGTACACCTTGCTAGTACCGGACCCCCTTTTGCCTTCAGAACCGCCTTCATTCTTCATGGCATAGATTCAACAAGGTGTTGGGAACGTTCCTCAGAGATTTTGCTCCATAGTGACATGATAACATCATGCAGTTGCTGCAGATTTGTCAGCTGCACATCCATGATGCCAATCTCCCATTCCACCGCATCCCAAAGGTGCTCTATTGGATGAGATGTGGGGAGTGTGGAGGTCATTGGAGTGCAGGGACCTCATTGTCCAGTGGTGAGATGATTGGAGCTCTGTGACATGGTGCATTATCCTGCTGGAAGGAGCCATCAGAAGATGGGGACACTGCAGTCATAAAGGGATGGACATGGTCAGCAACAATACTCAGGTAGGCCGTGGCATTTAAATGATGCTCAGTTGGTACTAAGGGGCCCAAAGTGTGCCAAGAAAATATCCCCCACACCATTACACCACCACCACCAGCCTGACCTGTTGATACAAGGCAGGATGGATTGTGTAATAAATAAATATATATATATATTTTGTTCCTACTAATTACATTTCCTTCTTAGTCACATTCTTCTGTACTCAGTAGTTTGGTAAATATTTCGTACTGCCTAAATGCTCACCACCTTTTTTTAACCCCCTAAATGCCACACCTCTGCACCGCAACCATATGTGTTACATATGGTTACAGAGCGGCCCCATGCTGCCTCTCAAATAGTGATCTGAACATGGATTTTCAGGGGTGTAACTATGCTACCGCACATCTAAACTTGGTCCTGGGCAGTATCCCATCAAAAACGGATATCATATTGCAGAGGATGCTTAAAATTTGACTTGTGTTAGCACAAATATCTGAGCAATTCAGCAAGGCAATCACACAAGCAAGAATTTACATTTCTGTGAGCATTCTGTATACCAGCTGTGTATGGAATGCCTCAAGATTGCCAAATTACAAAATGGATTGTATAGCAATTTTACATGCTATATTATTTTTTTATTGAAAATGGAGTTTATATTGGGTTTTAAACCCAAACTGTAAAAATATTACAAACTTTTACAAAATTTATACATGGTGTTGTTTTTTAACTCGAGAAACAGGGTTTTTTTTTTAAACTTTTTGTTTATGACCATTCCTCCTTTTTGCAAAAGTTTTTGTAAAAGTCGAATTTCTTTTTCCCAACTAAAGGGGTCGGGAAGGGGATTCATTCCCAAAAAGAGCACACTATGATTAATAAGGTTAGATTGCTGGGGAGGCCATATGAAGGATAAGGAGGCATGTAGATATAAGTATATAGTATTGTTTTGTAACATATTGAGTTTCTAAAGTAGACATCCTGAAAAACCAGGACGTTAACCTCCATTTTTCAATTTTATTAATTTTTGTTTATGATCATTCCTCCTTTTTGATAGCCTCTTCTTTTGCCTACCAAGGAGAAGGTGGGGGGCCATTCCTATAACAAGGGGTCAGCAAAATTATATTGTTAGGTAGTCCATCTGAAAGGTGGAAGGCGTATAGGCATCAATCCAAGATGTTTTGATTTTACACTATTAGGACATAGCGTCGTTTTGTAATGCTATGAGTGTCTCATAGACCATAACCCAATCATTCCAACCAAGGCATGAGGGGTCGCAATATGATTAATAAGGCTAGCTTGTTAGGGAGCCCATGTGAAAGGTAGAAGGCATGTAAGCATCAATCAATGAGGTCCCAATTTGACAAAACTTGGACATCGTGTAATCTTGTAACGTGTGAGGTTCTAAAGAAGATAACCTGAGAAACTAGGACATCAACCACATATTTTTCAATTTTATAACAATTTTCGGTTATGGTCATTCCTCCTTTTTGATAAAAGTTTTTTTTCCCAACCAAGGAGAAGGTGGGGGGTCATTCCTATAACAAGGGGTCAGCACAATGATTATTAAAGTATAGCTGAAGGCAAAACTTTTTTTTTACTTTTGGATAGAGTGGAGGGGGATTAGAACACCTGTCAGTTTCTATTGCTGTCTGTCCCCCCATTAGGGAGATTAATCTTCTCTATTTGTCCTGTTCACCATTTGCATTGAAAGTGAAAGTAAAGTAAAAGAAAATCCCAAATTATGGGTTGACCGCAGAAAAGTAATAAAGGGGAAAACTTCCAATGGGGACACTAGTTCTGGTGACCTGGGGGTCCACAAGGGTTTCCCTTATTTTGCAGGGATTTCCTCTCTCTTCCTGTTTTAGCTAAGGGACAGGAAGGTAAACCTCCCCCATGGGGCACAGATGGCAAAAAATAAACCAACAGGGGTTATAACCCCTTACTCTATTCAGAATGAAAAAAACATTTTCCAATAGTTCTACTTTGAGGTTAGAGAGTTATGTAGTCCATCTGAAAGGTAGGAGGCATACAGGCATCAATCCAGGGGTGTACGTACAAGGGTTGCCATTGCGCCCTTGCCCCATGCTCCAGGGGTGCCATGCGCCCCCCCCCCCCCGTATGCCTGTATAGGAGAGCGTGGTAGAAGAACCAATCCCTCCATGTAGCTGCTGAATGCCTGTTTCTCCTCCTCCTCCCTCCCACAGAAATTCAGAGTTTACAGGAGGGAGATGGAGTGCATTTCCTTCACACGCCGCTCCTAGGGCCTCCCTGTTGCTGTCCTGCTGCCCTGGGTTCCTGTGTGCTTCCCTCCCTCGGTACCAATCACTGACTTTGATTTTTTTTTTATTTATTCATAGTAATAAAAGTACATTTATTATTCGGGCATTGTAAACTGAGTTTATGAATGAACGGGAAGCTCTGTACAAAGCTATTCCTGTTTGTTCATTATGTGCAGCTGAGGCTGCAGAGCAAGAGACTGATGAATCTGTCCTCAGTCCCTTTCTCTCTCTCTCAAAATTGAGACATCAGAGGTCTGTCTAGACCCCTGATATTTCACCAAAGTAAAAAAAAAAATGATAAAAAATAAAACAACAAAGATAAAAAGCTACAAACACCAGTGGCAGAACTACCAGGGTCACAAAGGTCGCACTTGTGACTGGGCTCTGGGGTTCTGCCACCGCAGGGGTACCCCCAAGATGGCAGGTAGGTGGCCCGCTGCGGGATCATATTAAAGGGTCCCACAATGGGAGTAAAGGGCTCCGGGATCAGAGGGAAGGACCCTGGTTAGGGTCCTTCCCACTGCATCCAATTCATGAGGTCCTGATTTTACGAAATTTGGACATAGTGCCGTTTTGTAACTCTTTGAACATAACCAGGAGACACCAGGACTTTTAACCTTAATTTTTTCAATTTTGTAACAAATTCTGGTTATGATCATTCTTACTTTTTTGTAAGAGTTTTTTTTTTTCTTTTCTTCCCAACAATTGTGTTTTTTTTTTTTTTTTGGCAAGTGTTCTGTAACTTACATAGGTAATCCTTTATAAAAGAATAGACAGAGGAAAGAACATGTAAAAAGTGCACTAACTCCTAGCAAGCAATCAGACGTTAGTTTGCTGTAATGACATCAGTAAAAACTTTTGTTTGGCTGTTGCGTATTACCACACTCCGTCTGTCCAGAGAAATATGTTTGACTATATCTGACATTATAATAAAAGCTCTATGGCCTGCGAGCAGTGAAGGGGTTATACTGGAACTGTTGTAGGATCATGTCTGCAATATAGGTCAGATATTGGTGTCTTTTGAGACAGATGAGCATAAGCAGCAGATGAGGAAGAAGGGGGAGCTGTGCGGAATAACATGGAGAGCATCACTTCAAACATGTCTGCGGTAAATGCTGAAATGTTCAAAGTACGACAGAGAAAGATAAAGCCTTTGATGGGAAGTGGATGTTTCCCAGGGACATTACAAGCAGTAATCCAGATGTTCTGCTGTAATGCAATGAGTGTCCATGGATAGATGCCGAGCTCAGCCAAGTACAGCCTGCTGTAGACCCGAGCCCTCCACTCCCATGCTGTTCCGCCATATGGAAGTAATCTCCAGTCCCCTTTTAATAGCCAGCGTTGGATTCCATTTTCACAAGGCTCGCACAGCTAAGTGGAGCTGTTTTATGGACAACTCAGATAGAAGCGCTTCCAAGATAAACAGTCGGCCTGAAATTAGGACATACCAAGCCGCAGAATTATTTTAGGACATATTTCATAGTCAAGCTGCCATTTCACTGCAGCAGCTGCCAGACTGTAGGATGCGTCTTTGATCCGTGCAGGACAACGCTCCCAATCACATTAGACAATTTACACAAAATGGGGAGCGCGCACAAAAAATAGCATGCTTTCTGACTTTCAGATATTTTCTTGGAACTGATCCTTAAATCTTTTGGTCCCTGTTTTTTTTTTTTTCTTCTTTCGATCATTTATGGCAAAAAGGGTGACTTGGTTGCAGAAACCCCCCCCCCCCCCAAATATTCATTTGTTTTGATGCCGCACTTTGACATTTGACTGATTTGGTTTACTCGTATTCCATTTTAATGTATGCAGGAAAATAACTGGGTTTTCTTTGAACCATTTGACAATAATTTTTTGGGAATGCAACTACAGGCAAACAGCTACAGTTAATACCTAATTAAACTGCATGTACTGTATGCAGGTTTTCACTGCAAACTAATATGCCGTTCTGTCCAGCCATTCTATAGTACCACACTGCACAGGAAGGCAGGTGACCCATGCATTTACTTTTTTCAAAATTCAGCATCTTGTATCGCCTTCTTTTTTTGCTCTGGTGACAGTCTGGTGCATACCTCCCATCTTTAGAACTCATGGAGAAATTAAGCTGTGGAGAGCATATTATGGTCAAAGTGTGCATGGGTAAATTACTCTGAATGTGGAGTGTGGCTTAATAGTCTGGGCCTACTGACGTATACACCATGCATGTATGTACAGTTCTTTTACTCACAAAATACTCCTTGAATATAGTGGCATAAATGCGTGTTACAGACACAGATAAACCGCAGCACAAGGGATCTTTTTTTTTTAAACTGGAACTTTTGTTATACATGCCTTTCTCTGCACAGAATATAGATACACATACTAACACCTTTTTCTTACCCTACCCTGTAGAAAACTTCATTAAAGAGGAACTTCAGTCTTTTCTTTTCATTAAAAGTTATCAGCTACAAATGCTGTAGATTGGCATTTAACAATCAGGTACTTCCCAATGCCTGGAGTCCAATGCTGTCTTCCCACAGCTTGGTTCCTCTAATCACTGTGGGCCCCTGGAACCTTGGATATGGGATCCAAGTTGTGACTTCCTGAAGAATTGCAGCTGGCTGCCCACTGTGCATATGCAGCACTGTGCGACTGGTGCTGCAGCCTCATAGCACATGTAATGTTTCCCAGGAGGCTGCGGGTGGCTGCGAATGGGGCTAGGGAAGTTGCACCATCCTCGCCAAGGCAAGGACTGTAGAAGTGGGAGTGGGTATTCATGGAAATTGGTACTTGCTCCTGTGCGCCCCACCCCGAAAAAACAAACAAAAAAACCTACAACTTGAGTCATCTTTGCAGAGTAAAGTGAGGGGGTCACTGATTTCATCTGGTAGCTGAAAACTCCCCTCTCTCTCTCATATCATCCTAAATATAGTTATCTGCCATTTAGAAATGGGTACGCAGGGATGGCACTGTTTTCCAAGCTCATTTCAAGCTGCCATTTGTTTCGCATAGAAAAGTGATGGGGACATGTACAGAGGAGGTATCTGTTGACCACTGGTCAATGGGGGGTGAAGTAAAGCAGGCAGGCAACTATTCAGTGAAGGGGAAAGAAATATATACATGCACAGATAGCAGAGAGTGCTGTGCATCAGGACATTGCCTTAATCCAAGGGAACCTGAGATTGTCCTAAATCCACAGTATCTCCCCCTCACCTCCATTTGTTTGGAATGAGCAGTGCACATTGGTTGTGCATCCGTAGTCCATATCAGGAGTGAGCAAGAGAGTTTGAATATGATCCTACATAATGCGGCACCATGGGGAGTTAAATAGCCACCCTTTAACAATTTGTCAGATCACAGCAGCAAGAAAAAAAAAAAAAGAATTTATAAATTTAGGTAGTCCATAGATTGTGATTTCCTTTCCTGCAACCACGGGTTTTGGGGATTCCCCCATCAACACAGAGGGGAGCCATCCCTGCTGGGAAAACACAATAATTATTGCTAGCGTCTATAGCCACTGGCAATTATCACATGTTAAAAATTTGACATGCTGGTTGTACCCAAGTCATTTGATGGATTGGCTTGGGTACAATCCGCTTGCCCATAGATGGATTAAACCTTGGACATTTCAGCAGGGACCAGCCTGAGATTTTGAACCATTTATGGCCAGCTTTAGAAGAGACTTTTTTGACTTTGAGTGGATTGCAGTGCATAAACAAACACTGGTGTCACCAGAAAATCAGTTCCATCCACACCCCCCAACCTCCAACTCACCTGAGCTTTTTCCAGCTGTGTATCAATACAAGCACTCAGAATCCACAAGTTGAACATTGGAAGCAGTGGCGGCTGGTGCTCAATATTTGGGGGGGGCAAACAAACCCACCCCCTCCCTCGGGAGGCGGACGGGAAGGCAGCGATCAGTGGTCTTACCTTAGGAAGCCCATGCTGCTTCACGCTCCAGCTTGTCGATGCATGAAGCCAATGTTGCTCCTCACTTCAGCTTGCCGATGCAGGGGGCCGATGCTGTTCCTTGCTCCAGCTTGCCGTTGGGCCGTTGCTTCTCACGGCTGAACAGGCATTGCTTCTCCTCCCGGCTGAACAGGAAGTGGGTCCTGAGACCCGATTGGCTGGGAGTACCTGGCCTATTGGGTCTCAGGACCCACTTCCTGATTGGCCGAGAGGAGAAGCAGGAAGACATTAGCAAATGTTAATTCGCTAATGTCATACAACTGGGTGGGCTCAGGGCACAGTGCTCTGCACCCTGAGCCCACCCTTTTTTGAAGCCAATTAGAGCCTCAGGCTCTAAAAATTTGCTTAAATAAAAACTCCCTTGATATTCATGCATCCGGCGCCCTGCATGTAGATTAGGGGCGGGTGCATGGATTAGGTGGGCGGCGCCCCTATGCCCCGTATGGACGGGTTACCACTGATCGGGAGATAGATTAGCACCTTCCAGCAGCAAGAAAGCCTTGACGACTATGGTGCTATGGCACGTATTCACAAAGCTCATGACTAAAGCCTCGTACAGACGGTTCGACGATCGTATCCAACAGGTCGTACGAACGACCGTTGTATGCTAATCCGACCATTAGTACGCGCGATTAGAACAGCCAACGTACGACGGTCGTACAACAGAAGTTGTATGAGCAAACTAGAAAACTTTGGTAGTACCAACAAGTGGTCGTACGACCGTTGTATCGTGTGTACAGAGAAGTTGGTCCAACAAGTTGTGCTGTGCAAAACACGCATGCTCAGAAGTCAGGAACGGCCGGACGCTAATCACATGCACCTGAACGTTCTCTTTATACGTTCATAACACGTCACTATGTTCGGCTTGGTCGTATGATCGTGTAGTGCATGTCAGTATGCAAGTTACATTATCCAACATAAGATTTGGTCCATTCGGTCGTACGACCGCCGAACCATGTGTACGAGGCTTAAGTGCCTTAGCACAAACCGTATCAAGGCTTTCTTGCTGCTGTAAGGTGCTCCGAATAAAGTGCTCTACTTCAATTCATTGACTGTGTGTGTGTTATGGGATTGATTGCAGTTTTTTTTTTTTTTTTTTTTTGCTGATTTAAAGCAGAACTAAACTCTCACAGTCAACATGAATGGTATATTTTATTTACTTATTTTAAACTTTTTTTTTTCTTTTTATTTCTTCAGTTGGTTCCTGGTCTAGGCCAAATTCTGTAATACATCCCAGCTGTCTTCTTGGGAGGGGGAGGAGCTTTCTCAGCTAAGCACGCCCTCCTTCCAGTATGCCTGAACTGGGGCAGATGGATTCCTGCAAGTAAATGCTACATGAATCACCTGCCCTTACTCAAGATGGCCTCAGCTAAAAATGCTAAGGGGTGTTTTTCAAAGTGATTTCTCTACAGAATATAGCATGGAGACATGGGTGCATTTGCTTTGAATAATTTAAATTAATTAAATATTTTCAATTTGTGGTGCTCAGATACAGTGTGCCTCTTTTCTCAATGTGTTTAGACAGGTTACATAGTTGCATAGTAGGTAAGGTTGAAAAAAGGCAATAGTCCACCTAGTTCAACCTGTGTTAAACCTGCCCATAAACGTCTCCAAGCAGCTGTATGCATTTCTAAGTTATTTATTTATCTGTGTACTTCGCGTACATCCAGTTAATTGTAATTACTGTTTTTCACCAGGCAACCTCTATGCAGTCCCTGCAGTTGTCAGAGTCCCTGAAAAAGAACCAGCTGTGGAATGGAACGGTTAGCATTACATTGCTGGAAGGGATTAATCTGCCAGACGGAAGTACCTGTGATTCTTTTGTAAGGTTCAAGCTCGGCGATCAGAAGTACAAAAGCAAGGTATGTTTGATCGCTCATATTCCATACTGATTGTTCATTCGTAATCATTTTTATGTACAATGCACATTGCTCTGTAAATACTCATTAGCACATTGCTAATTGCTGAATGCACCTTGGATGTTTCTTGAAATATCCTAGTCTACTACATCCACCTGTGTGAATTAACATATGTAATGAAAATGGAAGTATAAAGAGACAATCTTTTAAACCGTATGCTTACTAAGGATTAAATCAACTAGCCCCAACATTCATGGAATCTGGATTGTACCATTTACAGGCATTAAATTAAGTGGAGAGATTCCACCCTCCAGAACCCATATGCTTATATAGGGTGGAAGACATCAAGACATGGAGGATCTCATTCTGTCTTCTCCAAATAAACATGGCACATACCGCATACCATGGTTCTGTTGGATCCAGGTTTATGAATGAAGGCAAAGCCTTGCTACTCTGAGATCCCTGACAATGCACCCTGGTCCTCGTGTGATGGGCACCTTGGTCCCTCTGTCTGCTTTTCTTCTCTCTGCTCCTCTCCAATATATTTCTCATAGTTCCTGCTACCGCCTTCCCAATTGCTATCCTGTCTACCTCCCAACCAGGGGCATACTGATAGGGGTTGCAGGGGGTGCAATTGCAACCGGGCCCCATGGTCTAGGGGGCCCATTTGCCTCCCTTGTACACCTGAATAGGAGGGATGGCGGGGGTGGCATTTAGAGGACCCAATCTCCTCCATTTTCCTCTCTCCAGTTTACTTGTCTTCTGCTGTTCCTAGGGTCCCTGTGTGCTTCCCTGGTCCCCCTCACTGAGCTGCTGTCTTCCTCCCTCATCTCTCCTGCCAGCTGCTGTAGAAGATGTGTCATGATGGATAGATGGGAACAGGTCGGTAAATTTGTCATTTACTGGCTCCATACTTTTCTGAATAAACAGAGTCAGTGATTGGTACCAATTGGTTCATTCATAACTGTAGCATAGTAAACTGTTTTACTATACTTCCGTTTCTGAATGAATGGGAGGCTCGGTGCACAGCTATTCCTGTCCATTCATTCTGTACAGCTGAGGCTACACAGATGGGAATTGAGAGCTGAGGTTTGTTTAGACCCCTGATATCTCATCAAAGCCCCCCTAACAGAGCTCCTAAAAAAAATGTAAAGATAAAATTGTAAAAGAAATAAAATGAAATGGTAAAAAAATAATAAAATAAAAAAAAAAATAATTAAAAAGAACTATCAGGATTGCAAAGGTTGCAATTGTGACCTGGCATTCCTACACCATGAAGAAGGCCCAAAGATAACAGTAAAGGGGTCGCTGCAGAACTTGTGAAAGGGCCCCGCTGCGGTACCGCAAGAAAGGGACCCGTGATAGGCGTAAAGAGCCCCAGGATCAGCGGGTAGAGGGAAGGGCCCTGGTCAGGGGGCCCTTCATAATTTCTTGCACCGGGGCCCTGAAGGTTCTAGATACGCCTCTGATTTTAATGCATAGAATGCATTAAGGTAAAAAAAAA
>BLSH010349344.1:406172-429505 GCA_018402905.1 Glandirana rugosa | reverse complement strand
TTAACCCTCCCTACTTCGGAGGTTGTGACACAGGTCTAAAATGACCTTTGGTTGTCAGGCTAACGGGTCCACACGTGTCGGATAAATCATATTCCCGACAGATACCAAGTCCCGAAGAGGGGGAGGGGGGGGGGGGTTCTCTGTTCCACCCTTTTTTGAAGCCTATTAGAGCCTCCGGCTCTAATCAAGTGCTTCAACCCCCCCCCCTTTGGAATCATGTGCCTGGCGCTTTGTGTGTAGATTAGGGGGCTGTACGCATGGATGGGGCAGTGACCCTGCTCCATAGTCTCTTAATACCTCTCTCAGGGGGCGGCCTGGTCAATTCACCTCTCTTGAGGCCAAAAGACACTCTCCCAGTGCTGGTTCATACACACACACTGCTCTTGCAGCAGCTTGTCTCTTGGGGGGGGGGGGAGGGGGAGAAGCCCTGAACCATAGACAGCCCTTATACTAAATAGGCTGTGCACACCTGGGCAATCGGACTGTTGGTTTCCAGTAAAATCTGGACACAGTGTTGGAGGCTTCATCCCTCCCAATTCTCTACAAAGCATCTGGGCTCCAGAACCCAATCCAGGAGTTACCAATCCTGGATAAAGCTGCAAAACCTTTTCTTCACTCAGACCTCCTGGAGCCCCTCAACCTACATAAGTGAGAAACCTGGATAACATCTAATCCTTCTGACATCGTGACAATAGTCAATAATATAATCTACTGAATTTGTCTTATTTCTGTCTTAACATTAGAATTAGTAAATGGATGGGCAGAAACATCCTAAAAGCAAGCTAGAGATATGGTCCCTAGAAAGGAAGAGAAAAGTTTTGTGACTGAACTTTCCAGAAAATAAGAAAAAGTTTGTGATAGAACATTCCAGCCGATTCAAGATACAAAGCCTACCATAAATAACAATACATAATGTGCAGTGCTATCAAAATATGTGAAATATAACAATCTGTAAACCAATGATTTTAATGTCATATTCACAAAACAATATTGATATTCTAACTATAGTGTCAAAGTCAAACAAAAGTCAATATAAATTCATTCATAATACATAAATTCAAGTGCTCTTGTGCTCAAAAAAGTCCATGAAAGTGCAGAAAGTGATTCCAGTCTTCAGAACACCCCCAATGTTTCCAAAAGGGAAAGGTGTAAAACTGAATGCTTACCAGACCAAAATAGGCCCTTATACTACTGAGTGGCCAAAACTGCTTGAGGGATAAATCCTAAAACACAATAATGTGTAAACCAATCAGCGCAAATAAAATGGTGAACCAAAACGTATACCACATAAATGTGCTAATTGCTCTAATTGAATGGATTCCCACTCAATAAGGCAAATAGTAGCTGCTGACACCAAAAAGCTATTCACTTCACTTACTAAATAATACCAATGTTCAAAGTGCTGCACTACTAAAAAAATCAATAGTGTATAATGACATCAATCATGAATATTCAATAGCGTACATACAAAAATTAAAGTGCAAATGCAATAATGTGCCAATAAACTGCTTATACTGTCATTAGCTTATTCAAATTTATATGTGAAGACATATAAACATCTCATAGTGCAAAAATACGTTCATAAATGTCCATTAATTGAGCACTTTTTGTCAATGGACATTTATGAGCTTATTTTTGCACTATGAGATGTTTATATGTCTTCACATAGAATTTTGAATAAGCTGATGACAGTATTATCACTTTATTGGCACATTAATGCATTTGCACTTTCATTTTTGTATGTGCACTATTGAATATTCATGAATGACGTCATTATACACTATTGATTTTTTTGTAGCGCAGTAAATCCCAAAACATGCCCACGGTGGATGGTATGTTCCAACCCTTTAACCCCACTCTGCTCACACAGCAATGGGGTATGTAAAGAAATCAAAGCTTTTAGTGCAGTATATCAACTAAAAAAAATGTTTTTTATGAAGATAAAAATAGTGCACTGACATAAAAATAAAGCTGCAACACCGTAACATCTAATATATGATATAATTCATGATGTCACGTTAGGCACATCCCTAAGCGTTTCGTCATAAGTTTGAGATCGTCAGGGGTGAAAGACCTAGGGCGGTGCCTAATGTGACATCTTCATGCACAGGCCCCCAACCAGAAGGCTCATATCGTGGATGTTACTATGTTGCAGCTTTATTGATATGCCAATCCGCTACTAATCTAGTGTGAGTGTACTATTTTTATTTGAATAAAAACACGTTTTTTTTAAATGATATACTGCACTATGAGCTTTGAGTTCTTTAAATATTCCATTGCTGTAAGAGCGGAGCAGGAACAAAGAGTTGGAATATACAATCCACCGTGGGCATGTTTGGGAATTATCCCTCAAGCGCTTTTGGCTACTCAGTAGTATGAGGGCCATTGTGGTCTGGGAAGCATTTAATTTTACTCCTTTCCAGTGGCAGCTGGTGCTCAATTTTCTTGGGCCGCAGTTTTCACAGCCAGCCAGCCGCTTCTTGTCCCGGCCAAACAGGAGTTAGGACTCCCGGCCAATTGGGTCTAAGGACTTCCTGATTTGCCGGGAGGAGAAACAGGAAGACATTAGCGAATATTAATTCACTAATGTCACACAACTGGGTTGGCTCCGGATGCAGTGCTCTGCACCCCGAGCCCACCCTTTTTGAAGCCAATTAGACTCTCCGCCTCTAATTATGTGCTTCTAAATAAAAATAAGAAGAAAAAACCCATAGGAATCCATGCGTCCAGCACCCTGCATGTAGATTATGGGCCTGGTGCCGCTGCTTCTGTCCCTATTGGAAACCTTGGGGCTGTTCAGGAGATTGGAATCTCTTCTTGCACTTTCATGGACTTTTTTGAGCACACGAGCACTTGAATTTATTGACTTTAATTTTGAATTTGTCACTATATTTGGAATATCAATATTTTTATGTGAATGTAAAAATGCTATTGGATGTCGTGTAGCCGTATGTGACTAAAGGGCATTTAAATGGCAGCAGTTCTGAGCCTTTGTTGACTTTAGATGACAAATAACAGGCCTTTTGAAGCCAGTTGTACGATGGTTTGTATGTTCAGAGTGAGCAAACATGGGAAGGTCGCTTCCATGTTTTCATGCAAGATGTAATATCTGTCAGTTGTGTTATTGTTGCATTGAGGACTAATCATCTTACAATGTCACAGCTCTTTCCCAAGCTTATTTTTTATTTTTCTAAATATTCTTTATCTATGAAAAGGTTAAGTAAAGGTTAGATGACGTACAGCAAAAGTGTGCATCATGCTTCAATCAGAAGAGGCAAAGCTTAATATGGATAAAAAGTTAGAGATGAACAAATGGTTCTTCACTCAAAAGTTACTTTATTCGATTGTTGTAATCCAAGCAGAGTTTTCGGATTCACCTTATTTAGGGTTGTACTGTTATGTAATGAATCAGTGACGCGAGTAGCAACTAAATGTTGCCAAGCACATACAAGCAACAATCGCCAAAGCAGTGTGATCATTTTTAAATAGAAGGCTAAATGCTTTTTCATTTGCAACACATTACACATTTATGGTGAGTGATCCTTGAATGATCTTTGATTTTCAAACATACTTGAAAACCACTACAACTAGTCTCTTTAAATTACTCTTTACTGGAAAATGTTGTGCTAAACTGAGCTATAGGAGAAAAAACAGGGCACATATACGAGGTGTCTAAAAAGTTTGGTGAATGGTCTGATATCTCATTGGCAATATGGGCCAGGTGCACGCACATATGCATATGGCTATCCAGAGACACATCTAAAGGTGCCACCTAGCCTGAAGTACATATGACCATCAGGCTAAACCCACTTCGGGGAGTCAAACGCAGTCAGTGTGAGAGGTAGGGTCACAGTGCAATGGAGCACTGAGTGATGAACATCAAGTTCAAATTGGGAAGAACAGCGTCAGAGATGCATAAAATGTGGTGCAAGTGTATGGGACAGACGTCACGAGCAGAAAATGTGTGAAAAGTGCTTTTGCGATGAATAGGAAACGACTGAGGATGAGCCATGTTCAGGTTGGCTGTCGATGAGCAGAACCCTAGACATGATTTAGGAAGTGAAAGAAATGCTGGCATGAGAGCGGCGACCCACTCTGATTGATGGTGGAGGAATTGGGCATTAGCAAGGACACGGTGCACACCATCATCCGGAAAGATTTGGGTAAGCGGAAGATCTGTTCCTGGTTTGTGCTACACAACCTAACAGACAAACAGCCGCCGTGTTTGGCCAGAGTTGCACGGGACTGGGCAATGGATGTTGCTGCACCATAACACGCCTGCACACTGTGCGATCCGCATGCATCAATTATTGGCTCAGCATGGCATACCTGTTCTCGGTCATCCACCATACTCCCCTAATATGGTGTCTGCAGACTTCTTTCTCTTTCTCCTCCTGAAGAGCGCCATTAAAGGAGCACGTTTTGCGGAAGTGGCGGCAATTCAAGAATTTGTGACAGCGGTTCTGTGATCGATTCTTGCTGACAGTTTCCAGAAGGTTCATGAACGTTGCCAAAAGTGTGTTGTGAAGGATGGCAATTATTTTGAAGGCCAATAAAGGCAATTTGTTTTGTTTTCGGATACCATTCATCAAACTATTTAGACACACCTTGTAACCTAATTCCACTCCATCTCAAAAATTATTGGTAGCCCTCTATTATATAGATCTCTTCACAGATCAAAATGCCTTAGGAAACAAAACATCTCCTGTACTAAAGATTAAAAAGATTAGGTGAATGATGGTTGTGCATTGACGCTTGTCTTATAATTTTGTATCAAATTTGTGGGTTATTAACCCCGGAGGTACATTAAAAGTCCCATTTCTTCCCCACTATATAGGTTGGGTATTTATCTGATTTTGGATTTCTTTAGGATGGTGCCTCCAAGGTTCCATTATTATATTTTGGGTATTCCACTACATAAGGTTTTTCAAATAATTTTTAACTCTTGGAATTGGTTGGTTTGCATATACTTTCCCTTTAACACTTGTAACTTATGGCTGGCAGGGATACATCTGGTACATTTATTCAAAAACATTTTTTTTTTTTTTTTTTAGTCATTTAACCATTTTTTTATTTCTCAAAAAGGTGTAAATTAGTGATTTTTGTTTGCCGATCTTATTAACCAGTCTCAGTTAAGATACTGATGACTTTAGTACCAATACTGGCACATGCAAAATTCAGATTCTTTCAGAATTAAGCAGAAATCTTGCACTAAAAATATTGTACATGGCATTCATTTGAAAAGCCTTTTAAAATACTTGTTTAAAAGTCAATTTACGGTATCTCTGGTCGGAAGGACCATTTAATTGCTGTTTTTATACGAAGATTTGTTGATGGGTTTTATATCTGGAATGCTGTATTTTTTTTTTTAAGCTACAAGGAGGTTTGGGGAAAAAAAATCTAATTTTGAGATAGTGTATCATGGCAAAATTGCAAGAGTTGCCCTTAAGTGTCTGTTGATGGGATCAATAAAGTGCATTTGGTATCTTCAAACTCGGCCTTCAAAACAAACGTCAGTAAAAAAAGATTTTTAACCTGGAATCGGGAGAGCGCAAACGATCAGTTTCCATAACTTTTCATCATTAACCACAGTTCGGCAATTTAGAAGAAACCACTAGTGCAACATATGTAGAAATAAAAAATCAATGTAGGTGTTGTGCACTGGAGCCGTAAACCTAAAAGGCCGTTATTCTGTCAAGATAATGTTTTTTTGCTGATAAAGTCTTTTTTTCGTGATGGCTGGTAAAGTTTATGGATTACCAGTGTAACTTTTGCAGAGGAAAAAAAATGCTGCTAATACATGGCACTTAAGGACAAATCGTACCCAGATCTAGAGTGTTTAACTGCTTCATTGCCTTGGAGTTTGACTTCTGAGAGCCAAGGTTAGCCAAAGGGAACAAGATTCTTCATTTTTTATCATCCAAGTTAGTTGTTCTCCACAGCCCTATTGTATGGATGGAATCTTGTACTTGCTTACTCTGGTGTATCCCAGGGTAGTCTTTATTATGAAGTTTGGTTTCTAGGCAATGAGTGAGAAATGTGGAAGAATTTAGGCAGGGGTTAATCCCCTTTATCTGTTACCCCTCCTGTTAGGAGGAGTTAGACTTTAATTTGCCGCCTTAAGGTATGGGTGGAGTCAGGTGAGGGGCAGGCAGCCTGGTGCCGGAGGAAGGAGAGAGAGTGCGCAACAGATGGAGGGAGAACTGCAGTGCTAAGGCCTAAGGCTGAGGTTCAGAAGAGACAAAGAGTGCAATGTGAATACTACAATACTCCCTACTTCCAAATACCAAATGTGAAAATGTTTTGATCGAACAAGTTTTGCCAAAATTTTGAACTTTGCTACTGATACTATTGGAATGGAGTTGTGTTATTCTTCTAACAAAGTAAAAGAAGTTGATTTGCATCAAGAAGCCTCTGTGTGATGTTCTGGTTGAAGAAGGGTAGAGCGATGTCACATGCTCAGCCATTTCCTGGGGAAGGAGAGTTGCAATGATTTTTATTCCTAATGTCCTATTTAGTGGTGCAAACCTGGTAATCTCAGGAGCTGATGGTGATTGGGGAAAGGGAGTCGCCCCCTGATGGTGAGAGCAAACCCCCTTGTGAAAATCGCGTTGGCTGTCCCAGGCTCACAGTGTATAGTGGACCCTGGGTGTCCAGTGGAACCAACAATAAAATATATGCAAAACCAGTTTTAAATACAGTATATTTAAACTGGAGTTACATAAGGCTAAGGCCTTATAAATGTGCTATGCCTAGGCAGAACTACTGTGGATTGTATTATCATGGCCAGGCACCAGAAACACATTGCTTGTCACAGATTGGTATTTTTGGACCCCCCCCCACCTTCTCTCTAGGCGCAGAGCTCAGGTTTTTTTGCACATGACATGCAACAGAGCAATTAAAACACGTTGCACACAATTTTGTAAATGGAGCCTTCATACAGTTTGTACTTTGTCTAGAGCAGTAGTCTCCAAACTGCAGGCCATTACTTGCTTTTATTGAGCCCTTGGGGCACTATTCCTCCCACTAATACGAGGCACTATTCCTTCCACTGACACCAATGATGGGGCACTATTCCTTCCACTGCCATCAATGATGGGGCACTATTCCTTCCACTGCCATCAATGATGGGGCATTATTCCTTCCACTGACATAAACAATGGGGCACTATTCCTTCCACTGACACCAGTGGTGGAGCTACATTTCTTCTATGGACATCACTGATGGGGTACTATTCCTTCCACTGACACCAATGATGTAACAACATTCCTTACATTGACACCAATGATGTAACAACATTCCTTCCAGTGACCATAACGATGGAGCAGTATTCCTTAGACTGACACTAAAGATGGGGCATGATTCCTCCACCTACTTACCACAGGCGCTATGTAGTTTGTTTTACTCCCACTGGCCACCAAGCCTGAGCCACTGTTTACTCCCACTTACAATGGGTCATTTTCTATTTCCACTGGACGTAATTGTGCCCCCCTAAAGTCTGAAGAACAGTCAACTGATCCTTTGTTTAGAAAGTTTGGAGATCCCTTGTCTAAAGCCTATACCAGGGATATGCAATTAGCGGACCTCCAGCTGTTGCAGAACTACAAATCCCAGGAGGCATAGCAAGACTCTGACAGCCACAAGCATGACACCCAAAGGCAGAAGCATGATGGGACTTGTAGTTTTACAACAGCTGGAGGTCTGCTAATTGCATATCCCTGGCCTATACAGTACTTTCTTTTAATTATTTTTTTATTCAATGAAAGTGAACTCCTTTGGTACATCTTTTTTCTTAAGTTTAATTTCTGAATTCTGTGCATGCCCCCATTGTATACCTATTGTTTTGTGATATATAGTAATTAGATGGTAATTTGTGTTTGTTTTTTTTTCCCTAGGTAAAAGTGATCCTTTCTGCGTCCTAGAAGTAGGAAATGATCGGCTTCAGACTCACACGGTTTACAAAAATCTAAACCCTGAATGGAATAAAGTCTTTACTTTGTAAGTAATCAATGCACAATATTTAGGTAGAACCTGATCATTTCCAGAAAGTAGTAATCTCTGTAGGTATTAATCCCATGAGGCATACTGTCACCATAAAAAAACAAAAAAGTGTTATTAATAAATTCTCCCATGCAATTTATGCTGTTGACAGAGTCAAGTGTTTCTAGCGGTCATTTCATAGCATATTTGTGAAATAGGATGTAATAACTACCAATTGCAACAGGAAATGTGTGAATTGTTGAAATTTTCCAAAATGCTGCCAAATGTCTGAACAATCTTTATATAAACAATGGCATTCAAAGGAAGATGGTTTAATTTGGAACTGGAACTTGAGGCCTCTACAGTCATTATGAAATGTGAAGTTCTCAGGCTTTTTGTCAAGGCTGACTTGGGAACTGTCCATATAAGACTGGTGTTGGACAGCTATATATATAAGTTGTGTGTCCCCCCCACCCCCCCTTTAGGTAATATACGAAAAAATCAATGCACACACCACACGCGCACACTGATCAGCTTTGGACTGTGCCAGGTGGTATTTGCTTTTAATCTAATTTTTGGTTCAGTTTTGTTTCTCACTCCATAGAGATGAATGGGAGAGTTGAGTTGGGCTCAATGTATTTAAACCTGCATGGTGGAGCTAAGTTGCCAGGAAAAAAATTGAAGGTTTTGTAAAGCGCTGCGCAAACTGTTGGCACTATATAAATCCTGTATAATAATAAGGTAAACACTGCCAGCCACAGCCAAAACCTGCATAGTGTAGAAAGAGATTGCACTTCATCTGAGAGCTGCTTTTTTTTTTTTTGTATACTACCTAAGGGGGTTGGCACTGCAAACAGGTTGGTACTGCTAGACACTTCATTACATGAAGATGAACCTTTGCAGTTTTAATCTTCTGTAGACAGCTTAAACCTTAATCTATGACCTTTCTGCATGAAAACTGCTCTTTACTACCAGCATATTGAATTGGTCTGCGTGCAAAGCAACAAGGTCACCTAACCGGTGCCCTCCTGAGCTGGTTTGTCCTTTGTGACAGCACTAGGTGCTTCATTGACCAATCGTAAAGCATCAGAGTTGTCATGTGGGAAGAAGGGGAATGAGCCTAATTTACCTATACTCTGAAATGCTAATAAATTTTCTTTGCTCCTGTTGACCAACCTGAGCAGCAAAAAAGGAGAAAGGCAGGTGCTATGGAAGTTGGCTAAAGAATCGTTTTATTATTGCATGTGAACAACAGTCAAAAAGAAAGCCAACGCGTTTCAGCATTGGATTTCTTTTTGACTGTTGTTCACATTCAATAATAAAACGATGCTTTAGCCGGCTTCCATGGCACTAGCCTTTCTCCAGTCATGATTAATGCCTGACGGCCAATGCGCGTTGGCTTGCTTTTTGGCTGCTGTTCACATGCAATATTAAAATAATGCTTTAGCCGGCTTCCATGGCACTAGCCTTTCTCCAGCCATGATTAATGCCCGACGGCCGATAGGCGTTGGCTTGCTTTTTGGCTGTTGTTCACATGCAATATTAAAATAATGCTTTAGCTGACTTCCATGGCACCAGCCTTTCTCCTTTGTAAGCTGCAGGTAAAGTCACCATTAAAGTGAAGCTGTTGGACAAATTCTTTGGCCATGGCCCTTGTCATAGCAGGAAGTATTATTGCCATAATGGTGCAGCACAGACAGAATCAAACTGATATATTAATCTGTGGCTCTGCATGCCCTCCCAGGCCCACTCTCATTTTTTGGATATGTTTATACCAGACCTGAATGTACTGTATTAATAGGTGAAAGGTACAAGAACAAAATGCTTGATCTCTCTACCTTAGGACCAGATTATATTCTATACTCAATACGGAGGAACTTCTCCCCATACTGCTGTCACAGGGGGGGGGGGGGGTGGTCAGGCAATGGCTGCAGCACAGGGAACATGTTACATTTCCACCTTACAGAAGGATGGAACATGTAACATTTTTCCAAAGGTGACCATATCCTTTAACTGAACAAGCTGAAGTTAGGAGCTGGTAGGCTACCATGCAGAGCTGCACCAGATTTTGCACTCTCCAGTTTTAGTAAATCAACCCCGAATAATTTTTTCTTAGCTTCACTACAGACTTATTTTGTTAGGGGCCCATTATTAAAAAAATGCCATAATATTTCATATTAGAGGGTAGATGTATAGGGGGCATTTTATCTATGTTCAGGTACCTACCGTACTCTATATGTATCTATTATTTTTTTTCTTTGAAAGTTTATTTGAAAGTTCATTCAAACAATTTGAATGTTCATTTTGATGTATTGAGTGAAAATCAAGCATTTAAAAGACCAAAATTACCACCTGCGACTGAATAAAATCAGGCATGTTTTGTCTGCAAGGCATAATATACAGTGATCTTTATTATTCCTAGCGACAGTTTACTGCCCCTGACTTTGAAAGTCCGTGTACCCAGATTGTGTGCCTACTGAAGATCTCTTAGGGGTCTATTAATAAAAAAAATGCTTTGTGAATGTTTCAACATTCGAGCAAGCGTAACAAATAATTCCCATGATTTTTAATGTGTGTGGAATAGTTACCTTTCATGTAACAACCTCTAGCATCATCCTACGATTAAAAAAAAAATATTACTAAACCCAGGACCCTGCATTCACTATATCTGGTCTCCCACAGTACACAGAACATGGAAATACAATTACTGTAGTAAATATAAACTGCTAAATACCTTTTCTCATCAGCAGTATATTGCAGCCTTGTCACTTCTATCAGTGTCTGGTTAAAGCTTGTAGGAGGAGTTTTCAATCTATGCTGGCTGTCCTATGAGGCTGCAGGACCCCTGACCCTCTGTTTTGACAGTGCTGATTGGTCCTGTGCTGATCACATGCAAACCCCCCCCCCCCCCCAAAAAAAAAAATAAAATAAAAAAATAAACTCTAGCAATACACACCAAACGTGTGCAGAGTGCCTCCAAGGCTCTGCAGTACTATCAAGAGAAGGATTTGGGACAGTAGAAGAAGGGGGAGATCAGAGAAGATAGGATCAAACAGCCTTTTTACACAATACAGAGGATTAACCCCTTATGTTCCACAGTGAGTACAACAAGCACGCTTTACTGCATATACAGACTGATTTTACTGTCGTGGGTTTAGTAACCATTTAAGAACATTCAAATATGAGAGTTAATATTCTAAGAACCTTTGACTGCACAGTCTATGGAGAATCATATGCAAACAGCCGAACAAATGGGTGCTCAGCAAAATGAACCTGCAGCTGCAGAGTGAAGAGAAATATTTAGCAGTGGTGGTATTACACAATTATTTCTAATTGTTCTGAAATTAATATGCATTTTTTTGTTAAGTTTGCACCAAAACATAAAATAAAATTGGTGATACCTTTTATCAGATTGAAAATGCAAGTTTCTTTGAAGTGATGCCTGTCAGGGCTGTCTTAATGCACGGGCACCACTGGGCACTGCCCATGGGCCCCATGATAATCTTGCATGACATCATGCTTGCCAACTGTCATGAATATGGCAGGACAGTCATGCTTTTTATTAAGTTATACCGGGATGGCCCGGGCAGCTTCCCAGACCCTGTATTGTGCTGCTCTTATCCCAGTATTGTGCCCTCCTGACTCACCATGTACTCGGCCCTTCTGCACCCTCCACCCCCTTTCTGTGCCCTTTTTGTTGAGTAGTCTTTGATTTATGGCATGCTTTCTTACTGTTTAAAATAAATATTATTTAAAGTACTAATAAATAGATGTTTAAATTCATATTTATACTTTAATTCTTGAGGGTAAGTGTGTCAATTGGGGCAGGCTGATAGGGGCCCCATTGCATTACTTTGCCCAGGGGCCCATGATGCTATTAAGACAACCCTGAGGCCTTCCTGATATAAATACCTAGTTTATTTGGAAAGCTTGCATTTTTTAGGGAGTTAGTCAGGTTTGGTTAATTTCTAATAAATTGAAAGCTTATTTATATAAGAATTATGCAATAACACTTGGCTACTGTATATTTCTATATGCAACTGCATAAAATAAAATCATTCGATATTGCCAAAGCTCCCCAGCCGCTATCTCCATGTGCAACGGTTGTGGATATTATAACAACACCATCTAATTATTTGCATAAAATGACAACACAGAAGCCACCCACTGTGCCGCACTGAACCTTGGCATATCTCAAACACCTGTCACTGGAGCATCAGTGCGTTCTACTGGAAATACAGACATCTATTTTGTGAGGGGTCCAATAACTATGCTGTGATGTATTGACATTTACTCTTTAAATGGAAAATGTGTCTTCTTTTGTAATAGAGTTTATTTTAATTTTATAATCTATGCATTGTTAAACGTGATTCAAATAGTATTTTATAGGCCTTTAAAGTGTACAGACCGTGCATGGACGGGCTTGATTTGCATATGTGAATAAGCCTTTAAGTTGGACTCTAATCACATTCCAGCTAAACATTTTAGCAGCCTTACCTCTGATGCTGGTACCTGGTAGGAACTGAGACACCCAGATCTTTTTCTGTGGCTGTCTGAGATCTGGATTGAAAAATGTATGATTCACAAGAAATACTGTAGACCATCTTGTCTCGAAAAAATAAGAAGAAAAACATGGCTATACCCATTTAGATAATGTAATCTTTTTATTACATGACATGAACACTAGAGGTCTCTGATTGGCGGCCATGCCAAGTGGTGGACCTCTTGTGTTCACAATGCATCACGCTAACTGCTCAGTATTGGACCCGGAAGCAAGTGGAGATCGCAGGAGTAGCAGTATCTAGTTCAGTGATTTCCAACTTCCAGGGGCATCAGCCAAGTATAGTATATACATAGTTGCATTGGTCCAACCTGGTCCAATGTAAAAATGTGAAACTATACTATATATAGGATTCATCTTTAAGAAGCTCCAGCTTAGGGTCAAACTCTTCCTCACTTAAAACACCTACATTTGACTTTATAAAATGATACTAAAGGCACAATTTATTAATTTTGTAAAAATAACAAACATGTCATACTTACAGCGGTTTTGCACAGTGGCCCGAATCTCCTCTTCTGGGGTCCCCCAGCGGTGCTCCTGGCTCCTCCTATTTTGGAGTGCCCCGTCAGGTAAGCGCTTTCCCTGGGGTCACCTGTGCGGACGCGCTCCCGAGTCATGCTACTGCGTCTCTTGACACAGACAGCAGGACTTGGCACCGCCCCCCTGGCTCTTGCGTCACCGGACTTGATTGACAGCAGCGGGAGTCAATGGCTATCAGTCTATCCAATGAGGACCGGAGCCCACGGCTTGAGCTGCTAGGCTCATCCCCGGCGTGGGAACGATCGGGCTCAGGTAAGTAAAAGAGGGGTCTTGGGGGGCTGCTGCAAAAGAAAAGGTTTTTAGAATGCATTAAGTTGAAAAACTGTGAGGCTTTACAACCCTACTATTTCTTATCTAATATTAAGGAGAAGGTTAATGTCAAACAACTTTTCTCTTTCAGTCCTATCAGGGATCTTCATGACACACTAGAGGTGACTGTTTTTGATGAAGATGGAGATAAAGTCCCTGATTTTCTTGGGAAAGTAGTGATTCCTCTACTGTCTGTAAGTGATCACTGTTGATAATGTTTGTATGTATATTTAAAAGAAAGAGCGGCTGATTAAATATTTTAGGCTGAAGTGTCTATAGAAAAAAATATGTAATGGGTTGTTTCCGTGTCCCCATTTCTGATCTCACATAGCAGTGAAGTATAAGTGATCAGGGATTGGCAAAGCACTAGGTTCTTGTTTGAAAAGAACCACACACCAACTAATACTCTCCTTCAGCATTCTGCCCCAGGGCCCTGTTGCTTTGTCTGAGCTCTCATTACATACCCAGTCCTTCTGAGTGTGAAGGACCATTTGTCCTCCGAGGATGCAATGCTTAGTGCTGAATGCCCAGTTGTCATGCCCCAGCATTGCCATGTGAGGAGGAGGAAAAAGTGAACCCAGTGCAAGCTCTGACACTATCCAAGACTGACCTTATAGAGGGTTAGAACTCCAATGGAGGCAAAGGGAAGACGCACATCGTTGGGTATAGGCTTTTTGGAAGAACACAGGTCACTTTGCTCTAAATGGGCAAAGCCTTTTTAAGACTCTTCATAACAGTAACCGAAACCATATCTGCCTGCTTTTGTAAAAGCCTGAGCTCTTTGAATCTTGAATATAAGCAGAATATTTAGGTATCGTTTAGTTTTAATTCTTATAGGGTCAAATCATCATGTCTTCGAATGGTTGGCGTTAAGGTTACTTATTTCTGTCGTTTTAAATCCAAAGTTACATATAAAGAGCACTTGGCTGAGCTATCCTTTAAATATTTAAGGTGTGTGAACAAAAAAAATAAATAAATATGAATTGTATCTCTGCAATATGTGCACATTTCATTGTATTTTATGGCTTTAAAAACACTGCAGGAAAAAAAATCTGTTGACCTGCCAGAAAGGCAGTATACTCCCGAATTTCTGTTTGAGCTTTGCTGCACATTTCCTTGAAGCGATTTTGAATAATAAGTAGATGTGACTTCATTGTTTAGGTTCATATACCTGACTATTCCCCAGACTACCCCCTATACTTGTGAGCAAGCCAGGCGTGGTGAAACGCGTAAAGGAAGCTTGGTTTTGGCTTGAAGACTTTACTGTATGCAGCCAATTCGCTGATTTTTAAAAACACCGCAAGAAGAGCTAATTGAAGTGTGGCTGATATATTTCCTATAGTCATTCCCCTGCTTACCGTTCTCTAAAGTAGGCTGTTTGGTGTTCATAACAATTATGATATGCGCACACACACAGAATCCCCACCCGCTTTGTTCGTAAGCAGCCAGGAGCTGTCATTTACTGGCAGTTTAAACAGCACCACTTCACAGTCAGGTTCAGGGTATCCCCCCCCCCCCCGACATGTTTCACTTTAAGAATTTTAAAGTCCCCTTCTGCCAAGCCCTGGCATCCCTTTAGGTGGGTCTTTACCGCCGGGGGAATGCAGGGGATGGGTTGGGGTAGAATGAATTTCCCAGTCATGTGATCACTGTGTTTGGCTGCCACATTGGTCGCATGTCTACAGGCTGTCTGATAGCTCAGTCACTGTGCTGGGAGCATGTAGTGAATGTGCTACATGCACAGAAACCTCAGCCATCCACAGAAACATATGTGTGGCTAATGGGTCTTAAAGCCCACCCTCTTTGCTGGCACATATATGCTTTACATGGGCAGCAAAAGGTTAAAATTGCTTCCCCCTGCCAAATGGGATTTTTGCAATTTTCATGTTTGCTTTGATACATGTTGCCCAGTTCCCCTGTGCCACCCGGTTGACAGTCCCTTGCATATTATATCTAGATTTACCTGAACAACAAGGATGGGATCACAGATCACTGTGGGGTATTTTTTTTCTACAGGATGGGGGGGTGTAATCTATGGTACATGGTACAGTAGCGACTTCCTCCTCATGTAGAGTGATGCAGGGAAGCTGCTGTTACAAATTTACCTGTTCTGACACGCTGATCCCCACCATACTGCCTCTCTGGTCCATCCCACATGATGTCACACACAAACGCCTGGGATGAACAGAAGAGGTGGGCTGGTGAGGATCAGAGCAGTACAATCATATCACTTCCCTGCTCTGCTCTGCAGGAGGGCGAGGAGTACTTTTAGGTTGAGGGTCAGTAAGGCAGGGACTCAAATGTGATCTACCCTGCCCATGGCCAACAGGTTGCCCACCCCTGGCTTAAAAGTGACTGAATTATAAGATTTGTCTCTGGTTGACTCAAATGGGGTTTGGATTTGGCATCCAATTTTTCTTCTGTTCTTCAGAGAAGAAAAAGGTCCGGAATCCGCTGCACTTCAACCTTCTTTGCATGTTCCATAAAATCATCAGACAATGTGGGGTACAGCTGAAGGGTAACGCATTTCACGCTACAGCTAGCGCTTACTCATGACCTGCTTCTTTGAGATTATTAAGAGCTAGCTGTAGCGCGAAACATGTTACCTTTCAGCTGTACCCCACATTGTCTGTGATTTTATGGAACATGCAATAAAGGTTGAAGAAGTGCAACAGATTCTGGATCTTTTTCTTCTCTGTAGCTTTGCAGATGAGCGGTGCTAGCACCTCCACCACAAGTGGCTAGTAGATGGACAGCTAATCACACACCTGGAGCAGCTTTGCTTGTGTGTGTTTTCCGTTTCTTCTTTTCTTCTTCATGAGCTTACCCTGAATCTGAACTCTGTGCATTTGGCTCACCACTAATAACAATAAGAATGGTTAAAAGCTGCATAGCTGATCTGAAAGAGGGTATATGGAGCCTGGAGTTGGGAAAGCTGCTTATGGGATACTGGTAACTGTAGATCGGGGGTCAGCAACCTCTAGATTGTAGATCCCAGACCAGTGACTGATAGATCATGGTCTGGGCTTGCTGACCCATAATTCCAGGGCATCAAACACAGTGCAATGCAGAGGAATTACTTGTAAAGTTGGAGCTGTAGTAGGAAGTAAGCCGATGCCTCCCATGTAGTGCTGGCTCCTTCCCCATGCAGAGTGATACCAACTGCACTCCACCTCTTATTCCAGCTAGCGATCTCCAGAGTGGTGCCAGCAGCAGGAAAGAAGAGATCTTCAGGTCAGTCTTAAGCAACTGATTTATACTCATGATTGCCGTGCACTCAATGTGATTGCAGCACGGTAGTATGGCAATTAGAGGTTTAAACATTGGCGGCCCATGCATTAAGGGCGCACCGGCCCCGCCCCCCCCCATCCCTGCTGCCGCCTTCCTATCCATGCGCCTGGCCCCTTTTAGGACACCGGATGCATGGATTGCTATGGTGGGGGCGGGAGGGGATGTTTTTTTTTTTTTTTTTGAAGCACCTGACTAGAGCTGAATGCTCTAATATGCTTCAGAGAGTGCGCCCCGATCCCACCCAATTGTGTGACGATAGCAAATTAATTTTCGCTATTTTCACACTGCAGTGCCTCCCCGCCAATCAGGAGGCAGGTCAATGAGACCGGTTTCCTGATTAGCCAAAGCGCCAGGCGATCCTATTGGATGCCTGGTGTGTAGGAAGAGGAGACGTGCTGGAGCCAGAACTGCTGCCTGCATGTCCACGCTTCAGAGGAGGAGAGGAGCACAACACTCAGCAGCCCAGCAAGTAAGAGCCTGGTCCCACGCCACGGAGTGGGGGGGGGTGCTCTATGTTCGCCCAGTGCTGCGGGGGAGTTTGTGCCTGATGTCCCGTGGGCAGAAGGGCATGGGTGGGAAGGTGCTGTCAGTGCCGCCCCCCCACCCCAAAGGAGAAACCCACCAGCCACCACTGGGTTTAAATCAGGTGTGAAGAGGTGACCCTGTGCAATACTGTGCCCGGTGATCTTTGACTTCTCCCATGTTGTTTAGGTAGATCTCCACCTCTTTAAGGTTGCCTACCCCTGCTGTAGATTATGCCAAAATCAAAATGTTGGATTTCCATGATGCTGTAATATAGCAAACAGACCTTTAAAAAACGAAAGTATCCCAGTCCCCCTTTCTATACATTAAATACCAGTCTCTCCCGTGTAGTGTTAATCCAAGCAGCGGGTAATGCTCCGGTTGAGCCATTGAACATGCTGATGTTTACGGAGGAACGGCCCCTGCTCCCTGTTCTTTTGTGCACTTTTTGATGAGTTAACGCGTCCCTGGGCCCCCATATCCCTGATGTTATTGGAAGAGATAGGCTGGAGCAGATGCTCATGCCGAGCACCACTCCGTGCCAAATGTTCTGAGGGATCCTCCGGCAGACTGCGCTCGCTCGTTTTTTTTTTTCTTAAGGGCTGCCCAGTCTTTCTGCAATCTTTATGAACTTGTGGATGGTCCTGTGACTACACCTGTGTGCAAAGGGAATGTGTGCGGAAAATGGCCATAAAGAACATTTGGCTACAAGTTCGTTGAATGTTCTTCATCAACACTAATGCTGCAGAGAATGTAATATTGTGCCAGAGGGGCAGATTGTGCCACACAGATAGCATGTCCTTTTCATCTAAAAGTGGCATTTGCGCATTATTAAACTCCAGAGGATCAATGTCCAGCAAAGCTGTTCTTGTGAGTACACAATGCCAAGAATTTAATAAGTATCATCCCGGCAATTTTCCTCCTCTATTATATTTCTTTTTTTCTCTGCAAATACATTGGATATCATAAATGAAACTATTCTGAGTTTTTTTTTTCAAGTGTTCAGATTGTTTTACTGTAACATTTGTGGGTTTACATGTTTATGTAACCTTTTTGATTTAAAGTAAATTGTCATTTTTTGTTGTTGTTTAAAGCAGAGTTCCACCCAGTTAAAAGTCAGCAGCTACAAAAAGTGTAGCTGCTGACTTTTAACAATCGGACACTCATCTGTCCCAGGCTCCAGCGAAGCGGCTGCCCGAGGTCTCGCTCTTCTCTCCCTCCCCTCAGCGACACCAACATCACAAGTGTGGGCACCCGGCTTTGGCTGCAAAGCCGGGCACACACTGCGCATGCGCGAGTCGCGCTGCACCTTGTGAATGGCCGGCGTATCTTCTGGGACCTTTGACGTGCCCCAGAAGATTGCCGAGAGGGAGGGGGGGGGAGGTGAACTTCCTTCTGGCTCCGTGGCTCTAGGAGAGGAGGTGGACCTGGGACCCTGTGAAAAAAGGGTCCCCGGTCCTCCCCAAAAAATTACATGCCAATTGTGGCATGTCAGGGGGTCACCTTCCTTTAAAGCGGAAGTACCACTTTTGGGTGGAACTCCGCTTTAAAGTATAACTAAAGGCAAAACTTTTTTTTTTATTAGTTTTGGATAAAGTGCAGAAGAATTAGTACCCCTGTCAGTTTTTATTGCTGTCCGTGTCCCCATTTTTACCATTTTCATTGAAAAAGAAATTTAAAGAAAACCCCACATTTTGTGTTGTCCCCTGAAGATTAAAAGAGGGAGAACCTTCCAATAGGAGCACTAGTACTGGTGGCCTGGGGGTCTCCAAGGAATTCCCTTAATTTGTAATGATTTTCCTTCACTTCCTGTCCCGTAGCCAAACAGGAAGTGAAGAGAAATGTCCGCAATGAGACACAGATGGTGAAAAAAAATCTGACAGGGGTTATAAGCCTCCCTTACTCTATCCAAAATTAAAAAAAAAAAAAAAAAAAACGCTTTGCCTATAATCTTTATTTAGTTTATGAACTGATCTTTAAGTTTGTTACTTGTGTTAACCACTTGCCTACTGGGAACTTTCACCCCCTTCCTCCCCAGGCCAATTTTCATCTTTCAGTGCTCTCACAGTTTGAATGACAGTTCTGCAGTCATGCAACACTGTACCCAAACAACATTTTTGTCATTTTTTTATACAGATAGTTTTCTTTTTATGGTATTTAATCACCACTGTGTTTTTTATTTTTGGCTAAACAATAGGCGGCACTGACAGGCATTACTGATTGGCATCACTGATGGGCACTGATGGGGCTGCAGTTATTGGTAGACCTGATGTGCACAGTTGGGGCTGCACTGGTAATCAGGACACTGATGATCAGTGCCCTGATTATCAGTGTAGATTTCCCCTTTCATGCTGGCCAGTTACTGGCTCTCTTACCCTAACGTGCTGTCAGCGATCGGAGAGGACCGCCAATAACTGGCAAATGCTGTCTACAGTGTGATCAGCTGTGATTTGACACAGCTGGTCACATGGTAAAGAGCCGCTGTGATTGGCTCTTTACCCTGATCTGTGATCAGCTGTGTTCGAAGGACACATTGATCACAGAGCGCTAAATCTCTGATAAATGTTTCCAACACCTTGTTGAATCTTTGCCACGGAGAATTAAAGTAGAGTTCCAGCTGTTTCTGTGTTTATTACAAAAAGTGTAGCTGCTGACTTTTAATAAACACACACTCACCTGTACCACGATCCAGCAATGCGGACGCCCGAAGCCTTGGTTCTCTCCCCCGCCTCTTGGCATCACTAGTGTGAGCACCCTGCTGTGACAGCTTGCGGCTTCACAGCCGGGTACGCACTGCGCATGCGCGAGTCACGCTGCGTGTCCTGAATGGCCGGGCAATCTTCTGGTGACCTGTGACGTGTCCCAGAAGATTGGAGGGAGGGAGGGGCACAGGAGAACTTCTGCTCGAGTCGCCTAGGTGGCTACGAGAGTGGAAGTGGAAGCTGGGTACCTGTCAAAACCAGGTACCCCCCCCCCCCCCAAAAAAAAAAACGTGGCATGTCAGGAGTCCTTAAAGCGGAAGTTCTACTTTTGGGTGGAACTCCACTTTAAGACAGTTCTGATGGCAAAATGGGGTCCAACCCGGTACTAGCAAAGTGTACCTAATAAAGTGGCCGGCGTGTGTATATACTTTAAAATAATTTTTTTTTTTTTAAAGCAAAGTTTAAAGTCCCTTTAAATGCCAGGGCAATGTCTTTGCCATTCATTTAAAATGATCCATAATTGTATTTTTCTTTTCATTCCAGGTAAGGAATGGACAACAAATTGCTTACTTGCTAAAAAACAAAGACTTGGCCACGGCCTCAAAAGGAGTGATCCATTTAGAAATTGATGTGATATTTAATCCAGTAAGTAGTTCAAGCTATGAGACCCATTTTTACAATATTACAAAGGGGGATACCTGTAATGAAGGTTCATTTATACATTTCTTCATTTGGATTTTGTACTCTTTTATAGGTCAGAGCAAGTATAAGGACATTTAACCCAAGAGAGAAACGCTTTATGGACGACAACCCCAAGTTCTCAAAAAAGGTTGGTAAAGTGAATTGTAAAAGCCGAAACTCTTCACTCTTTGTTAGAAATCACTAAATCAGTTGGCCAGAGAATGAGCAAATCTGGAAGTGCAGACATTACATGATAGTTACCAGTTCACCTGGATGTTTGTAGACCAGCCTTTCTCAACCTTTTTAGCATTGAGGAACCCCTGAAATATATTTTACGGTCTCTGGGAACCCCTTATAATTACTATATCTACAACTGACAGTACATTATTGTAATGGTCATTGGGAAGAATGTTCACCACATTTGTGGTCATTGAAAAGAATCCCGCGTACGGATATCCAAAAATATCATAGTTACACAGTTACATAGTTAGGTTGAAAAAAGACACAAGTCCATCCAGTTCAACCAAAAAAAAAAACAAAACATTTATATATATATATATATATACACACACATACACAACCAAATAATCCCATATACAATCCTTCACCCACAGTTGATCCAGAGGAAGGCAAAAAACCCCAGCAAAGCATGGATCCAATTTGCTATAACGGGGGAAAAAATTCCTTCCTGATTCCCCGAGAGGCAATCGGATTCACCCTGGATCAACTTTACCTAAAAATGTCAGTACCCAGTTATATTATTTACATTAAGGAAAGAATCCAGGCCTTTTTTAAAGCAATCAACCGTGCTGGCCAAAACCACCTCTGGAGGGAGTCTATTCCACATTTTCACAGCTCTTACTGTGAAGAAACCTTTCCGTATTTGTAGATTAAATCTTTTTTCCTCTAGACGTAAAGAGTGCCCCCTTGTCCTTTGTGATGACCTTAAAGTAAATAACTCAACACCAAGTTCACTATATAGACCACTTATATACTTGTACATGGTGATCATATCCCCCCTTAATCTCCTCTTCTCAAGTGAGAATAAATTCAGATCCTCTAATCTTTCCTCATAGCTGAGCTCCTCCATGCCTCTTATTAGTTTGGTTGCCCTTCTCTGCACTTTCTCCATTTCCCCGATATCCTTTTTGAGAACAGGTGCCCAAAACTGAACTGCATCAGTGGTGTCAGTTGTTACTCATGTGAGAGGCAAAAGTTGCTCAAGGAAACACAAAGAACCTATGGAGGAATCCTAGAGTCCCACAGAACCCTGGTTGAGAAAAGCTGATGTAGACTCTCTGGTTCACTAGGCCATGCAGTCGCTCACTCATCTTTATTTTTTGTGATTTTCCATACTTTATAAATGTCACAAGAACTTTGAAATGAGAGAGTTTATTTATTAACGTTAAGCCAACAAGGCTGTTCACTTTGCAAGGGAAGTTGCCCCAGAGCTTAGTGAATGAGGGGAAGCTCTGCTGACCTCCATCATCCAATCATGTGCAAGCAAAAATACTGTTTCTTTTATTTTCCTTGCACTTAATTGGGTATTCTTTGCACAGCAAACTTTTACCACATTCGCTAAGGTCGGCAGGGGGTCCTGGGACAATTGTCCATTTTGCCCCTTTATAAATCTGGCACTGACCTTATAAATTCAGCACTGACCTGTGGGGTCCCACTGGAAGATGGAAATCAATGTAGTAGACTAGGGATCTACACTAGCATCCAGGTCCCGTCCTGAGCATCTGGATACCCATTGAGGAACACTTTGCATTTTCTTAATACATAGTGTTCTCTGTTTGGCTGAGCTTGTGATTGTGACATCACCACCCCCCTCTTCACCTTATCCAATCAGGGAATGCTTTGCATTCATTGAGTAAATACAAAGTGTTCCCTGAATGGAGCCCATGCAGAGCAGGCAACCTCCTTTGTTCTGTAGGCAGAAGGACAGCTGCTAGGCATGGGACCCAGGAGCTAGTGGACATCGCTGTAGTAGTCATGCCTTATCAGCTTTCACTGCGATCCCACAGGCTGTTCACTTTGCAAGGGAAGTTGCCCCAGAGCTTAGTGAATGAGGGGAAGCTCTGCTGACCTCCATCATCCAATCATGTGCAAGCAAAAATACTGCTTCTTTTATTTTCCTTGCACCTAATTGGGTATTCTTTTCACAGCAAACTTTTACCACATTCGCTAAGGTCGGCAGGGGGGCCTGGGACAATTGTCCATTTTGCCCCTTTATAAATCTGGCACTGACCTTATAAATTCAGCAATGACCTGTGGGGTCCCAGTGGAAGCTGGAAATCACTGTAGCAGACTAGGGATCTACACTAGCTTTCAGGTCCCATCCTGAGCATCTGGATACCCATTGAGGAACACTTTGCATTTTCTTAATACATAGTGTTCTCTGTTTGGCTGAGCTTGTGATTGTGACATCACCACCCCCCTCTTCACCTTATCCAATCAGGGAATGCTTTGCATTCATTGAGTAAATACAAAGTGTTCCCTGAATGGAGCCCATGCAGAGCAGGCAACCTCCTTTGTTCTGTAGGCAGAAGGGCAGCTGCTAGGCATGGGACCCAGGAGCTAGTGGACATCGCTGTAGTAGTCACGCCTTATCAGGTTTCACTGCGATCCCACAGGTATGACACATAGTTACATTGGTTCAAGCTTTGCCAATGTAACTATGAAAAATTGACAAACCTAAATCTCAGCTTCAAATATTTTGAGGTCCAGTAACGACTTAAATATTC
>BLSH010349344.1:384129-406162 GCA_018402905.1 Glandirana rugosa | reverse complement strand
GGTTTCACTGCGATCCCACAGGTATGACACATAGTTACATTGGTTCAAGCTTTGCCAATGTAACTATGAAAAATTGACAAACCTAAATCTCAGCTTCAAATATTTTGAGGTGGGGGGGCAGTGCCAGGAAAAAAAATAACATTGTCTGACATTTTCTCCCCTAACTCAACGTTCACCTATATGTGCATGCACACTGGCGTTTACAGGCATATTTGTAGAGGAATGTTTTTGAGAGGAGTGTTCAGGTAGAAAAAAATGCTTGACGCGCATAAACGCGGCTTTTAGGCACGTCAAGTGTTTTACTAGCGTTTTGGGGGAAAATGCTTATAAACACAAACATGCCTAAATGTGCCTAAACGCATGCACAATATGCTCCATAGGAGCGGATTTTATGCTGCTTTTTTCCTCCAGCAGTTCTGCTGCCTAGTATGAATGGACCCTAAAAAAACTGCCAGGGGCTGTAACCCTTCCACGTTCTATCTAAAACAAAAGAAAAAGTTGTGGATGGGATTTGGCATTAAAAAAAGCTGTTAAGCCTCTTGGCACCGACAGCGGGCAAATATGCGGCCTCTCGTGGGTGGGCCTTGGCGCTGAGCGGCAGCATATTTGAGTGCAATATTGCAAAAGCAACTGTTCCGAGACCGTGCCCGCCCCTGTTCACCACTGGTGGCCAATGGCAAGTTCCCGATCACTACATGAAATTGGGAGCTTTCCGATCATGTGACCGCCGTGACAGCCAATCCTGGCGGTCACATTATCATTACTCCCGCCTCCCGGCATCTAAAACACTTTCAAGGACCAGGAGGCGCCGGCACCAAGGGGTTAACCACTTGCCAACTGGCCAGCAGTAATTTTACTGCTGGCCGGCAGCTTGAATAGGCACCTATATGTATGACGTATGTACCTCCTACGTCGCCCCGCTCATGCACATTAGTGCACCCCCTGGGGTGATCATCACTGTAACAAGCAAAAAAGAAAAAGAGTTAGAAAAAAGTTTACACCAATGACAGTATGTATAAAAAAAATGGAAAAAATAAAAAAATTGAATAAAAAAATATTTATTTTTTACAAAGAGGAAAATGTACCCTCCTTTATAGTATGAATGCTGTTTACGTCATTAAAGTACACTGGATATCTTACTTTCTGCTGGTTAAACCGTGTTCACCACTGACCTCCATTCCACGCTTGTATAGTATTATCAGAACAGCACGGCGTTTGAACTCTGCAATTGCTACTTTTGCTGAATTACCAACACTCACTTCCTCTCTGACCTTATCGTTCTATTTAGACCTTTTTTAGATATGTAGTCCATAAACCTTGAGAGAATGTAAGTTATTGAAGGAAAGGGATCCTTGGGGTGAAATTGGTTCCTTGTAATAGACTTCTATTTCCCAAATATTCATCAGTTTTCTTCTCTGTTAGATCTTATCGAGGAATGTTTACCGTGTCAAAAAGATCACGCTGGCGGTCTGGAACACGATGCGTTTTGTAAAGAGCTGTTTTCAGTGGGAGTCTACGAAAAGGAGCCTGATGGCTTTCTTGGTGAGTGCCATGTTTTTATCTGGTGATTGTATGTATTTATTGCATGTCCTAGTCAGCTAATCACCCTCTTCTTCTTCATAAGGGCTTTCGATTTTGGTTAGAATGCCAAACTGTGTGAGCAAATGCTTTAACCCTTTCACTATCAGAACCGTTGTTGCATTTTTCTTGCACGCAAATGAAAAATCATTTTGGTTAGTCCTGAAGATTATGGAGTTGTAAAGGCAGAAGGTTTTTTATCTTAATGCATTCTAGGGGTGCTGGGGAGGCAGCAACCTCCACAGCACCTCTTAATACTTGCCTGAGCCCCATCTCTGACTAGCGACGTCCACGAGCCCCTCGGCCCTCCGGGACTCTCCCTCCTGATTGGCTGAGACACAGCAGCAGCGCCATTGGCTCCTGCGGCTGCCAATCAGGAGCAGAGGTGGTTTTAGGCTTTGTGAGGCCTTAGGCAAAACCTAGACACGAGGCCTACTCACGTCCATAATGGGAAAAATAATTCAAGCGATAAAAAAATGAACTTTATAAATTGCATATATTAAGAGCTTTAAAGTGCTGGTGTCAGTACTCTCACTCACAATTAGGCATTTGCGAGGCCCCTATGAGTGTGAGGTCTTAGGCGACTGCCTAATTTGCCTAATTATAGAGCCGCCTCTGCTCAGGAGAGAGGGGGTGGGGCCAAACAGCAACTCCGTGTCTGAATGGACACATAGAGCTGCAGCTCTGCTCGGGTGCCCCCATAGCAAGTTGGTTGCTGTGGGGGCACTCGACAAGAGGGAGGGACCTGGAGCCGTGAAGAGGGACCCAAGAAGAGGAGGATCCAGGCTGCTCTGTGCAAATCCGCTACACAGAGGAGGCAAGTATAACATGTTTGTTATTTTATTTATTTATTTAAAAAAAAAAGACTTTACAATCACTTTAAAACCCCCAAAACACTGTATATTTTGCTGAAAGCAGACACTTTGGAGAATAAAATGGTGGTAGTTCTAACTTTTTATGTCACATGATATTCAAATGAAAAATCATTTTAGGCACCTCCAAAACATTATATATTTTGCAAAAAGCAGACAACCTGGAGAATAAAATGGTGGCAATGACAGTTTATCATATGATAGTAGCACAATAGTTTATAAACTGCACCATTTCAGCAAAAAATACACTAAATGTTTTTTTAGGGCACACATACGCAAGATATTACCCAAATCTTAACTAAAATATAAAAAAAATGTGACGACCCCAAGTAAATAGATACCAAACATGTTGAGCCTGAAAATAGCACGGGTCCATGAAATACCGACAAACTTTGGCACCCTAATTTTTCCATTGGTGAAGCTTTAAAAGCTTTAGAGCAGAGGTCTCCAAACTTTCTAAATAAAGGGCTATTTTACTGCCATCAAACTTTAGGAGGGACTGGACTGTGACCGGTGGCAGTTGAAAATGCCCCTGCATCAGTAGAAATGGACTATAGGAGTGGTATTGGTATTGTTGGTCTTGGTGGGAGGAATAGTGCCCCATCATTGGTATCAGTGGGAGGAATAACTCTACATCATTGATATCAGTGGGAGGAATAGGGCCCCATCGTTGCTATCAGTGGGAGGAATAGTGCCCCTTCATTGGTATTAATTAAGGGAATAGTGTCCCATCATCGGTATTAGTTGGAGGAATAGTGTCCCATCATCGGTATTAGTTGGAGGAATAGTGTCCCATCATCGGTATTAGTTGGAGGAATAGTGTCCCATCATTGGTATTTGTTATCAGTGAGTGGTATTCTGCCCCACTGTTAGTGTTGGTGTAAGGCATAGTACCTCATCGTTGGTGTCAGTGGGAGGAATAGTGCCCGGTATCAGCAAGAGTAACAGTGCTCCAAGAGCTAGATAAAGGCTAACAAAGGGCCACATCTGGCCCCCGGGCCACAGTTTGAATACCACTGCTTTAAAGTGAACCATGAATACCAACCTTAGAGTTATTGCTCTCACTTTGGTGTGAATGACAATATGTCTCATGTGTGGCCCAGTTGACATCTTTGTACGTAGGTGACCGGACACATGTTTATCCTCTTATGTGGGGTTGTAGGGGGGGTTTAAATGCTTGGATAAATGCCTCACTTAAGTGTACATCCATGTGAAAGGGGCCATGTTTGCCTACATTGGATGCACAGGTGTTCCATGCATCTGCATGCAGGCAGTCCTATTCATGTCTATTGGGAAGCAGTGGTTACACAGACACAGCTGCTGGCCCCAATTTAACAAATGCAGACCCGTGGATGTGGGTTTGTGTCCCTGAACGCAGACAGTGATAAGCAGATGACCAAAAGTTCCCAATGTGATACTATTTGGTTGTAAAAGGTTCTCTTTAATGAGACAAATCAGGGGTCCAGTATTACAGTGTAGTGCCTCACATTGCAGTACTGCAACAGTGTGATGTTAGGGCGGCCCTGATGGAAACTCCGATGTAAGGGGAACTCTTCTGATGTAAGAGGGGCTTTAATTTAAGGGGGTCCTGATGGGACTTTTTAATGTTAAGGGGACAATGATGGGGGATGGGGCTGTGATGTTGGAGGATCTCTGATGGGAACTCTGACGTTAAGAGGGCTTTGATGGGGTTCTGATGTAAGGGGGGCTCTGATTTAAGGGGGTCCTGATTGTGCTTTGATGGGGACTCTAATGTTAGGGGAACAATGATGGGGCTGTGACATAGTAGGAGCTCTGATAGTAGCTCTGATAGGTCCTAATGGGGCTTTGATGTAAGGAGGGCTCTGTTGGGGACTCCAATATTAGTGGGACTGTGATGGGGCTGTGATCTAAGAGGGGCTCTGATTTAAGGGGGTCCTGATGAAGCTTTGATGTAAGGAGGGCGCTGATGGGGTTCTTATGTAAGGGGGCTCTGATGGGGATTCTAAAGTAAAGTGGGCTCTGTTGTAAGGGGACTTCTGATGGAGACTCTGATGGTGGGGGGGGGGGGGTGTAACGGGGACTCTGATGGGAACTCGTTTATAAAACAAGTTTTTCAGCCCAAAAATCATGTAAAATATACACTGTTGTCCTTGTACTGAAGAGTTTGGAGATCCCTGGGACTGACGCTACTGCATTGACACATTTTTATAGATGTTCTCATTCTCAATCAGTGTTGTAGATGGTTCAAGAAGAGAATTCAATAACTGAGGCTTTAGCTGGGTGTAGAATGGTTTGATCTGAGTAAAAAGTAAACTAATCCTGCCATCCAGCATTTTGTGATCATTATGTTAGCTGTTTGTACCATTTCATAGGAGAGTTTTTCTGTATCGGGTTCAGCTTCTAATGTGGTTGCTCAGTATATGGCTGGTTTTGTTCGCCCAGTATATGGCCGGTTTTGTTTGCCCGGTACGTGGTCGGTTTTGTTAGCCCGGTATGTGGCAGGTTTTGTTTGCCTGGTATGTGGCAGGTTTTGTTTGCCCGGTATGTGGCAGGCATTGTTCGCCCGGTATATGGCCGGTTTTGTTTGCCCAGTATGTGGTCGGTTTTGTTCGCCCAGTATGTGGCCGGTTTTGTTCTCCCAGTATGTGGCCGGTTTTGTTTGCCCGGTATGTGGCAGGTTTTGTTTGCCCGGTATGTGGCAGGTTTTGTTTGCCCGGTATGTGGCAGGTTTTGTTTGCCCGGTATGTGGCAGGCATTGTTCGCCCGGTATGTGGCCGGTTTTGTTCTCCCAGTATGTGGCCGGTTTTGTTTGCCCGGTATGTGGCAGGTTTTGTTTGCCCGGTATGTGGCAGGTTTTGTTTGCCCGGTATGTGGCAGGCATTGTTCGCCCGGTATGTGGCCGGTTTTGTTCGCCCAGTATGTGGTCGGTTTTGTTCGCCCAGTATGTGGCCGGTTTTGTTCGCCCAGTATGTGGTCGGTTTTGTTCGGCCAGTATGTGGCCGGTTTTGTTCGCCCAGTATGTGGCCGGTTTTGTTCGCCCAGTATGTGGCTGGTTTTGTTTGCCCAGTATGTGGCTGGTTTTCTTTGCCCGGTATGTGGCCGGTTTTGTTCGCCCAGTATGTGGCCGGTTTTGTTCGCCCAGTATGTGGCCGGTTTTGTTCGCCCAGTATGTGGCCGGTTTTGTTCGCCCGGTATGTGGCTGGTTTTGTTTGCCCGGTATGTGGCTGGTTTTGTTTGCCCGGTATGTGGCTGGTTTTGTTTGCCCGGTATGTGGCTGGTTTTGTTTGCCCGGTATGTGGCCGGTTTTGTTCGCCCGGTATGTGGCCGGTTTTGTTCGCCCGGTATGTGGCTGGTTTTGTTTGCCCGGTATGTGGCTGGTTTTGTTTGCCCGGTATGTGGCTGTTTTTGTTTGCCCGGTATGTGGCTGGTTTTGTTTGCCCGGTATGTGGCCGGTTTTGTGCGCCCGGTATGTGGCTGGTTTTGTTCATCCGGTATGTGGCGGGTTTGGCTACCAAAAGTGATTTCACGCAGAGATCTGTGATGTTTGCGGTCTTCCTGTAGCCCTGAGGCCTGGCACGGCTCTGGAAGAGCACAAAGAATATTACACCCATCTCTGTGTATTCAGGTCTATGGTGATACCATTTTTTGGCCAGTTAAAGAGGTGGAAGTGCAAGCTTTAAAGCTAGATCTTTTTTCATTACATTTTTTTGGCCATACACTATAGATTTTCAAACCAAAATTTGTACATATATTTGTATAAACAATTGTTACTAAACCCAGGAACCTACATTCACTATATCTGGTCTCCCACAGTATACAGAACATGGAAATGCAATTATTTATGCAATAAACTGCTAAATACATTTTCTCATCAGCAGTATATAGCAGTCTTGTGACGTCTAGCAGTGTCTGGTTAAAGCTTGTAGGAGGAATTTTCATTCTCCTCTGACTGTCCCATGAGGATGCAGAACCCCTGACCCTCTGTCTGGACAGTGCTGGTCCTGTGTCGATCACATGCACCTTTCCAAGAAAAGAAAAAAACTCTTCAGCATTGCACACCAAACTGAGCATGTGCAGAGTGCCCCCAAGGCTCTGTTCCAGGAGATGGATTGGGGACAGTGGAAGAAGGGGATGATTAGAGAAAACAGGATCAAACAGCCTTTTTACACAGTGCAGAGGATTAATCCCTTAGGTTCCGCAGTGAGTATAACAAGCATTCTTTACTGCATATTATTATTATTATAATACAGGATTTATATAGTGCCAATCGTCTGTGCAGCACTTTACAATATTATGGCAGACAGTACAGTTACAATACAATTCAATACAGGAGGAATCAGAGGGCTGCTCCTTAGAGCTTACAATCTAGCAGGTCAAGTGATACCAAGGGTAATAGCTGTGGGGGGGGGGGGGGTGATGGATAAAATGAAAGTACAGTTGTTAGGTGGAGGCAGGATAGGCTTCCCTGAAGAGGAGGGTTTTCAGGGATTGTCTAAAAGCAAACAGAGTAGGTGTTAATGGGACAGATTGGGGTAGAGAGTTCCATAGGATGGGAGAGGCTTGGGAAAAGTCCTGAAGGCAAGAGTGGGAGGAGGTGACAATGGAGCAGGAGGTCTTGGGAGGAATGAAGATGACAACTTGGTTGGTATTTTGAGACTAGGCTAATGATGTAGCCGGGGGACGAGTTGTGGATGGCTTTGTGATTTGTTGCTTGTATTTTAAGTTGAATTTGTTGGGTGAGTGGCAGTCAATGGAAGGATTGGCAGAAAGGAGTAGCAGACACTGAGTGGTTGGTAAGGTGTATGAGCCTGGCAGCTGCATTCATAATGGATTGAAGGGGTGATAGCCTGTGTAAAGGTAAGCCAATGAGGAGCGAGACTGATTTGACCTTTGTGGGTTTAGTAACACTTTAAAGTGGTTGTCAACTCGTGACAACCACTTTAACCTACAGGTAAGCCTATAATAAGGCTTACCTGTAGGTGCCCTGCATATCTCCCAAGCCTGCATGGTTCAGGAGATATACAGTGTACTAGATGTGCCGATGTCATTTCGGCACATGCGCTGTGAAGAAACGGCCTTCGTGCCGTGACTGACGGCTCCTGCGTGCATGCGTGGGAGTGACGTCACACGACACCAGCCAGTCACAGAGCTGGAGATCGCAGCCCCGGAAGGAAATGGGGCAGAAGATGGATGCGGCCAGCACAGGGGACAGCGCTGGACATCGCAGGCTTCGTTTCCAAGTGAGTGGCACATAATGGGCTACTATGCGATGCATAGTAGCCCATTATGCATCTAATTTGCAGGGGAATACAGAGGAAGTAAACACCATCTGCGTTTACTTCCTCTTTAATGCAAAAGTTGTCAGTACTATTTCCTTGTTGCAGTCTTGGAAGGGCTCATGCACTCCTGTAATGATGGAGTAACCTCTAGGCCTCTCTTAAAAACATCTTGGGAGTTTTCCAGTCTGGCTTCAGGAGGCACATAAATGGCCTACATCTATAGCAAGGACATTATTCAACTTTAGTCAGAGCTGCACAGTTTGTTTTTATCTACACACAGCCCTTACCTGCATACTTTTTTTTGTAAAGGTGAACTAACCCTCTAAGGCCTCATACACATGGGCGTATGTTTTTAAAATAAGCAAAACGTTGGCTCCAACGTCAGGGAAAAATCTGTGTTTTTTTTTTGGCGTTTTTGCATCGGCGTTAATGAGCGTTAGTGTCAATAGGCATCTTTTTTTTAAAAGGAAAATCCTCTGCTATTTTTCCAACCTAAAAACGTTGGCATCAAAAATGCCGGTTAACGCCGGTACGGCGTTAGTGAGCGTTTTGCGTCCTCGGTGTCAAAAAAACGCCAAAACATTACAGCCTCAGAACGGGCTGGATGTGGGTTCTAGTTTCAGCTCACTAATGCCGACGCCCTCTACGGCTAAAAAACGACGGCGTTTTTATGGGGCCATTGACTAACATGGAGAGCTGCAAAAAACGCCAAAAAATGTTGGCGCCAAAAAATGTTGGCGCCAAAAAAACATTTGATGGTTTTTACTTCCTCTTCATTGCTCTGCATTACCCTGCAATGTAAAAGCATAATAGGCTAGCATGCTAGCCTATTATGTGACACCTGCATTGGAAGCCCACGCTGTCCCCGCTCCAGGCCGTGCCCATTTTCGCCCCCTCTTCCTTCCCGGGCCACGGACTCCAGCTCTGTGATTTGCCGGAGCCACGTGACGATGTCAGTGAAGGAACGGCACGGAGGCCGTTTCTTCATTGCGCATGTGCCCGATGACGTGGGCACATCACAGTACATTGTATATCTCCTAAACCGTGTAGGTTTAGGAGATATGCAGGGCACCAATAGGCAGTGGTGTATCATCCATGGGTGCAGGGTGTTCACTGAACACGGGCCCTGAGGGGTGGGGGGGCCCACTGTCCTCTGACCCACACTGCACCCATGGATGATTTCTCCCTTGTTGACAGCCGGGGATGATCGGTGCGGTGTGGGCTTGCACACGGGCCCACTAATTTCATGATACGCCCCTGCCTATAGGTAAGCCTTATTATAGGTTTACCTGTAGGTTAAAGTGGTTGTCATGAGTTGACAACCACTTTAAATAAATAATATGCCCTTTTTTTTTTTTTTTTATACCAATGTAAATTGTCACCTGAAAGAACTTGTATATTGGGTGTTGTACTTTTTTTTACATATCAAAGAATTTCCAATGCTGTAGATGAAGATCCTCCATGGTCTGGTCGGTGAGGTTACAGGACAGAAGACCCGCTCTACTTGCATTCGCAGCTAATTGAATGCGCCCGTTGTCTTTGCCATCCTCTTCTTTATTGTCATTTGTTCCTAGGCTGTCATTTTTATTAGTCTCCCCCCGGCTGATCCTCGCGGGGCTCTCTCCTCGGGTGGTGTGCGTTCTGCACTGTTGGCCTAAACTTGTCAGGCCGCGGGTCCTTTTTATTGCCATTTTGATGTGGGTGTTTTCTGAGCCGAAGCCTGTAATTATACCCACCACAGGTGACAGTTACAAGTAGCGCTCGGTAATAATCATAGCCGGCTGATCTGATCTGTTCATGAAATGAAACCCTTGTTGCGGTCTGGGAAAGGCTCCTGCAGCTTGTCTGTCTTATTGTCAAACCTTCGCCTTCTTTTTTCATTACACAAGGCGAGCGTAGATTCCGCCGCGTCTTTCGCTTGTTTTGACAGTGCGGTTTTTAGCCTGCAAAGAAGGTAATCGTCTGCACAGAACGCCATTAATTCACTCCATGGGAAGGCAGGGGAACTCCATTCACTTATGGTTGAAGGTTTTATTTTTATTTTTTTACTTATTTATTACAGGCACTTGTATAGCACCATTTATGCAGCACTTTACATACGCTATATTGTCAAAAGTATTGGGACACCTGCCTTTACACGCACATGAACTTTAATGGCATCCCAGTCTTAGCCCGTAAGGTTCAATATTGAGTTGGCCCACCCTTTGCAGCTATAACAGCTTCAACTCTTCTGGGAAGGCTGTCCACAAGGTTTAGGAGTGTCTATGGGAATGTTTGACCATTCTTCCAGAAACCCATCTGTGAGGTCAGGCACTGATGTTGGATGAGAACGCCTGACTCGCAGTCTCGCACTCTAATTCATCCCAAAGGTGTTCTATCGGGTTGCGGTCAGGACTCTGTGCAGGTCAGTCAAGTTCCTCCACTCCAAACTTGCTCATCCATGACTTTTATGGGCCTTGCTTTGTGCACTGGTGAGCAGTCATGTTGAAACAGGAAGGGGCCATCCCCAAACTGTTCCCACAAAGTTGGGAGCATGAAATTGTCCAAAATGCCTTGGTATGCTGACGCATGCAGGTGTCACTGGATGAGTGAGTTTGGGGTAGAGGAACATGATTGGCCTGCACAGAGTCCTGACCTCAACCCGATAGAACAACTTTGGGATGAATTGGAGCGGAGACTGCAAGCCAGGCCTTCTTGTCCAACATGCGCTTCTGGAAAAATGGTTAAACCTTCCCATAGACACTCCTAAACCTTGTGGACAGCCTTCGCAGAAGAGTTGAAGCTGTTATAGCAGCAAAGGGTGGGCCAACTCAATATTGAACCCTATGGACTAAGACTGGGATGCCATTAAAATTCATGTGTGTGTAAAGGCAGGCATCCCAATACTTTTGGTAATATAGTGTAAATTGAATGCAGAGGAGATGAAGCATGTCTCTTCTGCTTCAAAAATCCAACCTATTTGACATTTTATTTTATTTTATTTTCCCTCCAAGGTAAAGTCATAATGTGCTAGTATGCATCACATACTAGCACATTATGTGTAACTTACCTTAAAACTAAGCTGTTCCAGCGCCGTAATGTCAGCACTGCAGTCGCTTCCATCTTTATCTGTCTTGCTTCCGGATTCGCGGGCTCCGGCTCTGTGACTGGCCCGGAGCCGCAATGACTTCTAGCCGCCGTTCACGGCATGGATGGCCGTTCCTTCAGAGCGCATGAACCAGTGATGTCACTGGCTGCATGTAATGTAAATATCTCCTAAACGATGCACAATATTTACACTACCTATAGGTAAGCCTTATTATAGGCTTACCTATAGGTAAAAGTCAGCAAAGGAAGTTCACTTCCTCTTTAGGTTGACAAAATATACTTAACTTGATTCTTTTTTTTTTTTTAAACCAGTGTTTAGTGTCATTTTAAATTTAACCTAAATGTTATACTTGATTCTTCCAGCAGGTGGTGCCAAAACACCACAAATGATTCTCTTTTGCTCTTGCGCTTCAAGGTTTCTTAATTTTGATTTTTTTTCTTCTTTTTAAGCTTCATGAGTATTTAGCCGGTTTTACAATCTTAAAAACCACTTCAGGTAGTGTGCGATTTTACAGTATTTCAACCCTAAAAGGTGCCGCTGTCCTGAAGCGATGATGCCTTTTATTGGCGCCGTCTGGGCACAAGGATAATATTATGCTTTCTAAAGCAATATGTTCCAGAGCTGTGCTACCTGTTCAGGTGTTCTCATATCAGGGAAGAGATTTATGAAGTAGAACGGTACAGAAAGGCCAGGCTTGATGTTGTGTATAGTCGCACACTCTTGTTACTGTGCTTGATTTACGTTACAATTTAGATTAAAGAATATCTAGACCCAGAAACTGTAATATATTGCAGCTTACAAGTTTTTGGTGGCTGCTAGATGTTTTACTTTTTTTCCAGAACATTTTTCCCTTTTTGCAGCTGGTGATCCTGCAAATAAAAAAAAAATTTTGTCCTTGGATGGCTACGCTCGCTCACTACAATGTATCTACGGAGGGAGCCTTAGTTGTTACACAGGCTGGACCTCAAACATGTCTGCATTTTTTAAATTCCATTACATGGTGGCTGGTGAGATTGTTGTTCAGTCGTTTAGTCCTGTCCGACTCTTCGTGACCTCATGGACTGTAGTGCGCCGGGCTTTTCTGTCCTCCACTGTCTCCCGGAGCTTGCTTAACTTCATGTTCATGGTTTCGATGATGCTGTCTATCCATCTTGTTTTCTGTCATCCTCTTCTCCTTTTTCCTTCCATGTTTCCCAGCATCGGGTCTTCTGTTGGCATTAGGTGGCCAAAATATTCAAGTTTCAGCGTCAGGATCTGTCCTTCCAGTGAATATTCAGGGTTGATTTCCTTCAGGATTGACTGGTTTGATCCAAGGGACTTTCAAGAGTCTTCTCCAACACCATAGTTCAAAAGCATCAGTCCTTCAGCGTTCAGCCTTTCTTATGGTCCAACTTTCACAGCCATAGGTTACTACTGGGAATACCCAGGGTCGATTACCTTCAAGATTGACTTGTTTGGTCTTCTTGCCGTCCAAAGGACTTTCAAGAGTCTTCTCCAACACCATAGTTCAAAAGCATTAGTCCTTCAGCGTTCAGCCTTCCTTATGGTCCAACTTTCACAGCCATAGGTTACTACTGGGAATACCCAGGGTTGATTACCTTCAAGATTGACTTGTTTGGTCTTCTTGCCGTCCAAAGGACTTTCAAGAGTCTTCTCCAACACCATAGTTCAAGAGCATCAATTCTTCGGCGTTCAGCCTTCCTGATGGTCCAACTTTTACAGCCATAGGTTACTACTGGGAATACCATAGCATTGACTATACGGCATTTTGTCGGTAGGGTGATGTCTCTGCTTTTTATAATGTTGTCTAGGTAGGCCGGTGGGATTAGTAGTTTACAAAAGAAAGATTAGAATAGTTTTTGCTTTCTATTCAGCTCACAGTGACGAGGACACTGCATTTCTCTCAGCTGGTGTAAATAATACTATTTGAAAATGTTCTTAGCATGCAAAATGAAATCTAATGGGAGGTCCAAGCATGCCTGCCCTTAATCTGTCCATTCTGGAAATTTAGAGTTAGGACCTCAGTATGTACAGAAGTCCCTTAGTGTGTGCGCTGTGGCTTGCGTATGTATTTGCAAATGTGTGCGAACAAACCCCTCCGTTTTTAATGTTAACTGTTGGGATCAATTTGGTTGTTTTCAGGCTGGTTGGTAAGTGTGCTGGGAAATCTTTTGTTTGCGATGTGCAATGCCCTTCCATGTGCACCTTACTGCAAAGGCTAGTCATAGGTTGGGGTGGGTGCCACTTTTTTGTACGGTCAGTAAAAATAGACAATTGAGCTGCATTTTACCAACCTCCAACTGCTCACGCTTAAGCTGCAAAGGCAGCTGGATGGGGTGTACATAAATTACCCCCCCCTGTGTATTGCCCACCAAATGCAACCCATTGAAATGCTAGGCTTGTGGCATGGTATTTCCATTGAAAAAGGCTGTCAGCTGTGGATATCAGTGGAAGGAATTGTGCCTCATTGTTGGTGTCAGTGGAAGGAGTCGTACTCCATCATTGGTGTCAGTGGGAGGCATAGTGCTCCCGTTGTTGGTGTCAGTGGAAGAAATAGTGCCCCATCATTGGTATCAGTGGAAGGAGTAGTGCCCCATAACTGGCACTATTGGTATCATTGGTATCAGTGGAAGGAGTAGTGCCCCATAACTGGTGTCAGTGGGAGGAATTGTGACCCATGATTGGTGTCCGTGGGAGGAGTAGTGCCCCATTGTTGGTGTCAGTGGAAGGAATAGGGCCCCATCATTGGTGTCAGGGGAAGGAATAGTGCCCCATCATTGGTGTCAGGGGAAGGAATAGTGCCCCATCATTGCTGTCAGTGGGAGGAATAGTGCCCCATCATTGGTGTCAGTGGGAGGAATAGTGCCCCATCATTGGTGTCAGTGGGAGGAATAGTGCTCCATCACTGGTGTCAGTGGGAGGAATTGTAATCCATAATTGGTGTCTGTGGAAGGAATAGTGCCCTATCATTGGTGTCAGCAGGAGGCATAGTGCCTCATAGTTATCAGTGGAAGAAATAGTGTCCCATCGTTGGTGTCAGTGGGAGAATATTGCCCCATGCTGGCGTCAGTGGGAGGAATAGCGCCCCGTTGGTGTCAGTGGAAAGAATAGTGGCCCATCTTTGGTGTCAGTGGGAAGTATAGTGCCCCGTCGGTGTCATTGAAAGGAATAGTGCCCAATCGTTGGTGTAATTTGGAGGAGTAGTGCCCCATCATTGGTGTTAATGGAAGGAATGGTGCCCCATCGTCAGTGTCAATGGGAGGGATAGTGCCCCATCGTTTGTGTCGGTGGAAGGAATGGTGCCCCATCGTTGGTGTCAATGGGAGGAATAGTGCCCCATCATTGGTGTTAATGGAAGGAATTGTGCCCCGTCAGTGTCAATGGGAGGAATAGTGCCCCAGGGATTGGATAAAAGTAAGCAAAGGGGCACAGTTTGGGGACCACTGTTCTAGCCTCTGGAATGAAATGACATGCATATAACTTATGCACATCAATACACAGAAGCAAATATGTGCCAGACCAAGCATTTTTAATGCTGGATTTTTCCAGCAGAAATATTAGTATAAATTATTTTAGTATTCCTGTATGTATGCAGCCTAAAATAGTGTTTTTTTTAATTTAATATAGTATTATTTAGAAAAAAAAATGAAGTCCGGTGTATGTGCAGTCACCAGGCAGGCTGGTAGAAGACTTGCCTTTTGTTTTGCAGGCTTGCTCGTTCAGCATGCATTGTTCCAGTGTGCACCGCAACCTCTGACTCCCCAGAACACAGCTGTGTACATTAGGCATCTGCGGCTGTGTGTTCAAATATGGCATTCATTTTAATAGAGGTATGCATTAAATAGGCGGCATTGTGCTCTAACTAGCCCCCATGCCCATTAAAACTTCTCCTCGTTGCTTTGAAATCTGGCTAATCTGAGACATGACAGTGTTTGTGATAATGATGCCTGTTCATTTTTTTTTTTTCCCCGGAAAGTGTTATAAGTTGCTATCAAAATTGTCCACATACTCTAATGCCCAGACATTCCATAAAGCGTTTTAAAATTTCTCTAGCTGTCAAATCAAAGCGCAGTATGTAAATGTCGATGGTTTTCCCTTTATAGTCAGATATTTGCTTTAACGTATGCTTTCAGCGTTGGGTCCGCGGAGCCGTGCGGGGAGAGCGGCCATCATTTATAGAAACAATTTACAATGGCAGATTTTACCATTTTATTTTCTTTTTCATGCAATATTTTTCATAAATGCTCTCCACTACGTTATCTGATGTTTCTAGCATTTTAAAATAGAAATGTTGAAGTTTCACCTTTCCAGAAAAAAAAAAATATTAATAGGTGAACCAACACCCTATACTTGTGGTGGTCAACTTTCTTGATATGGCGGGGGGCACCAAGCAGTGCTGGGACAGGGCCAGCCAGGGCAAGGATCCAGAATTGCGCCGCCGCCTCTACTGTTAAAAATGATGAATCGCTAGGTGTTGTACAGTGGGTATAAAAAGTCTACACACCCCTGTTAAAATGTCAGGTTTCTGTGATGTAAAATAATGAGATAAAGATAAATCATTTCCAAACTTTTTCCGCCTTTAATGTGACCTATAAACTGTACGACTCGGATGAAAAACAAACTGAAATCTTTTCGGGGGTGAAGGGAGTAAAAATAAAACACTAAAATAATGAGGTTGCATAAGTGTGCACACCCCCTCATAACTAGGGATGTAGCTGTGTTCAGAATTAAGCAATCACACTCAAACTCATGATAAATAGGAGTCAGTACACGCCTGCCACCATTTAAAGTGCCTCTGATTAACCTCAAATAAAGTTCAGCTGTTCTAGTAGGTCTTCCCTGACATTTTCTTAGTTGCATCCTACAGCAAAGGCCATGGTCTGCAACAGTGGTGGCTGGTGTTTTTTGTTTGGGGGGGTAGCAAACAACCTCCCCCCCAGCTATCTGCCGGTCAGTCCACCAGCACTTACCCCATCTAAGCGGCAGGGAACGGCGGGCATCTGAGGAGCGACGGGGATTGGGGGACAAGGCAGTGGCAGGTATTGAGCATTGGCAGGCATCGGCTAGCAGCTATTCTCCTCCTCGCTTCCACCGTGCATCTCCTCCTAGGCCTCCAATAGGATCGCCTGTCCTTTCAGCCAATCGGGTGATGGGTTTCAGATCCGCTTCCCGATTGGCCATATATTTATTCGCTGTTGCAACACACCTCCGGATGCAATGTTCTGTGCCCTGAGCCCACCTTATTTTAAAGCCTATTAAAGCCTCTGGCTCTAATCAGTGCTTCAAAAAACACACTCCCTGCCCATCCGCGCCATAGGAATTCATGCGCGTGGAGTTCTGAAATGGGCCAGGTGCATGGATGGGGGGGCGGTGCCCGTGCGCCCACAATGGTCCCTGGTCCGCAGAGAGCTTTCAAAGCATCAGCGGGATATCATTGGTAAAAGGTATCAGTCAGGAGAAGGGTACAAAAGAGTTTCCAAGGCATTAGATAAACCATGGAACACAGTGAAGACCATCATCATCGAGTGGAGAAAATATAGCACAACAGTGACATTACCAAGAACTGGACGTCCCTCCAAAATTGATGAAAATGTGAGAAGAAAACTGGTCAGGGAGGCTGCCAACAGGCCTACAGCAACATTAAAAGGAGCTGCATGAATATCTGGCAAGTACTGGTGGTGTGGTACATGTGACAACAATCTCAAGTATTCTTCATATGTCTGGGCTATGGGGTAGAGTGGCAAGATGGAAGCCTTTTCTTACCAAGGAAAACACCCAAGCCGGCTAAATTTTGTATAAACACATCTGAAATCTCCCAAAAGCATGTGGGAAATGTGTTATGGTCTGATGAAACCAAGGTTGAACTTTGGCCATAATTCCAAAAGATTTGTTTGGCGCAAAAACACTAAACATCATCAAAAAAACACCATACCCACTGTGAAGCATGGTGGTGGCAGCATCATGCTTTGGGGCTGTTTTTCTTCAGCTGGAACAGGGGCCTTAGTCAAGATAAAGGGAATTATGAACAGTTCCAAATACCAGTCAATATTGGCACAAAACCTTCAGGCTTCTGTTAGAAAGCTGAACATGAAGAGGAACTTCATCTTTCATCATGACAATGACCCAAAGCATACATCAAAATCAACAAAGGAATGGCTTCACCAGAAGAAAATTAAAGTTTTGGATTGACCCAGCCAGAGCCCAGACCTGAATCCAATTGAAAATCTGTGGGGTGATGGGAAGAGGGCTGTGCACAGGAGATATTCTCGCAATCTAACATATTTTGAGTGTGTTTGCAAAGAAGAGTGTCAAGATGTGCCATGCTGATAGACCCAAAAAGACTGAGTGCTGTAATAAAATCAAAAGGTGCTTCAACAAAGTATTAGTTTAAGGGTGTGCACACTTTTGCAACCATATTTTTAGTTTTTTATTTTAACTTCCCTCCACCTAAAAGATTTCTATTTGTTGTTCAACTGAGTTGTACAGTTTATAGGTCACATTAAGCCCAGGTTCACACTGGAGCGATTTATCATGCGATTTAAGAGATCAAATCGCATGACAAGTCGCAGCCAATGGCACTGTTCCAATCAGTGCGACACTGATTTCTCTTCCGTTCACTGACAGACGCAGCATTCTTATGACACATGGGGTTATGCTCATCCTACTAGGAGTAGCCTAGGCAAAACAAACAAAAGTGTAGGTTGGCCCCTCCCAGGGGGCCGTCCTCACCTTAGCATATAATCCCCCTGCTCTGTACAGCACATCAGTTTTTATTTGCCTAGTGCAAGGAGTAGACCTGGTTCCCTATGGGAGCAGCGGTCTCCTGAAGATTCATCTAAGGAAGACTGCTATCAAGAAGCTGGCTGGTGGTATAGAGGATATCTTGAATCCTAATCTTTCCCCAGTCTGTCCAACACTATGCGAACCCCCTTAGGGGGGCCCACCGCATAGCGCCCGTTCCGTGCGGGCGGCCAGTGGATAAAACCCACTAGAGCCCAGTGACTGGTTCACCTGTCCAGTGGCCTGGCCAGCAGCATGCCTTCTTGCGGGGAGGTAGGTCTGCTCTGGGTGGCTACCCGCTGTGCTCGTCGGATTGGTGAGTGAACCCCTCTTCCGCCCTAGAGGCATGGAGAGTGGGCACCTGGGCAGCTCTGTGGTGGTCAGTCGGTGGGGGTCTGTTAGAGGCCTTCCCCCCACTCCCCCTCCCCCCTCAGTCCCCCGCAGGCACCTTTGCACTAACCGTTTGAATCTGCACCGACCGTCCGGAGCAATGCGTTAGGTGGGTCGTCGCCATTGGATTTTGGAGCACCGCTCGTTCGTGGCCGACCACACGTGTGTAATGGCAGTGTCCATTGTTTGAGAACCATGTGGTTTCCAGCCTGCTCTCTGGCAGCCTCCAGTGGTCGATTGGGAGAACTGCAGTCCTTGTGCAGGAAGTCCTTAAAAACGGGTGTGGGCTTCCGGTTTTTGCTTGGACAGCATGGCTGACACACAGTAACGAGCTCCTGACGTGCAGCAGTTCGTGGGCATTGCTCTTCGGTTGAAGTGCCAAGGCATCAAACAGCAAGTATAGCTGGCGCTTCCTGGGTGCCGGTAGCGGTGGGTGTAATCCGCCCGGGTCTCCCTAGCTGATTTGTGGGGTAGAGGTGGTGATTACACAGCGGGGGTGCCGGGCTGAGATGTCAGAGGCCGGAAATTCTATGGCAGGTATACCTGCAGATCTGCAGTCCACCCCAGGATCATTAGTGTCCTTGGAACAGCTGAGGGCGGTGTTTGGGGAGTTCTTTCCCTGGGCAGGGGTGCCCATTCCGAGGGGCTCCCAGAAGCGCCCACCCCCTCCTCTTTCCTCAGGGGAGGTTTCAGATCTAGAAAGCGCCTCAGTGGTCACACCTGTGGATCTTTCAGAGGGTGAGCCTCCCTCAGAGGGCGAAGAGGATCAGGAGGTTCCTAGTTCGCGGGATAAAGCGATAGTGGAAGCACTGATCACTGATATTCGCGACTCTATGCGACTGGACCAAACAGGGGAGTCGCATGAGTCCGCATATGTTTGTGGACCGCTTAGACCCCCTAGGTCCCCTAGGGCTTACCCTTATGATCAGGTGTTTGAACAGGCAGTGTTCAAGGAATGGCGTAGGCCACCAAGTTCCTTGGCTTTGCCTAAAAGCTTTGCTGTTCGCTACCCCTTTGAGGAAAGCTTTACTAAGAGTTGGGCTTCCCCAGTGGTGGACCCTGCTGTGGCTTGTGTGAATAAGCCAACCACCATCCCCTTGGAGGTGTCTCCATCCTTTAAAGAGGCGGCCGATCGCCGCACAGAGACTGTGTCTAAAGCACTATTCTTGTTGGCTGGGTCAGCCATGCAGCCGGCGCTAGCAACTGCTATGGCGGCACAGTCTCTTCACGAGAACGCTGCCGCACTGCGCACTAGTTTGTCTAGTGAATGTGCACAGGCTGAGGTACAGCGGATGCAACATTTGGAAGAAGGTCTCCGCTACATATGCCATGCGGCTTTGGATCTTCTCCCCATATTGTCAAAAATGTCTGTTTTTTCAATTGTCAACCGGCAGGTGCTGTGGATCCGCTCTTGGTCGGGCGACCAGGCTTCAAAGAAAGCTCTGGCAGACCTGCCCTTTCAGGGAGGGCGTCTGTTTGGCCCACAGTTGGATAAGGGAAAAGTACTTTCCTTCCAGAGCCGAAGCAACGAGATCGTCGTCATAGGCAGGGTCCTGTCTCTTCTGGTCAGAAGAAGTTTTTTCGGGCGCCCGGCCCAGCGGGTAAGGCCGGGAAGGTGTTCACAGGCCACAGCAAAAGGCCCTGGCAGCGTAAGCCCGAAAAAGCAGAGGAAAAGCCTGCCTCCGCATGATCGGTGGCCCCCACTCGCCTCACGGGTGGGAGGCCGGTTTCTGGGGGTTGCAAGCAGCTCTCTGCCCCCAGAAAAGTCCTTCCCCTCAAACGTGAGGCTTCCGCAGAAGCGCCAGTCAGGTGCTCAGCAGACAGAAGTCATCTTGAACGCCGGCTTGCCGGCTGGAGTACCTGGGTCTGATTCCAGACACGGTACAGGCTGGGGTGTTCCTAACACCGAGCAAGCTTCTAATGCTTTAGGCAGGGCGAACCCTGTGATCGCGCCAGTGGTTCTCCTTACGGTTCTGTATACGGGTGTCGGGGCTCAGGAGGTCGACTTGCGAAGCGATACCTTACGCCCAGAACACTCGGCTCCTGCGGAAGGCAATTTAGTCGTGGTGGGACAAATCTCCTCTATCCCTGGACAGGCCAATCAGGTCGGAGTGTCAGTCCCGGGAACCACCCTTTGTTTGGGGGATTCAGGTTCTGGTCCGAAAGGGGGGGAGAAGTTTTCTTCCCCTCAATTGGTCGATGTAGGTACCGGAACTGAGAGCGATCAAGCTCTGCCTGTCCCGTGGGACAGTAGGGCTGCGCCGCCCGGTTCTCGTTCAGTCGGTCAATGCCACGGAGGTGGCATACGTAAACCATCAGGGCGGAACAAGAAGCGCAGCAACAGCCGCGGAGGCGGCTCTGATCCTTCGGGGGCAGTGTTTCACAGGCCTCGAGGGCAGTATCGGCTGCTGTGCATTTTACCTCCTCTAAAGGCTCTACCGCGGGTCGTACGCGGGGTAGAGGCGGAGGAAATCCCGACAATCCGGGTAGCTCCGGCTTGGCCCTGGCGCCCTTGGTACACCGTCGTAGTATGGATGGTAGCAGAGGTTCCGTGGCGGCTTCCGCTTCACGGGGAAATGCTGTTGCAGGGGCCCATCTTGCACCCTGTTTTACCCTCGCTGGTTTTGACGGCTTGGCTATTGATTTCCAGGTATTGAGGGATAGGAGTGTCTCGGACTCCGTAATCCCGACTATGATAAAAGCACGTAAGAGTTCCTCACATAAGATTTATCATAGGACCTGGAAGGCCTACATTACGTGGTGTGGGGCAGGGGGTTGAAACCCCCGCTCTTATAGAGTATCCAGAGTACTGGCATTTTTTACAGCAAGATCTGGACAAGAACCTGGCGTTAAGTACGCTTAAGGGGCAGATTTCGGCCCTGGCGGTTCTTTTTCAACGGCCCTTGGCGTCTCATTCATTGATCTGTACATTTGTACAGGGGGTACGTCATGTGGCTCCTCGGATACGGTCGCCTTTGGCACCGTGGGATTTGAATCCCTTATTCCCTTACAGTTGTTGTCGCAGAAGGTGGCCTTTCTGGTAGCTATCACATCCGCCAGGCGGGTGTCAGAGTTAGCAGCATTATCCTGCAAGTCACCTTACTTGGTCCTCCATAAGGACAAGGCAGTTTTGCGACCTTCCCCTTCGTTTCTTCCGAAGGTGGTTTCTTCCTTTCATTTAAATGAGGATATTGTTCTCCCCTCATTGTGCCCGCACCCATCACATCCAAAGAAGTGGAGCTGCATTCTTTGGATGTGGTGAGGGCCTTGCGGGTGTATTTAAGTTCTACAGCTTCCTTTAGGAAGTCTGATTCTTTATTTTTGCTGACGGAAGGGTCGCGCAAAGGTATGGCGGCCTCGTCAGCTACCATGTCTCGGATACGGAAGACCGTGACTCATGCATATGAGATTCGGGGTAAGGTTCCCCTGTTTCCAGTCACGGCTCATTCCACCAGGGCAGTTAGTACGTCCTGGGCGTTTAGACACCAAGCTTCGGTGTCTCAGGTGTGCAAGGCAGCTACTTGGGCCTCAGTGCACACGTTTACTAAGTTTTACAAAATTGATGTTGCAGCATCCTCGGATGCTGCTTCTGGCCGCAAGGTAATACAAGCGGCAGTATAGGCGCGGTTAGGGCCGCCTGAGAGGGCGTTTTTCTGTTGGGTACAGTTGTTATGGTTTTGCCCACCCCTCTTGATTGGCACAGCTTTGGGACGTCCCCATGTGTCATAAGAATGCTGCGTCTGCATTCAATATGTTTTTTAGGGAAAAAGAGAAGACAAGTGACTGTCTGCGTCGTAAGAATACTGTGTACCCCTGCAGGGTTTCGACACGGTTAGTTCTCCCCACCCGTTTTGGTATTGTTGACATGGGTTGTCTTTTTGCGGGAGAGTCCGCCGGGATTGGCGCGGATATGACGGCGAACATAATGGAACGCCGGTCTTCGTCGTAGGCTCCTACGACGTTGTAGTTAAAACATTTTGAATCATTTGCACACGTGACTCCGGGTTCATCGACGGAACGTGTGGACTCTGTGGCTTCGAACCACAGATTTGCGGGTCCTGCAT
>BLSH010349344.1:308808-366618 GCA_018402905.1 Glandirana rugosa | reverse complement strand
TACACGTTCTGTGTACAGAAAACCTACAGGTAGCCATATTGCATTTTACAGAAAATTACAATGCTGCAGATGGAAAAGGACAGGTAATTTATAATGTTCACAATATAACTTGAGTTGTAATTGTATATGCTGTATTATTTTTCATTTTTTTTTTGCTATTTTTTTTCCCCACGAAAGTGGAGCTACCATTTGTTTATTACTCATGTCCATTGATACTTGAAGTAGGCGCTCCAGCTGACTATTCTCATGATCTAGTGGTTACATGCTACTTGCTGTTATTTTCTGCCAAGTTTAGGCTCGTGCCTGAGTTACCTGGGTGCCCCATTGTTATGTGACCTGATGCCCCATTTTCTAGTTTTTCAGCCATCTGGGTCGCAGGAAAGAAAATCACTTGATTTCCCCCATCAACACATTCAGTGTTGTAGGAATCCTTCCTACGGAGCCATTGTGTTTTCCTGGAGGGGTGACAGGGAAAGCCGTCCTCACCAGGAGAACACAGTGATTATTGCTAGCAGCTATAACAGCCACTAGCAATAATCGCATGTAAAATCCATCAGGCTGGTTGTACCCAAGTTGATTGATCATTCAGCCTGCCTATACATGGCTTGAGTCTCGACTAGTCCCTGCTGAACCGGCCAAGATTTGAACGGTCTATGGCTGGCTTAAGGTGTACTTCTAAATTTTTCTTGGGAAAGGGTTAGAACCTTTAGAACCTTTCTCAGGTTTCAACTGCTCTTTAGGACAGGACGGGAAGTGACTGAATGAAAACACTAAAGTGGTAGTAAACCCTCCTATGGTTTTCAGCCAAGGAAGCTGCCATCTCGGCCTCTGTTTGATCTTCAACTGCCATGATGCTGCACATGTGATCAGTTGACACCAGCCATTGGATGGTATGACAGTTTGTTTGAGGACACAACCAATGTGACAGTTACGTTCCCAGCATGTGCCAGAAACTGTTAAATCATTCAATCAATTCCATTTTAAGTAGTGTAGAGGAAGGATAGAACCTCATCAGTTATTTATTGCAGAGTCTCCATTGTAGATTGTCATGGGAAAGTACTGTTTTTTCGCTCCATAAGACGCACCTAGGTTTTAGAGGAGGAAAACCAGAAAAAAAATATTTTGAACCAAATGGTGGTCGCTACCACAAACAATTCAATCATCCACATACATGCTATTTATGATTATTATCATTATACAGGATTTATATAGCGCCAACAGTTTGCACAGCGCTTTACAATATAAGGGCAGACAGTACAATTACAATACAATTCAATACAGAATGAATCAGAGGGCCCTGCTTGTTAGAGCTTACAATCTAGAAGATAAACATAGATGATAGGACCTGCTATGGAGAAAAATGTCAGACCCTATAGAGCAGTTTCCCAGTAATGGGGTCAATTAAATAATCCACGGTTCAATAGTGATTGTACTGGTCAGTAACAAGTAGCATGTAAGTGTGAAATAAAGCCCGACACACTCCCAGGATGTTTGCAAAGTTCACTGATCATAAGCCCACTGGGGCCATTATGGAAAGTAAGTTTGGGATAGGTGTGGGTCCCTGGGAAAGGGACAATGGTGTATGTTAACGTAGCCTCCAATATGGTATTCCCATATGAAGCAAAGACTGTGGGGAGAAGTCCCAATCCCAGCATATACAGCTGGGTGCAATGGAGCATATTTGGTAAGGTAACACAGAAAGCACAATGAAGTTATTTCCCCGGCAGGGGATGATAGTTCTCGTGTGTCTCACCAATCACCAATTCACCCGAGCTTCACCGACAGGTACGTGCTTCACAGGGGGATTGGGCCCGCACGCTGCACGTAAGTCAAGCCATGCCAGGCAGACCATGTTCTGACTTCCATGCGTGCCATGATGCAGCTATTTCCGGGTATGGTTTCCCAGGGAACGCAGGATATCTATGTCCTCTTCTCTTCTGCCACAGAGGAGCCAAATGGTGGCCCGGTATTGCCGCACAGCGACTGGGGGGGGGCATGGTCAATTTTCACTCCATAAGACGCACAGACATTTCCCCCCTTTTTTTAAGGGGGGGGAGAGTGCGTCTTATGGAGCGCATAATATGGTAAATGAAGGGAAATATCTACTGGAGATCCACTTGGCAATAGTACTTCAACAGGAGCTATTTTGGCTGTCTATAAACTTTAAATCAGAGTAGACACCAGCTTGATCTTTTGTACTTGTACCCTACTACTGTTTTCACCTGTGTTTTTATTTTTATTGTTGATTTGCATTGCATTCCGCATGCTTTTTATTAGTAATTCTTATCTGTTCATATCTTTGTAGATATTTTTGCTAACCGTTTGGAATCTGGAGCTATTCATGATACCTCTGTTTCTGCTGCTTCTTTTTGCTTACAACTTTGCCATGATCACGACGGGGAAAGTCAGCACCCAGGACAATCTGGTAAGCAAAGGCGAACATTGATTTTTGACTCGTGCTCATAGTTATAACCAGAAGATCCATATGTTGTACTTCTAGGAGATTCAACTTGATTGTATTTACCCCAAGGCAGTAATATAATTATCTTATAAAGCATGTCCCTGGATGGTAACCCCCCCCCCCCCCCTTAATATAATTGCTTACTTGTAATCATTTTATGACTCTAGGGGGTCATGGATACTTTTAAACAATTTTTGTCAATAGCTAATGTATGTACGTATGCGTACGTCTGTATAGTTTATACATGATTACTTTTAGTAGAAAGTTTACATTTCTTTATAGTTTAGCAGGATGTTTAAATTCTATATTAACTACAGAGTGTTTATTCTACATCTAAATATATGCAAAATTGCATTAGTTTACATCTACCTCCCCAATCCTCAAGCACTTTTTAACCAGATACCATTACACCATTAGTTTTGGCGTTTATGTGCTGTGTGAGTTTTGTTACCTATACTGACATCTCAGGCTGTATCCCTGATATTATACAAAATGTTACCCTATTTGTTTTGCAAAATTTATGTTAGTGATAATAAACCTTACATAAGCCCAATGAAGTGACTAGCCTCAGGTGATACACAGTGACAAATCAAATCCTACATAAGCTGTACCTGTTTATCTGCAGCTGCTTTCCTCCACAGCTTTCCAAAGTACACCATTTAGATCAGTGGTCTCCAAACTGCAGCCCGGGGGGCCGGATGCAGCCCTTTGCTTGCTATTATACGTCCTTTGGGGCAATATTTCATTTTATGACACAAACAATGGGACACAATTCCCCCCACTGACACCAAGGAAGGGACACAGTTCCCCCCACTGACACCAAGGAAGGGACACAATTCCCCCCACTGACACCAAGGAAGGGGCACAATCCCCCCCACTGACACCAGCGAAGGGGCTCGGTTCCTCCCAATGAAGGGGCAAAATTCCTCTCACTGACACCAAAGATGGTGCATTGTTTACTCCCTGTGATGCCGGTGTGGCCCCCCCGAAAGTCTAAAGGTCAGTAAACTGGCCCTTTGTTTAGAAATTTTGGAGACCCCTGATTTAGGCTTCATGTACACATAGCCTATTATGACTGCCGGCTGCGGGAAAATGCAAAACATGGCAAAATCATTCCTATCCTGAACACAATTCTTCCACGCTCAGGAGAGGGAGGTTGAACCTCCCCTAACCACAGCAGCTCCTAAACAATCCTAAAAGCCTACTGTATATGTACATGGACACATAGGCTTTTGTTGAATTTAGGAGCTTTGGCAAAAAAAGTGTACATGAAGCCCTACATAGTATTTCTCAGCTTCCAGGGGGCAGAGGGACAAGCATCTGATGTGACACACTGCACAGAGCTGAGTGTAATTTGAGACCTGAGTGGAGGGAATGGACACACCCTCTCTTTACACAGTCCCATAGGGAAACATGCAAATCTGAGGCTGTCAATTGCTTGCTGTGTTCTGGATAAGGGGGCTGTCTCTCGGGATTGCCTTGAGTTGGAAAAATCTGCAGAGAAAGAGGAGAGCAGACAGGATCCACACTAAGTTCTATGGACTGAGGCAGGTAACCACTATATGAGGGTATATCTTGTTTTTTATTGTACTCATTTTAACATCCTTTGGAGGACATGGCACCCTCCCCTTTGGTTGCTGCCCATTTATTTTTCACTGATGTTTTATTTAACTGAGCTCTTTCCACAGTGTCAGGGTGGTAGTGGCTCATTGGCTAACAGCTGGGCCTGCCTTTGCTTTTCAGTTGTACCTAGAGTCCTCCTTCTGCGGGGGGCACTATACCCTGCAGGTGTTCTCTAGTGAATGCAGAGAAAATTATTTTATTTTACGTACAAAAGACCATTTTTTTAAAATTAAAAATGAAATGTACTTGGGATGAAATTAAAGCTGAAAAAGCCTCTTTTGTGTTTTTAGGATGGAATGGATATTGGTGACGACGATGATGATGATGAAAAGGTAAGTTTATTAAATACATTACATGGACAACTGTAAATTGTAAAAGTAGCAAATAGCAGAGTGATGGCAGAAATAATTAATCAGACAGCAGAATTCTGTTTTTAATGGATATCAAGAAAAAGTTTGTCTTTGGCAGCATCCTTACAATGTAACTTGAGCCAAAACCTTTGTTTTTCAAGTTTTGGGTGGCATGGAACCTTTGTTGGGTTTTTAAAGTAGAATTATAGGCAAATAATAAAAAAACAAGAGGGCTGTACCGAAAGTAATGTTAAAGCGGGCATAACTTTTTTTTTATTAACTTAGGTAGTTCAAATTTGGTGGAGTAACTCTTCCTCTAGTTATGCTCCTCCTTCTTTTTCATAGCAGGCATATAATGGATTCCAAGCAGAAGCAATATTCCGTCATTGAGTTCTTGATGATGGAGGGGTGGAGGCTGACCAACATCCACAAGAGGCTACATGTTTACTGATTTGACACCAATAGCAATGTCTTGTCAGTAATGACTCTTGTCATCTTAGTAAATATTCTGTAGCCTTCTGTGGATGTTGGGCAGCCTGCACCCCTCCTTAGTCAAGAATTGAATGATGACATATTGCTTCTGCTTGGAATCTATTTACCTGTGTAGTGCTCCCAAAGTGTAGGCATTTTTTGTGAGGCCTTTTTGCTAGGAGAGACCAAATTTAGTAAGGCCTGACTGTAGGTGCAGGCCTGAATGTTTTGATCTGAGCTGGAGAGTGGCTTAGGGAGTGGCTAGAGATGCAAGGAAGGAACACCCTTTGGAGTTTCCTCCTCTTTGAGCAGAGAAGGCTCTGGAGAGGGTGGATGAATGAGGAGGTGTCACTTCTTGATGTATGACAAGGAGCCCTGACCAATCTACAGTCTGGATTGGCAGGGGGCAGGCCTCCTTAAATATAGCAGTCTGCCAGCAGGGGGGAGGAAAAGTCAGGTGGAAGTGTGGAGAATGTAGCAGAGGTGCTGTGGAGCCCTCTACCTAGGAGGGAGCCCCCAGTCTGGGGGGGGGGGGGGTGACCTTGAGGCCTGGAGGCTCGGGTGCAGCCAGGAGTGGAGTGGATTCCTGGAGCAGCACAAGGGAGTAAGAGAACAGCAGAGGTGCTATGGAGAATGCTTTAAAGTATCCACTGGAGATCCTGGGAGCTGGAGGAAAAGTTGGAGCAGGCTGGAAGAGAAATAGTGGACAGTCTATGGAGGTCTCAGGAGCCAGTCAGGGAAAGGAGTGTCACTGGGAGGAAAGCACGTCGGTGTGGCCTGGAAGACGGATGGGCTGGAAGTTGTAGTCCATCAAAGGTCCAGCTAGCACCAAGGCACTAAGCTACAGTTTGAGGGGTCTTTGACCCTGGCCTGTAACGTGTGTAGGCCTCACCATGTGCTAGCTGCAGTGAAGAGAAAGGAATGGAGCGAGTCTGATAAATTTCCCTTCAGGCCAGGACACTATGTAAAGTGCTGGAGAGAAGTGAAGGAGCAATAGTCTGTAAGAAAAGTGCTGGAGGAAGTAGAGCGTATATATGGTCATGTATATAGATGGTCCTGTAACCCATTCTTTGGGCATCCCACAATCACCCCTTTTCCCCATCCAAGTTAATCCCCTGAATAAAATAAACAAAAACAAGAGCCGGCCTGTTCAGTGACTTCGGATGTGTGAGGTTTGTTGGGATTGAGGGCAGCTATCAGGTGAACCACAACTACCAGCCACTCCCAAGGGAGCACATGGCTACACCTGAAGAGGAGTTACTACAGTGGAAGAGTTAAAGTTACTCTACCAGCATGTGAAATTTGAATGAACTGTTAATAAAATTATACCCGCTTTTGCACTTCTCTGGGAACAGTCCTCGTGTGTTATTCAGCAATATAATGTATTGTCCATAACAGTGTCTGATCATCTGACAACTGCAGTAAAGTGTCAGTATCTAGTGTAAAACATTTGTCCGATGTGCTGAAAAAGAGTGGACATAGCCAAGAAAAAGATGGTATGAAAAAAACAAGACATTAAACAATTTGAAACCAGTCTAAAGAAATGTTTCTTTTAATAAATGCCAAAACACAGATTATGGCCTTCAGGGGCCATGAGGAGCACACAGTAAATGTTGGGGGACTACAGGTTGGGCATCAAAGTTCTAAATGATGGGGCATTAGGGTGATTATACTCATGTGTTCGATGCTTTTTCCCAATGAGTTGTGCCAGTCCAAACTGTATTTTAGGGCATGGCAGCCCACTTTTATTGAACAAAACAGAAAGTTCACCATTAACATGGTGTCAATTGAAAATGCCAAGCCACCCTTCTCCCTTGTAAGCAACACCACTACTCATCTTGCCAGTCCCTCTGACTGTGTTGCCCAACTATCCTGGTTCACTTGGCTCTCTTGGCATTTAGTTGCAGCATCCTGCCTCCCTTATAGGAGCCTACCTGATTCCTGCAATTAGACTTCATGTCTGCCGGCTGGGGGCTCCTTTGACCCCTGGGCGAGCTTGAGAAAGGAGTGCTCATGCTCAGAGCATAGTGAATACTTGGAAAGGTGCCGTGCAGCATTCTGGGATGGTCTACATCACCGTGACATCTCCCTGGCAGACCCGCTGCGCTCCATGCCACGCTTCACCCAGAGTCCAAGGTTCCTTATAAAGACATCCTTTTCACCATTCGGTACCTCTGCAGTCCCAGCCTGGATGGAAACATCCAGCCATCTGCTGCCCTGGTCAGGACACCTGTGCTGCATTATGTACCCCAGCCTTGGGTTCCCGGTTCAAAGACATCCTTCCTTCCCACATGGTCTATGTGGGATGATCCGAGTGCTTAACCGGTTCCAATTACCAAGATGAGCCTGTTTTTTCTCTGTATTATGTGAGTAGCCCATTGTTGGGGGCAATTAAACAATCTTGTTTTTCAGTACTACACTTAGTGGCACTTGTTTTCTCTTTTTTTCTGACCCCTGGGCAAGACCTGTCTCCTAACTACTGGCTGGGGCTCCTCTGACTCCTGTGTGAGACCTTCTGTCTCCCAAACTTGGAGCCCTGAGCTGTCCTCAGTATATAACGACTCTGCACACCTGGACACAGGATTGAAGGTTCTGTCCCACCCATTTTACTTTGGAACTTTCAAGCTTCAGGCCCTAATTCGGGACTACAGAATCCAGAGAAAACCGAAAACACAGCTTTCTCCGCTCAGAAAGCAGAACTTCAAATTAACTCTTAATGCTAATTCTGTGTCATGTTCTCCTACATTTCCATAGTGACAGGACCTCTTACTGTCAAAAAGAATACAGTAATAGTTGAAAACAGAATTGAAGTTTTTGTGTCTGAATTCCTTGGAAAGGAACATTAGAAGTTGACTGAGAGTAAGGGCTATGGGAGGATAGTATTGTCCTTTTGGTATTACTGGTAAATTGTTACAGTGCTATGTAGACAAAGAACTTTTTTTCTAAGTATTGTATTAAAAAATTTTCGCTTGTGTTTTTTTTTTTTTCCCCCGTGTTAACAGCAAAGTTTACGATCAGGGAGATGTAAGCATGTGCATCGCAAAGTCTAAAATCACTTAGAGTTCCCTTAGGTATTTTGCTTGTTTTCTTCTGGAGGGCTACAATTGCATGAGCTCAGTCAGACACCAAGCACCAGGTACACTGATATTGATGGATTGATAAAAATAGTCCAAATGAGTGAGCTACACGGTGCAGCCAACAGCCATGAAAAAGCAAAAAGCATGTTTCTCCAGCAAGGGGAAATAGAGATGTCTGTGAACCTTTTATATAGTGTGAGCATTAGCAGAAGCTCACGATCCTTGTGCTGGGTGTGGGGAACATCTGTTTCTCAGGGATAGGGGCTGATAAGTGAAATGAAGGGATCAATATGCTGCGAATAAGAGTTCTTCTTCTCCACGGCAGCCACTGTTATGGTCAACACTGCAGGGAGATCAAGTGGTGCTTTCTTTTAGGAGCGTTAATGAGATCTATCAACCTTGGAATAGGGACATTTCTGCTCTAAATAATTAAATCTTTACCTATTTTATTCTAATGGGAAAGTAATAATGTGGATAAAGTTTGGAACAAATTTAAATGTTAGTCTGCTAACCTTAGTAGATATGGGGTACACATTGGAGGTGGGGATTTCACCAAATTAGTTGAGATAACTGAATCGGTAATATGTAAAAATGGGTTAATAACAGTACAAAAAAAGCTATTTGTAATATTAATAACAACTGCCGTGTGCAATATGTTATGGATTAACCAGTATATAACAATATTGATCTGTTATAATACACATACCCGATCTATGTTACAGTTTATCATACTAGTTATTTGACTTCAGCAGGAGTTAATTCCAGCATTGTGCTAGATAAAGCAAGCTTATTACTTCGCCCTCCCACTTCATGTGGAGGCCCCCCCCCCCGACTTGCCTTAAAGAGGAATTTCAGGTATTTATAATTCCTACATGCTTAAATTGGTCCAGCTTGGGCCAATATGAATATACATATATACACAATGGGTAAAACAAGTATTGAACACAACATATTTCTAGGTAAATATATTTCTAAAAGTGCTATTGACATTTTCACCACATGTCGGTAACAACCCATGTAATCTATACATACAAAGAAGCCAAAACAAATAAATTCAGAAATGAAATTATGTGTACTAAAATGGAATGGAAAGCCAAGACACTAGCTGAACTCTTTCAGTAATTAGAAAGCAACCCTGCCCCTTGTCAGTGCAAATTAATATCAGCTGGTTCAGACTCTGATAACCTATAAAAAGGTGTCTCATTACCAAGGTGTCACACAAGAAACATCTCATGATGGGCAAAGTGCTCTCTCAAGACCTTTGCAATCTTATTGTTGCAAAACATTCTGATGGCATTGGATACAGAAGGATTTCTAAACTTCTGAATGTTCCAGTGGGCACTGTTGGGGCCATAATCCGGAAGTGGAAAGAACATCATTTCACCAAAAACTAGCCACGACCAGGTGTTCCTCTCAGGATTTCTGAGTGAAAATAATTATCAGAAGAGTTGTCCAAGAGCCAAGGACCACTTGCGGAAAGGTTGAAAAAGACCTGGAATTAGCAGGTACAATTGTTAAAAAAAAAAAAAACAATAAGTAATGCATTCACCCGCCATGGCCTGTATGCACGCTCACCATGCAAGACTCCATTGCTTAAGAAAAAACATGTTGAAGCTCGTTTAAAGTTTGCTGCACAACATTTAGACAAACCTGTGAAATACTGGGAGAATAAGGTCTGGTCAGATGAGACCTAAATTGAACTCTTTGGATGCCATAATACACACCATGTTTGGAGGACAAGTGTCACTGCACATCACCCCAAAAACACCCCCCATACCAACAGTGAAGTTTGGAGGTGGGAACATGATGGTGGCGGACTGTTTTTCAGCATACGGTACTGACAAACTTCATGTCATTGAAGGAAGGATGTATTGAAAAAGTCATCGATGTGTCCACAAGAGGCTGGCCGCTTGACATAGATGCCATTTTCTGAATAAATTTGCAGTGTCACCTCCCAACCCAAGCAGAGAATTATTTGCAGTCATTAAGAAAATGCAAGGTATTTTCTGAATGGCATCCATGCCAGTCAGCCAACGACCTGTGCACGGAATTCACCAGGCCAGCTGCTTGGCATTGGGGCCCAGAAGCAAGTGAAGATCACAGGAGTAGCGGCATGTATTTCAGTGATTTCCAGCTTCCAGGGGAATTGTTCAGGTATGGTATATGCATAAGTTACATTGGTTCAAGCTGGAACAATAGAACTATATAAAATATCCATATATAGAATTCTTCCTTAAGTGCACTCCCCTGCTTCTCTATTCACCTGCCTTGGAAGTACCCAGTTCTTCAGGTATGGGGAAGCTTGTGACAACCTTGTCTCTATTATTTACTTGGGTCCAGACTGGCCAATTGTCAGACCTGAGCACTGTGACATTGGTTCAAAGGGGAGGTCATTGGTCCTGTCTGAGCTTTGACACAAGTCAACATGGAATTCACACAGGGTTTTCAAATATGGGCTTTGGCAGGAAAACAGTTCAACAGGGATATGTATTGGAAGCAGGGGAGAGCTGTCATGAGATCCCCTTTGTTACACTTATCTGTTGCTTGAGCCCTTTAGACCCTGATATGGTAGGCATACATTAGCAGTTTTGTGGAGGGTTCTGGAGCTTGTCTTCAACTTTTAATTGAAAGCAGGATTGCATAGAATTGATAGGTTCACAGCAATCTATCAACCAAGCTTTCGACAGTTTCCTAAGAGATTCATCAAAACTTATCTAGGAATCCATGGTTTCAACCAATTCCCACTGCAATTTCTATTGTTTTGTTGCTAGAAACCAGGTAAATGTTGAAACTATGGTTGACCGACTTCCATGTGCCGTCCAGTTCCAAGTGATCTGTTGAAAGCTAATAGAAAGTTTTTTAAATTTATGTTTTCATTTTTTTTTTTGTGTAAATTGCCAGTGGCATTAAAATGATGGAAAGTGTTTGCTGAGCTTTATGTAGCCAAAATGTAATCCAATTTTTTTAGAGAGCTGCTGGGCAGAAGCTTGTCTTCTGGTTATGTGATTTTATTCTATATGACTTGCACTGCAAGGAGGAGAGCAAAAAAAAAATCAAATCACAAGCTTCAGGAGATATTGTCTAATAACATCTGTTTAATTGCAATCTGGATATTTTAGTGTAAAGAGAAGTTCTAGAAACCTAGTTGGTGACCCCTGTATACTACCAGTGTTCTAGTTTTGAAACAAGACACTGTACATATTTAAGGCTCAGCTCTGTCATTTGACTATGGCATTGGTATGGTAAAAAAATTAGAGGGAGGTCTGGAAACTTTGTTCTCTTGCAGAACCTCTGGGTGCTGCTGCTATCTAACACTTCCAGAGGTGTCGGATAAAGTGTCCCCTGGTGGCAACTGTGGTTCCTCTCTCGATCCCCCCTACATCAGTACAGTACACTGTGTTGATTTAGGGGTCTGCAGGAGCAGGGGAAATTACTATCTGACACAACCATACGTGTTTGATAGCAGCCAGATTTCTGGAACAGGGCTAAGTTTTAACACACCACACCCTGGTGTGGGTTTACTTGTTTTATTTATACCTACTATATAAAGCCATGATCCTTATCAGTAATGTACAAGTTGTGCCTAAAAAAACAGATACAAACAAATTACCTTTATTGGCCTTCAAAATAATCGCCATCCTTCACAACACACTTTTGGCAACATTCATAAAGCTTCTGGAAACAATAAGCAAAGACCTCTTTAAGAATCAATCTCAGAACCGCTGTCATGCATTCTTGGATTGCCGCCACATCCGCGAAACGTGCGCCTTTCATGATGCTCATGAAAGAAGTCCGCAGGCGACAGATCAGGGGAATACGGTGGATGATTGAGTACAGGTACGCCGCGCAGAGCCTAGAGTTGGGGCACACAGATCGCACATTGCGCAGGCACAGGATGGATCCTGGTCACACATAATGAAATCTACAGAGGTTTCAATCCATTTTGCTTTCTGTTTGTCTGTCAGCTTGTGCGTCACAAACCATGAACAGATCTTCCGCTTACCCAAATCTTTGCGGATGATGGTGTGCACTGTGTCCTTGCTAATGCCCAATTCCTCCGCCATCAATTGTAGAGTCGCTGATCTCTTGGATCTAATGGATGGGCTGCCCCTGGGTGCATCCTTAATTTATATACTTGTTACATTAGCCTTGAGTGGAAAGTGTTTAAAGTGGTTGTAAATCTTACACATACCCAGTGACGTGACCTGGCCTCAGGCGATACAAGAAGATTAAACAAAACCTCCTACATAAGTTGTACCTTGTTATCTGCTGGCCTCTCTTCTCTACCATCAATAATTTACATAGCATTTTTTTAGCTTCAAAAGGCATGGGGCAAGGATCTGATGTCACAAACGGCACAGCAAAGAGTGGAGTGTAATCTGAGACCTGAGTGGAGGGGAAGTACACGTCCCCCCTACACAATCTCCTAGGAAAACATGCACAGCTGAGGCTGTAAGTCACCTGTTTCCTGGGATCGCTTGGTGCAGACATAGACTGTCATAAGTGACTCATGCAAATGGCAGAGGAATCAAAGAGCAGACAGAGGCAGGTACAGACTATAGAAGGATATGCTTTGTTCGTTTTTCATTTCAGAGGTTTACAGCCACTTTAAACTAAAGTTTTTGGATGTAGAATGCAGTCTATCAACACTAGGGGAATTGTGATATAGTTATGTACTCTTTCACATCCTTCTCTATTCCTCCATGATAGTTGCACTGTCATGCCATTCATAGCAGATTTTTATAGCACAGAATCTGCCCCGTTTGACTTCTACTTCCCCAGATGGAAGACACTCTGCTGGGTTCTTTCTACAGCGTTCTGTTAGAGGGAATAGTTCAGAGTGTATCATGTCAAAAGCAAAGCTCTCTTTGGTCTGTGAAACGATGGAATAATGACCTCATGATTTTGTTCCACTGAAAGGACTCGGCACAAGAACTTCACTGTTGGACATCTGCTCGCTGAAATGATATGCAAAATGTAACTTCAAGATGTTAACGAATTCTGAACCCTCTTAGGAAAACAGACTGTTCATGGAGTTGAAAGGTTTTTTGCCTTCTTGAATGCCTTGACCCATTTTGTAAGCATTTTGATTGAAAGAATGGAAGCAAATACTAAGCATGCAGATACGTGTTTCACTATTACAATATTGCAGGGCAGCAGGCATCGTCCAGGTCATGATATCTTTTGTTATTTTGTCATAGATTGCATAGAGAAATGTAAACAGTCATAATTAAGTTTCACTATTGTATGTTACATTTTCTTTTTAGAATGTGTTTTAATAAATTAACATCCTGTCAGCATTTTGGCATTTTCCAGATACACAGTGTTTTGAAAAGACTGTTCAGAGCATCTGTTTCCTTTCTTATAGATCACTATATGTATTGTCCTATACGCTATTTTGTAACGATGATGCAACAGACAAAGTATTTACACTGTGCAGTGTTGGGTTGAAAAGTTAATGCAAATACATTGCCTTCTGCAGAGCAAATTAATACTGTATTGTGAAAAAGCCTGTTATGGTGATGGCAGGCTGCCTTTTAGCACTTTCGTCACTTAGATGAATGGCATTTTAAAGCAGCCCGTCTGAACAAGGATGGCATGGAGCCCTAGCATTTCTCTAGAGCAGCCATTCTCAACCAGGGTTCCATAGAACCCTAGAGTTCCTCTAGAGCAGCCATTCTCAAAGAGGGTCCCATGGAACCCTAGAGTTCTTATAGGGTAGCCCTTCTGAACCAAGATGCTATGGAACCCTAGCGTTCCTCTAGAGCAGGGATATGCAATTAGCGGACCTCCAGCTGTTGCTGAACTACAAGTCCCATGAGGCATAGCAAGGCTGTGACAGCCACAAGCATGATACCCAGAGGCAGAGGCATGATGGGACTTGTAGTTTTGCAACATCTGGAGGTCCGCTAATTTTGTGTGCCTGATCTAGAGCATCCATTTTCAACCAGGGTTAGGACAGCCATTCTAAACCAGGATGCCATGGACCCCTTGAGTTCTTCTGCAGCAGCCATTTCCAACCAGGGTTCCATGGAACCCTAGAGTTCCTTTAGAGCAGCCATTCTCAACCAGGGTTCCATGGAATCCTAGAGTTCCTCTAGAGCAGCCATTCTCAACCAGGGTTCCATGGAATCCTAGAGTTCCTCAAGAGCAGCCTTTCTCAACTAGGATGCCATGAAGCCATAGAGTTTCTCTACAGCAGACATTCTCAACCAGGGTTCCATGGAACCCTAGAGTTCCTCTACAGCAGCCATTCTGAGCCAGGATGCCATAGAACCATAGAGTTCCTCTACAGCAGCTATTCTCAGCCAGGGTTCCGTGGAGCCCTAGAGTTCCTCTAGAGCAGCCATTCTCAACCAGGGTTCTATGGAACCCTAAGGTTCCTTCAGAGGTTCCTAGGGATTCCTTGAGCTGTGGCTGATTGCTCTCCCATTTGATGGTGGCTGCATGTTTCCAGAGCCAACGTCACTTTAGAAAGCCAGAAGCACTGAAGCCAGTTATCTGTTTAGTTCTCTGGTTGCACCCTTTCAACTGACCACCAAGGTAAGGAGTGTTTTTCACCAACCCAGTACCCAATAAATTGGTTTTAATAGGTGTTCCCTGGGACCAGAAAATTATTGTATGGGTTCCTCCTGGGAAAAGGGTTAAGAAAGGGTGCTCTAGATGTTGCTAAGGTTTCCTTGAGAAGTGGCCAGTTGATGTCACATTTGATGGTGCCTGCATAATTCTAAGGCCAACACCACTTGGCAGAGGTAGCTGCATGACACCAGTGATCTTTTTAGCTATCTATAAAGCTACATTCACAAGGTGGCACAGGGGCAGCCACTGGAAGGTATCAGTGGATTTGCTGACGGCACTGGCTGCAAACAGAAGCAACTGCCTGATTTGTACAGATCAATGGCCGGCACCATCACGGTTTACTGGTTATATGCTAATAGAGCCTTTGACTGACCCTGGATGCACACAGTGTGCATCCAGGGTCAGGGTCTCTGCAGGGTTTGGATCTCACACAAATTGTCCAGTTCATATGCTGCCATGGCACAGAGTGTTGCTTTGTCCAGAGGGGGACACAGCATATCATTTCAAGGGTTCTTTTGTGCCAAAAAGGTTGAAAAAGGCTGCCTTAAAGAAACATGCTTTGCGATTTGTCATTTTTCAGAAGCTGGTTTTCCACTAGACCAGTGGTTCTCAACTCCTGTCCTCAGGACCCACTAACAGGCCATATTTTAAGTATTACCTTGGGGAGATGCAGACTAGAATACTGCAATCACTGAGAAGCAAATTATATTACCTGTGATGTATTTCAGTTATCTTGCAAACCTGGCCTGTTAGTGGGTCCTGAGGACAGGAGTTGAGAACCACTGTACTATTCGATAATGCTAAAGCCCTGATTTACACTTGTGTTTTTGGTAGCTTGAAGCTCAAAGCTGCAAAATGCTCAACAACCAAAATCCACGTTTTCAGATGGTGCCTATTCACACATAAGCAGCAACCAGGTGCTTGTAGCTCGACACCCGAAGCTCAAAAAGATTCATGAGCTACTTTTGGAGGAGAAAGGGGCATTTTGGTCCTATAGACTTTATAGTAGCGCTTGAGAATGACTGATAATAAGTGTTTTTAAAAGGCTAAGTTCACCTTTTTTTCTAAATCCCATCTTCCCTATGTACCAGTATCTCATTAATGTACTCTGTTGCAGAAAAGAAAAAGCTTTCTTACCTTAGTAAAGCTTGCTTGTTGTAGTCGAAGCAGTTTGTTGTGTAGAAATCCCCTCCACTACTTCCTGCTACCCATCCCTTAGGTTGGTAAAACTGTTAAGACACAGGAAGTAGTTCACCAGCTGACCTCAGTAACACACCCTTGCACCTGTCCTCCCCCTCCGGGACATTTCTCCCACCCACCTCTGTACTCACATACAATCAAAGCCAATTAACATCATTCTCACTGAAGCCATGGTCTTCCTCGTTTGTACCTCACCTTCTTCTTGCATCGATTGCTTAATTAGCTGTGTGTGCAAGAGTTGAAAAATGACACAACAGCCTATGTGTAACTGGCTTAATTCTAAAATGCTTAAGCCTGAATACACCTGAAAAAAGAATGCCCCAAGACTGATGACCTTCTCTAAACTTCCTTTCTTCGTCTTCTGAAAAGCAATCACTTTTCAGGGGGTGGTAACACTACGGAAAGGGTGGAAGGAGCCGGGTTCACACTGGTAAGACACGACTTTTGTATGACTGTCATCCTACTTTGCCCTGCAAGATCGGTCCTACTTACATTCAACTTAAATGAGCAGGATACGATTTTGCTCCGACTTTGAGATAGTCTGACTTGTCCTTTGACCAAATAAAACAATCCCAGTGTGACAAGTCGGATGTCACAAGTTGGATGGTTAGAACAGGGATCCGACTTTGATCCGACTTCAATGATATTCAATTGGCTGAACCAAAGTGTTGCAGGAACCTTTTTCAAAGCCAGACCGACTTGTGTCAGACCAGTTAAGACGGCTCTCATAGGGAATCACTGATTTACACACGTCATGTGACATGTGCTTCCAAAGTCTGAGCTTATGTTGGACCAGTGTGAAGCCGGCCTTACTCTCCATATTTATGGATGCATTTGTATTGCTTAATTGCAATTTAGAATGCATGAAGGGCCAAAATGGGGCCATGCATTATAGAAGGGGTGCCTTGACCAGAATTACAAGTCCATTAGCTGGTTATAAAAAAGTCTATCTATATGTATTTCATATTTATTTAGCTGAATGCTTTACATCGCAAAGCTTTGCATCTCCCTGTTTTCTTAGAAAGGAAAACACACATACAAAATCTTTTATTTCATAATGTCCCATTTCTTATAAAGTCGTTCTTCAGTCATTGTTATTTCATTTTTGATTTTTATGCCTCAGCAGCGAAACAAACAGTTGTACTTTGGTTTTTAAACCAAGTGCTTTTCTCTTTATGTTTAAAAATGAGAAAAATCCACATGGACGCTGTTGTGTTGCTCAGATTGAATCCTTCCTGCTCTTCCCGAGCAGCTTGATAGTTACAGCAGAAGTAATGTTGTGCTTGTTAAACTGTGTTATCACCACATTTCTTGGTTCAATCTGAAATGTGTAAATAAAGTCAGCAGGATGTCGATGGCACTGCCAGATGATGTCTCCATGCTGCAGCATGAGTAGGCTTGTTGTGGCTGCTCAGACTTTGTCAGTCAAAGGAATGATACGGTGTGAGTTTGGCCATATAATCGACCAGCTCTGCTGTGGTTCCTCCAAGTGGGCATGTAAGATTAGATTCTATGATTGTTAAAGTAGATGGACATTATGGCTTCTTATTTCTGCAAGAGAAACCTAAATCATTATCACAAAGGATATGTAGCGTAATTAAAATATTGGCTGCTCAAGCTTTGTCTGCTTTGTCTGCTCAGCTGTGGATCTTCCAAGTGTGTGTAGAAGAAATTATATATGTATATTATGTATATACACTATATTGCCAAAAGTATTAGGATACCTTCCTTTACACACACATGAACTTTAATGGCATCCCAGTCTTAGTCTCTAGGGTTCAATATTGCGTTGGCCCACCCTTTGCAGCTATAACAGCTTCAACTCTTCTGGGAAGGCTGTCCACAAGGTTTAGGAGTGTGTCTATGGGAATGTTTGACCTTTCTTCCAGAAGTAGTTTGTGACTGATTTTGGACGAGAAGGCCTGGCTCGCACTCTAATTCATCCCAAAGGTTGGGATGAAGTCAGGACAGAAGGAGGGAAGTTTGAGGGGAATCTTTATTTGTGTACATATATGAATTTATTTATATATTTTTATTAATTTATATGTTAGTGTACATATATGAATTTACCTACACTGTTACTTATTTATTGTACCAATCATGTTGTGGTTTTTTTTTTTTTTTTTTTTTTTTTCTGTGTTTGATTACCTATATACAATTCATACCCTATTATGATTATGTTACCTTAACCTTTAATAAAATAATTTTTGCTACCATCTTACATTTGCTCCCCACCACGTGTGTCATTTAAAGTCCCAAACCCCTTATATAATTTATGAAGTCAGGACAGTCAAGTTCCTCCACCTCAAACTCGCTCATCCATTTCTTTATGGACCTTGCTTTCTGCACTGGTCCAAATCATTTGGTATAGGGGGGATTATGGTGCGGGTTTGTTTTTCAGGGGTTGGGCTTGCCCCTTAGTTCTAGTGAAGTGAACTCTTAAGGCGTCAGCATACCCGGACATTTTGGACAATTTTTCATATTCCAAACTTTGTGAGAACAGTTTGGGGATGGCCCTCCGACATGACTGCGCCCCAGTGCATAAAGCAAGATCCATAAAGACATGGATGAGCAAGTTTGGGGTGGAGGAGCTTGACTGGCCTGCAGAGAGTCCTGACCTCAACCCAATAGAATGCCTTTGCGATGAATTAGAGTGAAGACTGCGAGCCAGGCCTTATCATCCAACATCAGTGCCTGACCTCACAAATGCACTTCTGGAACAATGGTCAAACATTCCCATAGACACACTCCTACACCTTGTGGACAGCCTTCCCAGAAAAGTTGAAGCTGTTATAGCTGCAAAGCATGGGCCAACTCAATATTGAACCTTACAGACTAAGACTGGGATGAAATTAAAGTTCATGTGCGTGTAAAGGCAGGCATCCCAATACTTTTGGCAATATAGTGTATATACTATTAATAGTGAGTCTGCGGCAGTCAGAAACTATTTTTTAAGGGCTTGGTAGCCCATGTTTATTAAAAAAAGACAAAACAAAAGTCCAGCATAAGCTTTTCCCACATAGGGGTTCTTCTCCAGCAAAATACAATGAAAAATTACCAAGCCACCTGGATCTCGTCAGCCGCACCTCTGCTTGTTTGGTCTCCCAGACCACTGGCTAGTCTATGCACACAGCCTTGGGCCTCTTGGACACACACATTCTTGAGTTTCTTAATGCACACACTACTGAAGAAGTGATCCAGTCTTTGCCCTGTGTACAATCTAAGGTCCCTAACTCACATACATTCACATACTAGGGCCAGTTTAGACAGGAGCCAATTAACCTACCAGCATATCTTTGTAGTGCGGGAGGAAACCGGAGTTCCCGGAGGAAGCCCACGCAGGCGCAGGGAGAACATGCAAATTCCAGGCAGGTAGTGCCGTGGTTGGTATTTAAACCAACAACCCTGGTGCTGCTAGGTGGAAACGCTAACCATTTTAAATAGACAACGTGGCTTCTTATTTCTGCAACAGAAACCTAAAGCATTATCACTCAGGAATTGTAGAGTGGATAAAATCTTGGATGCTCAGTTTTTGTCAGTCGAAAGAATTTGGTAATATAATCAACCAGCAACTTTGCTGTGGTTCTTCCAAGTGCTTGTGCAAAATAAATATACATATAATGTATGTTTGTGTGTGTGCATATATATTTATATACATTTATTTTTATTTAGTTATTCTTATTTTTGCAAGAGAAATCGAAATCATTATCTATAAAGAAATGTAGAGTAAATAAACATAAAAAGAACAATCACTTGCTGTGGGCCCGGTAGGCCGGTGAAGATAAAAAATCTAACCACTGTAGTCCCCAAGAGATATAACACAATGGTGGTTGTTTGAAACTGTGAGTGTCTGCCACAAACTGTAAGAGCAGTTTTAATTGGACTGACCCTTCGCAGTAGCTGGCATATCTGGTATACCTAACAGTTATTTTGTAACATTGTTTATTATGTGCTGTTTCTACAACTGTAACTTTTTTTTCTGTGCTCTTTTTTTTTCTTTTAGGAGTCTGAGAGAAAGAGCATCAGGGACCGAATTCAGATGGTACAAGACATAGTTATCACAGTTCAGAATATTTTAGAAGAGATTGCGTGCTTTGGAGAGCGAATCAAAAAGTATGTATTATCTCCTCTAAATGTGGGGCATCTAATATGAAGTCTGTATCAAAAGTAATGCAAAAGTGGGCATAACTTATTTAATAATTAACATACAGTACAGACCAAAAGTTTGGACAGACCAAAAGTTTGGACACACCTTCTCATTAAAAGAGTTTTCTTTATTTTCATGACTAAGAAAATTGTAGATTCACACTGAAGGCATCAAAACTATGAATTAACACATGTGGAATTATATATATATAACAAAAAAGTGTGAAACAACTGAAAATATGTCATATTCTAGGTTCTTCAAAGTAGCCACCTTTTGCTTTGATTACTGCTTTGCATACTCTTGGCATTCTCTTGATGAGCTTCAAGAGGTAGTCACCTGAAATGGTTTTCACTTCACAGGTGTGCCCTGTCAGGTTTAATAAGTGTGATTTCTTGCCTTATAAATGTTGGGGATTTATTCAAAATTGAAGGCATACTGAACCAGCATGGCTACCACAGCATCTTGCAGCGGCATGCTATTCCATCCAGTTTGCGTTTAGTTGGACCATCATTTATTTTTCAACAGGACAATGACCCCAAACACACCTCCAGGCTGTGTAAGGGCTATTTGACCAAGAAAGAGAGTGATGGGGTGCTGCGCCAGATGACCTGGCCTCCACAGTCACCGGACCTGAACCCAGTCGAGATGGTTTGGGGTGAGCTGGACCGCAGAGTGAAGGCAAAAGGGCCAACAAGTGCTAAGCAGCTCTGGGAACTCCTTCAAGACTGTTGGAAGACCATTTCAGGTGACTACCTCTTGAAGCTCATCAAGAGAATGCCAAGAGTGTGCAAAGCAGTAATCAAAGCAAAAGTTGGCTACTTTGAGGAACCTAGAATATGACATATTTTCAGTTTTTTTCACACTTTTTTGTTATGTAGATAATTCCACATGTGTTAATTCATAGTTTTGATGCCTTCAGTGTGAATCTACAATTTTCATAGTCATGAAAATAAAGAAAACTCTTTGAATGAGAAGGTGTGTCCAAACTTTTGGTCTGTGCTGTAGGTCATTCAAATATCACATTTTCGTAAAATATCTCTTCCTCTGTAGTAACTTCTTTTTTTCTTTCTTCTTATTTTTTCTTCCTTCTTCCTCCTCCTTCTTTCTCCTTCTTTCTTCGTCTTCCTTCTTCCTTATTCTTTCTCCTTCCTTCTTCTGACTTCTTCTTTCTCCTTCCTTCTTCTCTATCATCTTATTCCTTTCCTTCTCCTCATCCACAAGCAACGTACCATCATTGAGTGTTTGATGAAGGATGGGTGCAGGCTGTCCTACATCCACAGAAGCCTGCAGAATGTTTATGGAGATGACCCCATTTAAACATCTTCATCCATATGTGCACATTGCTCTTGTCAATGGTGTAATCTCTGTAAACATTCTATAGCCGTCTGTGGATGTCACCACACCTGCACCTCTCCTTCGTCAAAAACTCAATGATGACATATTTCATCTGCTTGGAATCCATTATTTACCTGCGATGAAAAACAAGAGTTACTACAGAGAAGGAGTTATTCTACCAACATGTGAAATTTTAGCGACCTATGCAAGTTGATAAAGTTATGTCCTCTTTGGCATTACTTTCAGTACAGCCCTCATACTTCAGTGAAGTCTGACAGATTTGTGTATTAAAATGGTTTCTCCAGTATATCCCCTTTTTGTGTACACAGCTATGCTGGCTGTGCTAAATGGACATATAGCCCAAGTTTTCTTACCAAAGTGAGAACACAGAGTGCGGCTAGATGAGCACTTCAGAAAATCGAGAGACATGGGGGCTGCCAATGCAACTTCCTATTCTCCCACTCTACGATATCTACTCTATAGTTGACACAAGAAGTTCTATATATTGTGTGGGTCTTTCATTTATTTTTTCCAACATCTACTTTCCATATTGATTGTCCTTACTAAAACTGTTTACATTCATAATGACCCATGTTCCAGGGCATTCTTTGAGTGGGGATGCGATGGGTTACTAGATCAAATTAATAAAAAATAACTGTCGGGGGACCCTATTAACAGCAGTGAGAAAAGCAGCAGGATATGAGGGCATGCAACAGGGATAGGAGGCAAAATTAGCATATTTATGCATGGCAAGTGGAAAGGGCAGGCTGAAGGGAAGAACAGAGAGAGGAGAGGGTAAACCAGGCAGGAGAGATCAGAAATCCCTAGAGCAGAGCTTTAAAGGGAGAGGCGGAATTAGAATCCATCCATCCAGTAGAACAAAGTAATTTGAAACTTCAAGTAGCAGGTTACATTCTCCTTTAGTCTACCATTTTCCACTTTGCAAATCAAGTCATGTATTGTTGGTGGGGTAGGGAATTTCACACATGTACTTACGGGCAATGTTTTCTGATGAAGTAGGCAGAATGCTGGCATCTTTGGTTCAATGTAATTAGTAAATATATGAACAATATGGACCTGTGTCCAGAAGATTTGGAGAGGGGGCATGGGCAGAAGAGGTTTTGTGTCCCCAGGTGATGAACCACCATGTCTCAGAGAATGAAGGGTAAATGGCATTTAGTGTGTTTGGTGTGTGGTACCAGCGTGTAATAATAGGGTTAATATTTTGGTTCAAGCTTCAGACGACATGGTGATTTTGGAGGTCTCTTTCTAACTGGTTGAGGAAGCAAAGTGGGGTTTGAGAAGTCTCTAACAGTAAGATTTTACAAGTTACATTATTGGTTGAGGTGTGTCAGTGTGCGGGTAAAGCTGTATGCATCAGTCAAAGATCTGAGAAAATATGTAACCTGAAGGGCTTGTAGATATCCGAATGGTGCAAAGTGTACAATATGGGAAATTGTGACTCAAGCTGAGCCCCTAAGAATGCGTAAGCAGAATATTTGTTGTAGATCTGCTTTGTCCTGTAGACCAGGTGGGATTCCCTAAGATGGGAGGCAGAGATGCCATATGAGTGGAACATGAATGTGCACATTCATATGGTGGAATGTTTACATAGGTCAAAGGTTGAAAGTGCCAAGCTCCATGGTAATATATTCAATGCAGTAGGAAACATGACTTGTTTGATGGTTACCCATTGCTTCATCTTTGTATATGGACCCTAACCCATCTCTATAGTCAACTGAACAGTAGTTTGATAGAACCTAATTTAGGGAAGGAACATTCTTCCCAGCATTTTAAACATTGCAACAGGCTTTAGGATATAAGGGTTTTAAATGGTTAGAAAGTACTGACCCAATAGTCTGTACTCTTCTGTTGATAAAGCATGAAAAGATATAGATAACACTGCATACATACACTGGAAATCCCTGCAGGCAATGTAAACCTAAGGACACGTATAGATATGAGATGACAAGAAAGGACACCTTTGACATCTTAGAAGGACTGGTTTATTAAGAATATCACCAAGCCACTGTGAGCTCCTCTGGCCAGTGAATACACCCTTAGCTCTGTTCTTATGTATTGCATTGGAACCATTTATAAGGACTAATGCTTTGTAGTAGAAATAAGCTTTGGCATGTTCAGATCTTCCAATCCCTTGTAGCCAAGCCCACCAGGAAGCTGTGATATGTAATGGGCCATTCATCTGTGGTGGGGACTTTCCCAACATCTTAGCCTCACATATAGTAGTGGCATGTACAGTGCTGGATTTATAAGAGGGCAAGGGGGGAAATTGCCCCAGGCCCCCCTGCCAAAGGAGGCCCCAGCCTTCTTTTATCGAAAAATAAAACTTATTTTCCCTTGAGACGTCAGTAGTGTGTTTGTTGAGGAAATTGCCCATTTTGCAGCTTTTTTTCCAAGCTCCAGTCATGTCTCACTCCATCTCAACAGGCAGTTTTATTACATGAGGAAGGGCTTGCTGATACCTTCCCAGGTGTTTTGTAGCTCTTAGAATAAATTTCAGCTTGATGGTCACTAGTTGTTTGAGAGAAAGGTTGTTCAGCAAATTGGCACTGATAAAGAATTATCTGAGAACCACGATGACCCCAGAATGATGCAGTTTGATTAGTTACTTAAAAAATGGGCAGATGCTAAGTACAGGAAGAAAGACTTTTTGTAAATATCGTAATGTGATTCATAACTGTGATGTATGACTTGCCTGTTCCAATTACCTGTGTAAAATTGAGAAAGCAAAATCAGACAAGTGTCTTCTTCGGAACCTAACTTATTTTTTTTTAGAACAAATGCGGTTTATCATTAATTTCAGTCCATAGGTAAAGTAAGGCGCTAATCCCGTTAAACCAAAATTTTATGAAATTATAAACTATTTGCACATTTGTGTATCAAACTTGAGTATAAACTAGCTTGATGCTAACGAGAAAAACATTACTATCCATACAGAAACACATACCATTTGAATATGTTGATAACAAAGATTATAAACTAGTTGTAATAAAATAATTTAAACAAACAAAATGTGACCAAAAAATAAGTGTGAATAAGCAGTGAAAAAATGTGCAAACATTTTTTTTTTGAAATATGGAATAAATCAGTGGTTAGGCTTCAAAACACTCTAGTGGTTTTCCAAACAGTCTCACCGTCCCATCCACCATGCTATGTGCGATATTATTAAAGAATGCTTCTCCACTCCCAAAAAAGAAACTGTGCTCCACCACGTGTGATAATGCATTTACTCTCACCAGAACCCTAGTCATCAAGACCAATATGAGGTATTTTATGTTATGTGTTTCGCGCAAACGGATATAAAAACTCAATATATTGCTCTAAGAGCTGCTGCCGCCACCGAACTCCCCGACTGGGTAGTTAAATAATGTAGTGATATTAAGGTGGAAATGGCGCTGCTCTATTCTCCAGCTTTTTTAATTATATAAATTTTCCAGCTTGCTGGTAAGTGTTAAATAACAGCTCCCAGCTTTTCAAAACCTTGGACACAGAGGCTTGATTTCTTTTACAGAAATGTGAGTTTTTATTTTGCTTTTGACTTTTACCAATAAAGTAGCAATATTGCACAAGATTCAGTTTCCTTTTGCATGGCCTGATTATAAAATGGAGAGGAAAAGGTCGGAGGGATACATAGGACCGCATTGCACAGACACCGGGTGGAGAGGAGTGTTCCCAACAATAGAGCACAGCGGGATCTGTGCACTCCCACCAAAGCGTGTATCCCTTGAGTGGGGAACGTTTTTCTGGTAAATGGTCACTCACTTACAGGAGGGGAGCACCCGACACACAGCACGGAGTGAGAAAACGCATGCCACTATGAAAATGCACCTTTAGAACACTGGTTAAAATCTCTAGAAGATAGAAGATTTCTCCAGGAAAATCACATTATAATCACAGAGATTTGCCAATCGCACACTTTTGAAAAAACATTCCCTTTTGTTTTTCTAAGACTGTTGTGGACGTTTTTTGCTGAGGAACGTTACCTACCTTGTTGAGCCTGTGTTTGCACATCATCTGCTCACCTTGCACACATCACTTTGCTGGCTAAATTGGGTATTTCACAGGATCAGTGTATTTGCACATATTTGTAGAGTTTTTATGCATTTCTATATATAACCTTTTATGATATATATGTAATCTAATAAAGTATTGTTAAATAGCATATATTGGTATATTTCTAAACAGTATATACTTATTCATTTACCTCCGGTTATCACCTTCACACATTCAAGCATATTTTATATAATTTATATTTTATAATTGTTTTTTCCATACCTCTTTATTTTAGTTTCTATTCTTCATGATCAGCTCTTCGGAGCAGTCACCCACTTGTATAGTCCCACACAATTGCAATACTGTGCCAACTGATATCGCTGATGCACATTGACATTATATTAAACATTATATTGAATATTCCGTCTACAGTAGCTGGGAGCTGTTATTTGTAACACTTCCCAGCACGCTGGAAAATTTATATAATCAAAAAAGCTGGAGAATAGAGCAGCGCCATTTCCACCTTAATATCACTACATCAAGACCAATATAGCCTTTCTGCTACACCAATAAGACCAGATGTGATGATCACTCCTCCTCCTGCATCTAAACGTGCCTTCGACATGTAAAATTCTCACGTCCAATATATGTAATCTATTCCCCAAAAGACAAATGACAGGGTGATTGTGCAATACCATTAATATTATTTCATTAAAACAACTCAAATAAATGCGCTTACATTTAAACGTGCCCAAGCTGGCATCAACTCAATCAGCCTGTATACATCCACAATCTCATACGCTCAATAATTCGCTATATGTAGACAGCCGCTCCACCATGCGTTCCACCTCACCTGGATGTGAAGTCACCTCCTATTCAAAACGACAGGCAGCAACCCGACCTCTATGCATTTCACTGTAATAATGTCATCAGAAAGTGATGACGCCATTACAGTGAAATGCATAGAGGTCGGGTCGCTGCTTGTTGTTTTGAATAGGAGGTGAGAAGTAGCTAAACACGCCCAAGTTCATATCATCTTGACATCTTAGAAAGGTGTTGTGAAGAATATAAACATGGTTTTTGGCTTGGTCATAGATTCGTTTAGGGCAGATAAAGTTCTTATTGGTCATATACAGTATCTTGCAAAAGTACACCCCTTGCATTTTTGTAAATATTTTATTCTATCTTTTCATGTGAAAACACTGAAGAAATGACTCTTTGCTACAATGTAAAGTAGTGAGTGTACAGCTTGTATAACAGTGTAAATTTGCTGTCCCCTCAAAATAACTCAACACACAGCCATTAATGTCTAAACCGCTGGCAACAAAAGTGAGTACACCCCTAAGTAAAAATGTCTAAGTTGGGCCCAATTAGCCATTTTCCCTCCTTGGTGTCATGTAACTTAGTGTTACTAGGTCTCAGGTGTGAATGGGGAGCAGGTGTGTTAAATTTGGTGTTATTGCTCTTACTCTCTCATACTGGTCACTGGAAGTTTAACATGGCAACTCATGGCAAAGAACTTTCTGAGGATCTGAAAAAAATAATTGTTGCTCTGCATAAAGATGGCCTAGGCTAGATTGCCAAGACTCTGAAACTGAGTTGCAGCACTGTGGCCTAGACCATACAGCAGTTTAATAGGACAGGTTTCACTCAGAACAGGACTTGCCGTGGTTGACCAAAGAAGTTGAGTGCACATGCTCAGCGTCATATCCAGAGGTTGTCTTTGGGAAATAGAAGTATGAGTGCTGCCAGCATTGCTGCAGAGGTTGAAGGGGTGAGGGGTCAGTCTGTCAGTTCTCAGACCATACGCCACACACTGCATCAAATTGGTCTGCATGGCTGTCTTCCCAGAAGGAAGCCTCTTCTAAGGATGATGCACAAGAAAGCCCGCAAACAGTTTGCTGAAGACAAGCAGACTAGGGACATGGATTGCTGGAACCATGTCCTGTGGTCTGATGAGACCAAGATAAACTTATTTGGTTTAGATGGTGTCAAGTGTGTGTGGCGGCAATCAGGTGAGGGGTACCAAGACAAGTGTGTCTTGCCTACAGTCAAGCATGGTGGTGGGAGTGTCATGGTCTGAGGCTGCATGAGTGCTGCCAGCACTGGGGAGCTACAGTTCATTGAGGGAACCATGAATGCCAATGTACTGTGACATACTGAAGAAGAGCATGATCCCCTCCCTTTGGAGGTTGAGACGCAGGGCAGTATTCCAACATAACGACCCCAAACACACCTCCAAGACAACCACTGTCTTGTTAAATAAGCTGAGGGTAAAGGTGATGGACTGGCCAAGCATGTCTCCAGACCTAAACCCTATTGAGTATCTGTGGGGCATCCTCAAACGAAAGGTGGAGGAGCGCAAGGTCTCTAACATCCACCAGCTCTGTGATGTCGTCATGGAGGAGTGGAAGAGGACTCCAGTGGAAACCTGTGAAGCTCTGGTGAACTCCATGCCCAAGAGGGTTAAGGCAGTTCCGGAAATTATGGTTGCCACACAAAATATTGACACTTTGGGCACAATTTGGACATTTTTACTTAGGAGTGTCTAGATATTAATGGCTGTGTGTTGTTATTTTGAGGGGTGTATTCACTTTTGTGGGATACTGTGTGTATATATATATATATATATGTGTGTGTGTGTGTGTGTGTGTGTGTGTGTGTGTGTGTATATGTATATATATATATATATATATATACAAACAAGTGGATATGGTTGGAAAAAAAGGGTCTCTATGAACAAACCACCTCCATCTTTACCTCTGCACTTTTTAGGGTGCATTAATTATAGGTTGCAAAATCTGGCACAAGTTAAACATTATTAAAGCTAATACTTACAAAATGGAAATTGTTAATGGATGGAATATTTTCAAATGGACGTATCCTACGATTGTTGCTCTCGGATTGACACGCTAGAAATAACTACCACTTCCTCCACTAAATTTTAAATACATTTTACTGTATTAAATATCACTCTGTTAGATCCTTAATGACACCTTTTTGTGGCTGACTTTTCTCCTTTTGTTTAGGCTTTGTGCCCCGCTTGTCGAAGCATTTTCATTAAGTGGTTCTAAAGTCATTCAAGGAAAAATACTTTGCAACCTTTTTAAACTCCCCAGGAGCCTGGCTGAACTCCCTCCTGATTACACAGTACGTCTCCTGTTCAGCATGCATCTCTAGCAAGGCAGTTTATTTTGAGTAAAGTGTTGTGCCATGGGGCTTCAAATGAGAGAGCCACTGTGAAGCAGCAAGTACAGTACAGAACACTTAAATGGTTGTGGGAGGTGGACCAGCAACTAGAAACCGCATGAGCTCTGGAGCACCTGCTGACAATCTACAGACTGTAATGTTTATAGGTGGTGGTGTGTTCACAGTGACTTGAGAAACACACGCACAAGCGTACTCTATATGTGTTCCATATTTTGCATGTACAGTTTGTTATATTTGTGATGCTTCATGCAGAGCGCTTGGAAAAATACTTCTTAGGGTGACCATAAGCCACTCAATAACAGCAAGTGTTCTGACAGATTAAAGAGTTATTTGTGATAATCATAGATTGACAGTATTCATTAGACAACATTTATAAAGTAAAAACAAACTTGCAAGCATTGGCAATTTTCCACTCACAACTATTTGGTGATAATTTCCCAACATTCCATTTTCCGCCATAGAATAGAGAGCACACATTTATTGCACATGCACCAAAGTGAGTTATTGACTGGGTTAGGGACTAAGGTTTTAAGGTCTCCAGGGGCCTTGCCTAACAACTTCCCATTACAAAATGTATCTACAACACTGACATATTTGATGCAGTGATATGGGGGATGTTAACTCTCGGTGGTAGATAGTACAGGGAGTCAACGGCAGACAGGAACTATATTTAAGGGCAGGGACGTGCGGTGAGGTCTGTGGCTGGTGAGACACTGGCTAGTATCAGATATACACAGGTTGCATACGCCGCGAACATGAGGCCCCTTTCACACTTGTGCAACTTTTCTTGGGACTTTGGACATCACAGTCGGATGACAAATTGTACCCCATGATTCCCAATGATAACCATTCATATCTGTGCGACTTCAAGTACTTCAATGTAGGCCCTGTACTACTTTGGTCTGACTTTGATGCAAGTGGAGGTCCTTAAACCACAAGTTTACACAAGCATTCCCTGAAATTGTGTCAAAATCACGCCCCCTTTCAAGTTGCGGCAGTGTGAAGGGGCCTTAGAGTGAGCGTAATAATTCTAGCACTAGACCTCCGCTGTAACTCTAAACATGTAACCTCTAAATTTTTTTAAAGTGTTTTCTATGGAGATTCTTAAGTACTGAAATCTGGTGCCGTTCCACAATTGTGCGCAATTTAAAAGCGTGACATGTTCAATATCTATTTACTTGGTGTAACATCATCTTTCACATTATACAAAAAAATCGTGCCAACTTTAATGTTTTTTTTTTTTTCTTTCATTTATGAAACCGTTTTTCTTTCAAAAAAAAAAGTGCTTGAAAAATTGCTGCGCAAATACTTAACAAAGTTGCAACAAAACCGCCATTTTATTCCCTAGGGTATCTGCTAAAACCATATATATAATGTTTGGGGGTTCTGATTAATTTTATAGCAAAAACATTATGATTTTTACATGTAGGAGAGAAGTGTCCAAATTGGACTGGGTGGCAAGGGGTTAATTATGTATAAATATAGGTTGTGCTAATCAGATATGTGACAAAACTCTGGTGCTGAAAATTGCAAAATATACAAACAATATACAAAATTATCCACATCAAATATAAATAAGTATAAGTCTAGATATACCGTGAAAATAAAGTAGGGTTGTCCCGATACCGATACTAGTATCAGTATCGGGGCCGATACTGAGCATTTGCCCGAGTACTTGTACTCGGGCAAAATACTCCGATGCCTCATCCGATACTTGGGATGATCAGTGCAGCGCTGGAGGGGGATTTACAATCACTGATCTCCCGACTCCCTGTATACATTTCATTAAAGCAACTGACAGCCGCTTCTCCTCCCGCGGCTTTCAGCTGCTACAATGAAATGTATACAGGGAGTCGGGAGATCAGTGATTGTAAATCCCCCTCCAGCGCTGCACTGATCATCCCCCTTGACTGTCCCTGTATCCTCCTCCAGTCCCCCTGTCCTCTATCTATCAGGATGGAGAGCGGAGGAAAGAGCCGGTAAATCTGTAATTTATCGGCTCTTTCCTTTTCTGAATGGACAGTCAGTGATCACTGACTGTCCATTCATAAATGTCACTGAGCGTTGTAAACTGTGCTTACGATGCTTCAGTTTATGAATGGGGAGGAGCCGCTGTCTCCTCTCCATTCATCTTCAATGCAGCTGAGGCTTCTGAGAAAGGGACTGGGGAATCTCCATCCTCAGCCCCCTTCTCCCTGTCTCAAAAGAGAGATGTTAGGGGTCTTTTAAGACCCCCTTATATCTCACCAAAGCCCCCCCCCAACAGGGCTGATAAAAAAAATAAATAAAAGAATTGTAAAAGGTTAATTGTAAAAATAATAAAAAAATAAATAAAAAAAAAAACACACTGACATCGTCCACTCCCCCCCCCCAAAAAAAAGAAAGCGTTGTAAAATAAATAAATAGGTAAATAAATTGTAAAAAATAATAAAAAAATAAAATTGTAAAAAAAAAAAATAAAATAAAATATTCGTGCCACTGTCACATGACATTAAAAAAAGTATCGGTAATCGGTATCGGCGAGTACTTGAAAAAAAGTATCGGTACTTGTACTCGGTCTTAAAAAAGTGGTATCGGGACAACCCTAAAATAAAGTGTCAATAAATTCATAGATAGTGCAAACAAACATGATATGTGCAAAAAAGATATATTATCGTGTGCAAAAAAAAAAAAAAGTCCATATACAGTTGATAGTAGATATCAAAATAAGTAAAGATCCTTTCACCAGGTGTTGGAAGAGGGGGGAGAGAGAAAAACTGTGATGACACCCGCAGCACACCAGAACCGAGGACTCTTACTAGAAGTAAGTGACCACCTATCTCTAGGATGGTCAGAATAGCAGGCAAATAGACTCTGCAGACATATCCCTCGGTTTAAATTATCTCTCTTCAAGCCTCTGAACAAACACCTCATACAGCAGACTCCTCCATGGACATTGAACCATATAGAAGGAAAAAGGATCCAAATAGTGTAATTCCTTAGGTTCATTTATAAAGGATAAAAAAACCAAATGGCTACTTACAGCAATCCAATTAAAACAAGCATTCTAACAAACATTTGCCGGCAATACATAAAACCGCCCGTACTTCCAGGATCACGTGGGGTGCGATGACGTCGATGCGTAGCTCCGCCCTACATGTTTCGTCACACTTGACGTCTTCCTGGGGCACGGGCGACGCATTGAGTCATCGCATGTATAGGAACACTAGCTAACCAAGCCTTGTTCTCTGACTAATAGACCTAAAGGCTCTACTACTCAGTAGACCAAAGCTTGTTTTCATGAAGCGGCCATCTTAGGTGTCCGCACAGAATGTAGATTTCCTTTCACAATAAATATACCAAAATTCATTAAGGGGGAACTCTCTAGAGGAATATAAAAATTACACAATATCTGTTCTCATGGGATCAATTTAGAATTACCATAAGTAAGTAATATACAAATAATTATTATATATTGTTTTTAAAGTAATTTACTATATTTTCAAAAACTACTCAAGCAGGTGGCTTAATTGACAAATTACTGAAGTTTGAAGTTATAACTTCAAACTAGTAATTTCACAGTAAATAGATAAATAATAAATTATCTTATAACATATAGCATAATAATATATGATTTTGGTTGTACCTTTTCAGCAGCAGAAGATTCTCATTCTCTCTCTTAACTGTGTGAGAAAAACATGGCATTGTGGGTAAATCTTATACACATAGACCTGTTTTTTCCTTGTAGTTAGGAGGGCTGGGCTGGAAGGGAGTATTTGTCTTTTAGACACACGCCCCCTTCTATGACACTGCAGTGAGGCATGTCTCCACTGCAGCATTTTATTGGACAGCTTGGGCCAATGGTGCTTTACCATTGGATAAGACTTCAAGCTGTCCATTGAGCTCAGTGCCTCTGACAAGAAGGGAGGAGAGGCACTGTGAGCTCATCCTCTCAGTCTGCTGCAAACACAGTGTGTCAGCTTGTATTTAAACTGGTCGCTCTCTATGTAGCTTCTAACAGGCTGTGCAAGGAGCCCTGTATCTCCAGAACCATAGATGATAGGAGACCCACATTTTTACCAGTGGTGGGGTAGGAATTCGGCTACCGCTGTCGCTGTGACCCCAGATTGCTGAGCTATGACCCTCCCAGGTCAATCTTTTTTTTTTTTTTTTGTGTTCATGGCTCTGCCTCACCTGCCTCCCTGGCTGCACATCCCTGTTTAAGGGCCTAGTAGCCCACTTTTATTAAAAAAAAAAAAAAGAAAGTCTTTATAACAAATGGTTTCCCACACACGGTTTCAGCTTCACACAAAATAAAAAATTGCCGAGCCAGCTGGCTCTATTTTTTCCAGCATGGTCAGTGCTAATATACTGGGTTTTACGGCTCACTCAGCCTTGGTTTTACAGTACCTTACTGCACAGGCATACTCCCGGCCTCTCAATAAGGTTCTCCATCCTCCTTGAGCTTGCTCATTCTTCCAGACTTTGACTCCCTCCAGCCCCCTGGATGCGCTAGCCTCATCAGCTTCCTCAGTCTCTCAGACCCTCTCTTGGTCTCCCAATCCCAAACTTTCCCAGTCCTTGAGCAAGTAATCTCCCTCACAAGGGTTGCAGTCTCTAACAGGAAATCCCAGCTCTCCTGAAGGGGCTCTGTTTCCACATGACCGCAACTGCACTGGAGCTATAAGCCTGGCTTATAATGATCCCGATCACCTGTGCACTCATACAGGCAGTAGCCAACCAGCAAAGCCCAGACACTGGATTGAAGATTCCACCCTGGCCTCTCAATAGGGTTCTCCAGCCACCTTGAGCTTTCTCACACCTCCAGAGACTTCCGGACTCCCTCAAGCTCCCTGTACTCGCTAGCCTCCTTAGCTTCCTCAGTCTCCCAGACCCTCTCTTGGTCTCCCAGACTCTTGTGGCTGTTCAGACTTTCCCAGTCCTTGAGCAAGGAGTCCTCCTTTACAAGGGTTGCAGTCTCCAACAGGAACTCCCAGCTCTCCTGACAGGGCTCTGTCTTCACATGGCAGCGACTGCACTGAGCTATGCTCAAGCCTGGCTTTTTAAGATCCTGACCACCTGTGCAATCACATAGGCTGTAGGCAAGCAGCAAAGCCCGGACACTAGATTGAAGATTCCGTCGTGCCCAATACTCTCTGCATCCTTCTAGCTCCTGGTCCCCGATCCAGAGCTATCAAATCAATTGAGTTGGCCCACACTTTGCAGCTATAACAGCTTCAACTCTTCTGGGAAGGCTGTCAACAAGGTTTAGGAGTGTGTCTATGGGAATGTTTGACCATTCTTCCAGAAGCACATTTGTGAGGTCAGGCACTGATGTGGAGGAGAAGGCCTGGCTTGCAGTCTTCGCTCAAATTCATCCCAAAGCTGTTCTGCCGGGTTGAGGTCAGGACTCTGTTCAGGCCAGTCAAGTTCCTCCACCAAACTTGCTCATCCATGTCTTTATGGACCTTGCTTTGTGCACACTGCACAGTCATGTTGGAACAGGAAGGGGCCATCCCCAAACTGTTCCCACAAAGTTGGGAGCATGAAATTGTCCAAAATGTCTTGGTATGCTGACACCTTAAGAGTTCCCTTCACTGGAACTAAGGGGCCACGGACGGTCCATGATGACGCCCTATGACGAGGGTGAAACGCGTTGACGTCATTCCCGGTTGCCGCAGCCGTCTATGTCACTTCCGCTTCCAGTGGCAGGAGAGTGTGGAACGCACGCCGTTGCTGACACTCCATTGTGTACCAGGCGACTTTTTTATCTGCTATCTTGTAAGTACCTTTTATGGAGCAATAAAGTGATATTGGTTTACAGGCTGCACATGAGGTTGTTCTCTGTTTATTTGAGCCACCCAGAAGACACCTCTTTGTATGAAGATTGAGAGTTTTTTCCAGAGGCCCGGGCTTCCTGTTGATCTATTCCAGTCTCTCCCCACTGATTTAAGCTTGTGTGACCTCTGACTGAAAAGCAGTAGGTCAACACTTTTCGGTGAGTGGGGACACAAAGGGGGTCTGGCACAGTTTTCCACGTTGCACCTGGAATGAAATCTGAGCACTTTTATTGAGCACTTTCAAGCACGAGTCACTTTTGAAGATTACTGGTTGATTTATATGTCACTATACAGTACCAGCTCTTTTTGATTGTGGATTGATTTACATGTCATCAAACATCACCATTATTATATTTTTTATGATTTTGGACTGATTGCACACAGATTATTTGATTATTACATATTTTCACTGTTGTTTTTTATTTCACATTTATGTATTATGCATTTTGAGGGGAGGCGCTATCTATTATTGATTTATTTTTAAAGCAGATTTCTGTCTGAGGGGAGCTGCCCCCCATTGTATGTGTGTGTGCCCGTGGTGGGGACACGTGCATACATAAAACATCATTTGAGCACTGTTGCCCACTATTAGAAGAGGCACTGTTTATTAGTTTGAACAAAGAAACTTGTAATAGGGCTTGTAGTGAATTATAATCAAACACACCACCAAGTGCCTTCACCAAAAGAAAAGTTGGGTACGCTTACCCTATGGTACAGTTGTATGCAAAAGTTTAGGAACCCCTGACAATTTCCATGATTGTCATTTATAAATATTTGGGTGTTTGGATCAGCAAATTTCATTTTGATCTATCAAATCTATAAAATAACTGAAGGACACAGTAATATTTCAGTAGTGAAATGAGGTTTATTGGATTAACAGAAAATGTGCAAATTGCATCAAAACGAAATTAGACAGGTGCATAAATTTGGGCAAACCAACAGAAAAATCACATCAATATTTAGTAGAGCCTCCTTTAGCAGAAATAACAGCCTCTAGACGCTTCCTATAGCCTGTAATGAGTGTCTGGATTCTGGATGAATGCATTTTGGACCATTCCGCTTTACAAAACATCTGCAGTTCAGTTAGGTTTGATGGTTGCCGATCATGGACAGCCCGCTTCAACTTTTGCCTACAACTGTATCTTGAGAAAGGTCTGTATTATATGTATTGTGGCTATTCATCACCGAAACATCCTCAAAGGACCCCTCTTGATACTCAGATGTTCAGACATCCTTCTTGACGTCAGATGGCCACCTGACATCAAGAAGGATGTCTGAACATCTGCGTATCAAGAGGGGTCCTTTGAGGATGTTCGGTGATGAATAGCCACAATACATATAATACAGGCCTTTCTCAAGATACCATAGGGTAAGCGTACCCAACTATTCTTTTGGTGAAGGCACTTGGTGGTGTGTTTGATTATAATTCACTACAAGCCCTATTACAAGTTTCTTTGTGGTAAGCGCACCCAACTGACACTTTCGGTGGTGGGAGCACTTCATTGAATTATTTTTTTTACACTCATTTACGGACTATATATTATGATTTATATGGACTAATTATGAGTACCTGATTATTATTCACATCAATATGCAATATTGCTTAATGTTTTGTATGTGTAATTTTACTATCTGAATGCGGGATATAAGCACTTTAGCTCTTTAGAATATTTTATAGAGTCACATTTGACAGAATTCCTCAAAGGGACATTAAACGTGGAGTTAGGCTTTAAATGACTTTTAAGGAGGCCAGATGGGGCAGGGCCAAGTTGGCTGTTACAGCAAGAGTAAGGACTTGGAAAAAAATTCAACTATTTGTTGGCATCTACCGGTTGTTTTTACCAGACAGAACTTCAACTTGTATTTTGGTATTGAGTGTGTTGTAGATACTAGCATATACTGTAAGTAGTTTCTTTGGTTATGCTTATTTTGGTATTAAACACCTCCCTTCCTTTTTACACCAAACAACATCTACGACCTATTCCTTCCTACCATAATGAAAAATAAAATGTACAATGGTTTGTCATAGCAGAAATGGTCACCATTCAGCAGCCCCTCTGCACTGGTATTGGGATCGTTTACTTTAGGTGAACAAGCATCATTTGCTGGTTCTCATTAAGGCTTGGTTCACACTGCAGCGATGCGGGAACCCTGCGAATCCACTGCCGGTTCCCGCATCACATTTCTCCAGGTGGCAGTTCACACTGCCATATGCGAACTGTGGGGAGTGTCAATACAATGTTAATGACACCCCCAAATCAGTTTGCATATCGCACTGTGAACTGCAAACTTGCACAGTAATCGGATCGCATGGTGTGAAGCACCATGCGATCCAATTCTGACCCTGCCAAAAAAAGGGTCCTGTGCGAGTTTGCTCCGATTGCGATGCAAATTCAGCCATACAATCTCTATGGCTGAATTTGCATTGCACAGAGATGACATATGGCTCACACTGCAGTGCGGTGCGAATCATTTGCGATCCCTGAGATCGCTGCAGTGTGAACCGAGCCTCAATGCCAACTTGACTCATTCAGTGGCAAGATATTCCTACCAGAGTTCAGTTACACCCATCTTGCTGTTTACAAAGCCAGGTAATGGTGTTGTGAGTATTCCCATCTGGGAAATCTTGTAAATGCAAAATGAACAAGTGCTTTGGCTGTCTTGCTGAAAGAAAGTTTTGACCTCAAAACTGAGGTTTTCAGGATATAGGATGGACTTAGACATACCAGTTCCCAACCAAAATCCAGCTGAATTGACATTAAAGGTCATATATCCTTTCCTTAGCTAAAGGTGTTGTATCTCTTAGGTTTAGATTATCAGAAATTATTAATGTGAATGCACATATATTATTTCTAAAGCTATCTAACATAATAAAGTGATGCATCATTTTTTTTTCTGCAGCACATTTAACTGGAGTGTTCCATTCCTGTCCCTGCTTGCCTGCGTCTTACTCCTTGTCGGAACAATTCTTTTGTATTTGATACCTTTAAGGTACATCATTCTAATATGGGGTAAGTGGCTTATGAAATGGGAAAATCCAGTCTATGGTGTTTCTATATCTGTGTTCTGGATAGTTCTGTATAAGTAGTAATCATTGTGAAATGTATGCTATACCCGGTTAGTTGTATTGCCTCTCATTATTTAACCTTTGTTTCTTATGGGGAAGGTATTTTTGAAAGCTTTGAATGAAAGAAACAGTTTAAAGTAGAATGCCACTTAAATTGATTGGGCATTCAGAGGAAACTGGATGGTACAGTTGTTTAATCTCTTACCACTGAGACTCTAAGATTCAAAACCTTTTTATACTAGCCACTTTACCCTCCAGACTATTTCAGCAGGTTTTGAATGTATTTAAGATTTCTCATAGCTGGGTAGAGGTTACCAGAAAAGGACTGAGGGTCTAAATGGTTTGTTTGAAGATTTTAGAATAGCAGATTGCAGCAACAATAAATAAATATGCTAGGACATTTAATAAATAAAATAAATGCAATGTATTATATTTTAAAAAATCTATTATTAATATTATTAGTATTTATATATTATTATTATTATTATTATTATTCAATAAATGTCATTTAAATTTCGGGAATACAATAAATAGCTCTGGTGATTACGTAAATCAGGGAAGTACAGCTACCAATGAAGCTAGAGAGGTGGAAAATCAAGCGGGTAGTAGCTTAATCGCATATTACAGATTCCCTATAAAGTCAAGGCAACATGCTGAAGATTTAAAGAGTAACTTCAGGCTGCAGTCAGGCAACCCAGATAACAAGTAATCGTGCTTCAAGTTTGAAAATGACTTGCTAAGCCATTGCTAGACTTGCCAGGCTTCACAAGTTTGTTGCACAATTGCAGCAAATCCGCATTGTATGACTCCAGGTCAACTTTCTTTGCAAACATTCTGCAAGTCTGCTGCAAGTTTTGGTTCAGTTATGTTGTGCGATAGTCGTCCCACCACAGGGGGTGACTGTGGCTGAATTGTCATGCTGTAGACTTGCAGCGCTCTTGCTGTAGACTCACCACTGCAACTTTGCTCTTGCTAGACTTGCTACGCAAATTTGCTACCAACTGGAAAAGTGTCAACTAGAGCTTGTGCTTCAAGTGCTCTGCAAGTGTACAACTTGCCAGTGAAAATGTGCAGCAAGTTAATAGACTTGCAATTCAACACTACCATAGATTTGTGGTAAGTTATCCTTGCTATCTGGGAAGCTAGAACCAGTAGCACTGCACTTTTGTCCCACACTGCATGTATAGACATCCATAAGGGTCAGCAAAGATTGCCCTACTGCATTATGGTACATGCAGTAGGGCAGCCTATTTCAACCAGGGTGCCCAGGCACCCTGGGGTGTCTTGAGGTTTCTTCAGGGGTGCCTTGGCCAAATGCCTAAAAATTGCCCCAAAAATTGTATACAAGCCAGCAGGTGGATCAAGCCTGACTTTTAGTTACACAAAGCAATAGGTTTTCATTATGCACCATTACTACCTTCTTACCGTAGGCATCCTAACAACCAGTTGATAAGGAGGATGTCTGTCATCTGCACAGCATCCTTATTTAGTTCTCCACTGCCACTCTCCGTCAGTGCTGGGATCACATTAGCTGAGTGATGGAGAAAAACTGAGGAAGAAGAGAAACATTGGAATACTATTCAGTACCAGTGTGCAAAAGTGTATTTGATTTGGAAGAATAAATCACCCACCTCTAACGTTGGGTGTCCTACGTGTGTGGATGTTGATGCATTATGTATGACTATTAGAATAGCTTTTTACATTTTAGAATGAGGTGCCTTGAGATTGTCCATATATTTAAAGGGTGCCTTGAGTGGAAAAAATCACTGCAGTAGGGGATCATTCACACCATCAGATTGTGGTCATTTTCTGCAGCATCACATTGGTGTGATGCTTTACCACTCATTCTAAATGGCACCCCAATGCATCTTGCTGAAGGATGGGTGTTGCAAAGTGCATTGTGTTACATGAACCTTTTTTGGTGCATTAGCCAGTCCAATAAAATGAAGGAAATGTTTGCAATCTAAAAATTGAAGTGCCACATAAAATATTTTTTTTAGCGTTCAACAGAGTGAACTCTAAGCTTTTATTCCAAATTTGTATGAAATCACTGATCCAATGCGTTTCAGAGGCCACACAGCTCCCCCAACCCAGCTTCTGAACATGACCGAGTCCTCTATGGATTCTAAGGACTTGTTTATCATCCCCCAGAGTCCTATATCAATGTTTTTAAAGCCCTGATGAAGAGGGGGTTGTGTGGATCCTTAAAAGCATTGGGTCATTGATTCAATATAAATTTGGAATAAAATCCTACTTTTTTGGATTCTAAAAAGTATTTTACGCAGTTCGTCGATTGTTAGTCTCTAAACATTACATTCACTTTCCAAGGTTTCCACGACAGTTCCTCGACATATGAAAGTAGCCCACTTACCAGTTGGCTGCCCCAGTAGTAAAGTTGTGATAAAATAAAATACTAACATGAGAGCTCTGTTCACCAAAGGTTTCAGCACCAGTAATTCACCACTCCAGGCTAACTTTAATTGAAGGGGCAGCCTTAACGCACCACTCGTTCATACATGTCATAGCGCAAAGGCATGAACAGTACCTTAAATGAAATAGTCAGCAGACCAAATCACAGACTGCTAGCTCAATAGCAAAGTACCCCCAACACTTCTTTCCAACTATGGCATTGTCTGTAGATTGATTTCCATCAGATAGTCATCATCCATCTACAGAAAATATCATTGTTTGAAAGTGATGACTGTCATCATTACTGTCTATACATTCTGCTCTATTATTATTACATCTCCCAGTTGTGCAATACTTCTCTTTGGATCCTGTTGAGACAGAATCATAATAACTAAACATAAGGACATGTCTGTTATCGTATGGTCTTGGATCTTTAGCATGCTTTTATTGTCTTTTTTAGGGTGCCAGCACCATAAATTCAATGTTTACCAATAAATGTTTGTTTCTTCTCAATATTTTGGGTGAGCGTTAAAGTCATTCTTTTGTATTTCATTGCTGAGTTTTACTTCCACATTTGCCTTCCCATTCTATAAGGGAAACTAATGGATATAGTATTTTTACATAAATTATAATTTGCAGCTTCTTACTGAATAGATACTTGTCTTGTTTGCATGCAATTATTATTATGCAGGATTTATATAGCGCTAACAGTTTGCTCAGGGCATTACAAAATAAAGGTAGATAGTACAGTTAAAATTAAAGTAAGTCAAGAGGGTTCAAAATGGCTCTAATCGTGAGGCTCTATAATCTAAAGCAGTGGTCTCAAAACTGCAGCCTGGGGGCCAGATGAGGCCCTTTGCTAGCGTTATCTAGCCCTTGGGGCCATAAATCTCCCCACTGACACCAATGATGGGGTACAATTCCTCCCACTAATACCAATGATGGGGCGCAATTTCTCCCAATGACACCAACAATGGGGCGCAATGACACCCAATGATGGGCGCTATTCCTTCCAATGAGACCAACAATGGGGCCCAATGACACCAGTGATGGGGCCCAATTCTTCCCACTAATACCAATGATGGGGCACAATTTTTAACAATGACACCAACAATGAGGCCCAATGACATCCAATGATGAGGCACTATTCCTCCCAATGAGACCAACAATGGGGCCGAATGACACCCACCAATAATGGTGCACAATTTCTTCCAATGACACAAACCATTGGTCCCAATGCCACCAATGATGAGGCACATTTCTTCCCAGTGACACCAACAAAGGGGCACAATTCCACCCACTGATACCAATGATGAGGCACAATTACTTCCATTAAAACACACAATAGGGCATTATGTTTTTCTCCTCTTATATCCAGGACCCTTTCTACTCTCAATGGCCACAGTCAGACCTCTCCCCCTTTGTTTAGAGAGTTTAGTGACCCCTGATCTAAATGGAAGAGCAGGAAGAGCAGGTGATGCAAAAGATTTTAACTATGGGGAGATGAGTTGTTTGAGAAAGTAAAAGTCGTTAGGTTGTTGGGTAGAGTCAGGATAGGCATTACTGAAGAGATGAGTTTTCGGGGATCGCCGAGGGCAGCCCATACAATATGCATATTTTTAATTCAACCTGCAGGTTGAACAAAAGAAAATGCTTTGATTCCCCCATCCAAACATTCAAGGTGGATGGGGGAATCCCTTCTGCTGCCCTGCCATCAGAATACAATGATCATTGTTTCTGGCTATGGCCGGCACTGATCTTTTGATTGACTTGTGTAAAACCAGCCTGCTCATAAATGGATCAAAATCCAGCTGGTCCCTGCTGAACCAATTCATGTATGGCCAGCTTAAAGGTGGATATAGTAGGAGATTACCAGGTGGATAGAGGTAGGGCATTTCAGTGATTTGGAAAGGTCTATGTGGGAGGAAGTGACGAGAGTGCTAGAGAAGAGGGAGGTCATGGGATGAGTAAAGATAATGGTTTGGTTGATATTCTGAGATGCATGTAGAATAAATGCATAGATGCAAGGTTATTAGTCATATTGGTACTTATTTAGTTAGGGCAAAGAAGAGCAGAGGGCCCAATGTGGGCACTGGTGTTCATAGGCTGCAAGCCTGGATGAGGGCCAGATTTCCATCCTCTTACATTTGTAATAGAGAACCTCTATGCATATGCTTAGTTTTGTGAAGGTTGTAAGCACAGTTTACTACTTGTGCATAACAATAAGTCATGTTACACCTGCAATAGCACCTTATTGTTTTCAGATCCAGCCTGACCGGGTTAGGCAGCCCATAGATGATTTGGTTTCTTTTTCTTCCAAGGGTGGAAGAAAAAAAAATCACTTGGTTCCCCCATCAACTCAGTCAGTGTTAATGGGGGAACTCCTCCCATAGCACTATTGTGTTCTGCTGGCAGACAGGGGGCACAGGGAGCATTTCTGGCTGGCAGAACACAATGATTACTGCTAAAAAATCTGTCAGGCTGGTTGTACCCAAGCCGATCGATGGATCGACTTGGGTGCAAGCAGCCTGCCCATACATAGATTGAATCTCGGCCGATCCCTGCTGAACTGATCCCAGTATGGTTGGCTTTACTCTTATAACAAAGGATCATGATGTGCAAAAGAAGGGCAACAAAACTAATAAGGGGGCTGGAGGACCTCAATTACGAGGAACGGCTGCAAACATTAAATGTATTCTCGCTGGAAATGCGACGCTTGAGGGGGTACATGATGGTCATCTTCAAATACCTCAATGGGGAGTCCAGTATAGGAAAACAACTATTCAGTCTCAGGAGTGTAAGAGGACACAGGGCCCTACAATGAGATTGGAGAAGAAGCGGTTTAACCTTAAACTGCGCAGGGGGTTCTTCACTGTCAATGCAATAAGGATGTGGAACTCTCTCCCACAATTAGTTGTGGCTGCAGAGAGTAAGGATATTTTTAAAAGACTCTTGGATGTATATCTTAAAAAACACAACATACAGCGATATGAGAATATTTATAGACACTGACACACGTACGCCTACACAGGTTGAACTGGATGGACTATTGTCTTTTTTCAGCCTTACCATCTATGTAACTATGTGAAGTATTGAATAGTGGTTATTGGTTGCTATGCAGATTATTTTTAACCTAGGATGCATTCATATTGGTAAATCTGTGTTTGTTTGCGTAATACAAAACAACACCTTCCATTAAAAATGCCCATGCAAAGCGCACAAAGCAAACCACCCTGGCAGTAAATCTATAACGACTCCACAAGCATTCTTTTTTTTTACCCATTTGCCTAATATGCATGCAGTGTGACATGGCTGTTTTCACACTGATGAATCTAATGAGATTTTTTAAAATGGAAGTTAAATATTCCAGGAGCTCAGGTGTAAATCAGAGTGTAGTGGGCTGAATGTGTTTTTTCCTCTTCATTTTCGTCCTGAGAAATTAACATGTGACCAGTATAGAAAAGGAACACCAGGCTTTCACACTCATTCCTAACCTGTGAATTTGCTCATACTACCTTGGCTGATGTGCTGGCATTCATTGTGTCTCAAGTAAGAATAAGCTCAAATTGATTTTTCTTCACAGGCATCAATAAATTTACAAAGAAGCTTCGAAACCCATATGCCATTGACAATAATGAGTTTCTGGATTTTCTCTCCAGGGTACCATCTGATGTTCAAAAGGTACGTGTGTGTGCGTGCGTGTGTACAGAATATGCATACCCCAACCAAAAAACAAATAAAAAATCTGATTTTGACATTTGGTAATTGAGTTTCAGTAACATATAATTAACTACATTGTAAGCATTAGTAGACACCGGATATGCATTAACAGGCACTTGCTTTCCAGAATGTTGCACAGTATTTAAGTATAACCAAAGCCAACACCTTTTTTTTATCTTGGAAAGTGTGTGTGTGGGGGGGGGGGTGGTCTAAGTAGGGAGATTTCCCTTCATTTCCTGTAGACTCGACAGGAAGTGAAAGGATTAATTCCCAATGTGGAGGAACTCTCCTCTTGGTTGCCTTTAGAAAAGGTGTCCCAATTTTAAGACTTCCCGTTTATTCTCTTTCTGGTGGTCGCTCAAAATTTTGGATTTCCCCTCATGGTCATCACCCATTACATTAGTGATCGGGACAATAAGAGAGAACGAATCTCCATCTTACACTACCCTACCCCCAGAAATACAATGCTGCTGTCCAATGGTGTCTCCGTTGCTCCTCCACCCAGAGAGGAAACACCAACTACCGGAAGTATGTTACTGGCTGGATAGTCAGGTGAAAATAAAGGGAAAAAAAATAGAAAATGAATACAGTCATCATATTTAGGATTGGTAAGCTGCAAAATATCACATTTTTGTTTTTGGGTTTTTATGCCACTTTAGGGTCTATTCACAACAGGTTATTATTATTATTATTATACAGGATTTATATAGTGCCAACTGTTTATGCAGCACTTTACAACATAAGGGTAGACAGTACAATTGCAATACAGTTTATTACAGGAGGAGTCAGAGTGCCCTACTCGTTAGAGCTTACAATCTAAAAGGGAGGTGTGACAGAACCGTCCAGCACCCAGCTTGGGTGCCTCCTTCAAGATATATAGCTTTCTCCAGCCTGGACCTAGGGACCAGTTACTATACTGGAGCACCCAAGACCAGATGATACTAGCTCTGATGCAAACTGGAACCCACTTTATTAAAACTCAGACACATACTTTTGACCCCACTCCCAGAAGGACATTCCCCTCTGGGGGATATTAGTGTGACAATGCACACTGTAAAAAGTTAATAAACAGCCAGCATAAACAATGATCTAATTAAACCGTAAGCTAATCAACATAAATACATAACATGCCACAATAGTTTGATAACCAGGTAAAGTGGTCACGATATTAATTACATCTCTAAGAGGTGAGCAGACCAACAGAAGCAATAGGTAACTCACTCAACAATGGAAATTCACACCTAAGAGGCACACAATGGAGAGACATACTCAACGATAAACACATAACACTATAATAAACAGACTAGAGCAGGAGACCCCAGTCCAGCTCAGACTGCCCGGCAACAGTATTCAAGAAGACCCAGAGCTGTCCCAAATCTCATTAACCAGCCTTCTTTTCACATACATCTTCTCACTGAGTTTGAAGTTGGCATCATAGCTTCCTAGACTGCTCAATGTAATAATGTCCTCTTGCATTATATAACAGGACATCTTCCTAAATGCTTGTAGCTCCCTCAAATGCCAGGGCCTATAGTTGGTAGGCTACCCTCCAGTCCCCTCCAAAAGCCCCTGTCCTGGTTGCGTCGGTCACAGGAGGGTCATGAGTTAAAAAAGGGTAATAACTGTGGGGGATGGGCTGATGGAGAAAATAGGCCTCTCGGAAGAGATGAGTTTTCAGGGATTGTCTGAAAGTTGACTGAGTAGGAGATAGTCAGACAGATTGGGTAGGGAATTCCAGAGGATGGGAGAGGCTCTGGAGAAGTCCTTGTGGCGAGCATGGGAGGAGGTGACAAGGAAGCTAGAGAGCAGGAGCTTTTTGGAGGAATGAAGAGAACAATTAGGTTGGTATTTTGAGACTAGGTTAGGGATGTAGCTGGGGGCTGAGTTGTGGATAGCTTTGTAAGATGTTAGCATCTTAAATTTAATTTGTTGGGTGAGCGGAAGCCAGTGGTGGGATTGGCAGAGTGGGGTAGCAGACACTGAGTAGTTGGTAAGGTGGATACGCATCAACGCATGCCTGTGCAAATCCATTGTAAACATAGGTGTGCACAGCCTATTACATTGGGGTGTGCACCTCAAAGCTCAAACATGTGTGTGTGCATGTGTATGTGATGGTGTCAGTAGTTTTTATTTTTATTATTTTATTTTTTATAATTTTTTTACACATTTTTTTTTTAATTATTTTTTAGGAGCCCAGGTTAGGGGGCTTTGATGAAATATCGGGTTTAAACAGGGGGTATCTGCACCACACAGGGGGATTAGGGTGTACCCAGGCATGCCTATGATTGTAAAATTCAATGCATTTCCATAGGAGCCGTTTACACCACTGCATTACCCTGATTTGCCCTGTGCAAACAGAAAAAAAATCATGCCCCTTCTTTTTTCAGTGGGATGCAACGCATGTAAACACAAGAGTCAAAGCAATCAGTTTCCTTTAAAATAAAGCTTAGTAAAGTTTAAAAAAAATAAATAAAATTATTACAGTGAATTTTAAAATGTAAAATAGAATGCAGTTGCAGTCACTTAGGTAGATCAGCTCTCTCCAGCATGTGCTAGAGTTGCCGGACTGCCCAGGCCCGATAATTACTCAGCAGCCTCTTCTAGTCTGCAGGATAACAGATAATGTCACAGATGTACTGAACTTTTACAAAGGTAGTCTATCCAGCTCATAAATGCTTGCTGTGCTGGCCCCCCAGGTCCTTTCTCTCTTCCTCATGAGCCGGTCCCACCAATAACCAACCTGGTATTGCTGATCTGGAAAAGCTCCAGCGGGAATGCACCGCACCGCTAAACCAGCAAGGGGGAAGCTTATCGAGTTACATGACGCACCTCATGTAATGAACTTGTTGTTAGTATGCTTTTCTGCTTGTCATCCTTATTTATAGGTTTGCACTAAGGCTTTTACATTCCACTAATGTGCATTTTTTTCATTCACTCTCTGGGGGCTTTTTAATTCACTTGTGCAGTACGTTGTAATAGCCCTAACTCAGTAAAAAGGACACCGATTTGCCATTTCTAAAATCTGTTAGAAGCCCCCCTGCCTCATTAAAATAAGATCCGCACTTAATATTTGCACATGTAGAAGTTACTCCATTCTGGCTACCAATTAATTTTCAGTGTTCTCATGTTTAGAAAATGATTCATTACTCGGAACGTTCCGTAGATTCCTCGAGTGTCTCCTTAGGGAGCTATTATCTCACTCCGTAGAAAGCTTCAATTACTTAATAGCAAACGTCATGTCTGTTTACTTTTACAGGTGCAGTATGCTGAATTAAGACCCGGCAATAACCAAGGTGCCCTTAGGAAGAAACGGAGTGGCTTGTAACAGAGTCCATTATTCAAATTCTCTTTTATCCCCCGATAAAATCATGCACTAACTCATCACAGCCGGGACTGTACTCCTAGAACAGTGCAGGGGTGCTGGTTACCCCCTCAATCCAAAGTTTCTTTTTCATATTTCTCACAAACCAAACAGGCTTTCTGACTGGCTTTGGAAAAGTCTACTTTATATACCAATGATTTGCCATTGTGGATCGGGATCGAAGATCTAAAATTAAAAGGAAAATGAATCTTATGTCTTTTTGTTAATGTTATGGTAAATGGTATTTTTGTTGTTTGTGTTCTGGTGGGGGCAAAAAATATGACTGTTTGACAAAGGCCTTAACATTTTCATGTGAAGGACCTCGCCATGAGTATGTCCAATGTGCTAAATTCCTCCATTTCTGAATTATTTGTATTATGATGTATTGTGGTGGCTAAGTAAAGTATAGAACAGCCTTTCTCAACCTTTTTTTTACAAAGGAGGAACCTCAAGTCTCAGAGAATTCCAGCAAAAATGAATAGATCTACAGCTCATGATACGTTAGCCAGTCCACATTAGTAATCAACAAGGGTTTCTTTGCACTCATGCCCTATTAAACTGGTGGTTAGTGAAAAAAATGCCCATTTCAGTGGTGGTCAATATAGAACCTTCAAACACTGGGGAACATGGTGAGAATCTTTCTCCTACAGACAGTGAACATGATCACTGGTGTCCGTGGTTACTTACCTGGAAAAATAAAGAAGAAGCTCTACTGGTCCAATTTCAGTGGTTCTGCTCAATGTTGTTGATACCAGAAAGGAGGAACCCAGTGGTTCTGCTTAGGTATGATGATACCAGAACTATGTGGGCACCTTCGGGCAAGAAATACATCCATCACTGCTCAAGGAGCCCTTGGCAATCTCTGGAGGAACCCGGTGGTGCTGCTGAGTGGCGTTGGTACCAGAACTATGTGGGCACCTTTAGGCAAGAAATCAATCCATCGCTGCTCAAGGAACCCTTGGCAATCCTTGGAGAAACCCAGTGGTTTTTCTGAGTGGTGGTGTTACCAGAACTATGTGGGAACCTTACAGCAAGATATCAATCTATTTCTTTTCCAGGAACTCTTGTCAATATCTGGAGAATCCCAGTGGTTCTGCTTAGTAATGTTGGTACCAGAACTATGTGGGGACCTTCCAGCAAGAAATTAATCCATCACTGCTGAAGAAACCCTTGTCCATATCTGGAGAAACCCAGTGCTTCTGCTGAGTGGTGTTGGTACCAGAACTATGTGGGGACAATTGGGCAAGATATCAATCCTTAACTGCTCAAAGAACCCTTGGCAAACTCTGGAGGATATTGTCTCCAGTATTCATTAAGTCCATGGTCCCTGTATGAGAATGGCTGGTATAGAAACAGGGCTTTGATGTCTTTCGTGAGTGATGCTGTAAAAAAAAAAAATAATATTATTCAATATAAAAGTGGAGGTGCTACCTAAAGCCCCCAGTTGGATCCCAGATGTACTTTTAATAGTCAAGATAATGGGAATAATAACCTGATTGTAAACAACACCATCTCCTTTTGCCACAGTTTTTTCAGTCCTACCGTAACAAGATCTCCTGGTGCTACATATATGTACATACTATATTACATCTGCACCAAATAAAAAAAATGCATTTGCACCTTACTGCCAAATTGTAAATATTGTTGTAAAATATAGAGGTATTTTTATATAATCAATCTCTAGCACTTTTCAGCACACTACAGAAATTTTATGAAAATATTTTTTCTAATTTTGTCAGGGGTTGGAAACACTCTAGTTTACAGGCCATTTCTTTTTTAGAAAGGTGCCCCAAGAGCAGAATAGAGACCAAAAAATGCAACCAACCAAATGACTTTGAACGTGAAATGATAAACATTTATAATGATGGTCTGTTGTTGTGTCTTAGGACAGTTTTGTCTAATCTTTGTTTAAAGGGTCGGTCCGCCCATATACATTAAATATATTATAAAGACTGAAAGTCTAGTTGGAACCTGGTGATCTGGGTCAGTACCTGCTTTGTTGTATGTCTTTGGCACTCCAATGAGATTTGCCTGCTATGATTCCTGGTTGTCTTCTTATTCACCTGGGAGCTTTTGGTGTTCCAACACCTCTTGTATGTGTTTACCTTGCTGTATTTTTTAGGACACTTTGGAGCATGCCCCATTTGTATGTTTTATATATATATATATATATATATATATATATATATTAGACAAAAAAAGTTAAAAGGAAAAACCCACCATAACAAAAATATATATATATATTTAAAAAAAAAAGTGGGGCAGACTCTAGGGCCATTTGGCATTTTTTCTCGCTGTCACTCTTCTGTGTTTCTTTTTGCATGCTTCAAAGTGCCATAATAGAGAATGGATTTTTAAAAAATGAGGTAAACCCATACATATAAAGGGCCACAGCAGGTGTGTAGTCACAGGAACTTGTATCTTTGTATTATTGTCCTTTAATCAGTTCCCCCTGACCTCCTGAGTGCTGCAGACCTGGTCAAATATTGACTTTCCTCCTCAATCCAGCAGACTTTGCCTTGCAGCCCTGTCCATCAGTGCACAGCCCTTCCCAGAAAAGTGTGCCAGCTGGGTCTTTCTCCAAGTGTGTACACCATCATTCATTTCTATGGGTAGGCTGTACATTGCTGGACTGCTGAAGGCCACTGAAAGTATGATTTTCCTATGGGATTGAATGGAGCTATGGCACCCATGCACACTAAAAGGATGACCTGGTGGGGACACTTATGGTGGCCATATATGCTTCAATAAATGATTGATGTATTTTCTGATCGATCCCTTGTGATAGGAATAGTCAATAGTCGACAACCCATAAGATCATTAGTTACCGCATTTCTCTGTTTCTATCATATAATCTCATAATCCAATCAATTGAGATATGATCATATTCATGACCAAAGCATCTTGGTGCCGCCGATCGATGCAAAAACAGTTGTTAGTAGTCCACCCTGGCCGTTAGACTCAGTTTGATTGAATCTGATTGAAATTGAGCCTTAAAGTGTTACTAAACCCACAACAGTAAAATCCATGTGTATATGCAGTAAAGCATGCTTGTTATGCTCACTGTGGAACTTAAGGGGTTAATCCTCTACATTGTGTAAAAATGCTGTTTTGATCCTGTCTTCTCTGATCCTTCCCTTCTTCTAGAGCCAATCCAATCCATGGATAGTACAGAGGCTAGGGGACAAGCTGCACATGCTTCGTTTGGTGTGTATTTCTAGAGTTTTTTTTCTTTTCTTGGGAGGGTGCATATGATTAGCACAGGGCCAATCAGCACTATCCAGACAAAGGATCAGGAGCCCTGCATCCTTATTTAACAATAATGGGGGATTAAACCCTCCTGCAAGCTTTAACCAGACACTGATAGAAGTCACAAGACTGCTATATACTGCTGAGGAGAAAAGGTATTTAGCAGTTATATTTACTAAAAATAATTGCATTTCCGTGTACTGTAGGAGAGCAGATATAGTGAATGTAGGGTCCTGGGTTAAGTAACACTTTCATCAATCGGAAGGAAAGTTATGGCTTGTGGGTGGATTTGATCACTTTGGTTTTTTGGGGAAATTCATTTTAAAAGATCCAAATGCGTGTTGTCCCGATTAGACTGGAAAAGCAGTGCAAGCCAGGGTGACATAGTGAAAGATCAAGTGTAGACTGGGCTTCAGTCAGGGTACTCCCTTTGGAGGAACCACATCCACACAGGCCTGAATATTTTATGATGGCTTGAAGAGGGTTGCAGCAAGAGCATTCAGGCAATGTTGTGGCACCGTTGCAAGCAATCCAGATCTACGAGAAGCTCTGTATTATGTGTTTGCAATTACTGTTACCAAAGGATGACTTCTGCGTCAATGTAGTTGGTGTAGGCTGCACTGATTCAACTATGGAAGAGTCTTCACTTTTTAGTTTCAACATTGGACAGAATCCCGAAGAGCAGGAGTTCTCCCTTTTCTATCCCTATGATAAACGCTGCATCTAGCCTAGGAGTACCTTTCCCAGACCTAGTACTTGTTCCAGGTTTTCCTGAAAGACGTGGGGCTCCCTATTTATAAGGTCCTTCATCAAGATGGCCTACAGAGATCTCGGGGGATTTCAGTGTCCTATTAGACAGCTGTCTTCCCCATCATGGTGGCTGAAGCCCAGAAGAGGAGACAATTCCCCTTCCTAAGTTACACTCTACTGTAACCGCGGCACGATGCCACCTACAGGCTGGAAGAACAGCCATATTTGCCTACACACAGGAGAATTGGGAAACTGGTTAATGCACAATTGTCTAGATATTTCACTCTTGGAGTCCCGGAGAGATTGAATAAATTATCAGGTGATTGTCCTCTTTAGTGTCAAGGCACATTTGAAATATTGATTTTGGGCGGACTGACCCTAAAATTATGTTCACATATGTATGTTTACCGTTCTTAAGCTGTCCCAATTAAATGAATCACTGTAATATATAATATATAAAACTCTTATTCATCAAAAAGCATTCTTGTTATCATAGCAAAAAAAAAATAGTTTTTTTCCTTCAGTTGTCCCATTCTTGGCTGGGAAAAATTATACGGTTTCCAGGAGAAACCAAGATAATCTTTGATAAATATGGGTCACGGTGTCATAACCTACTGGATGTATACTTCTGCTCAAGTTCATACTCAAAGGCGAGATTGTAAAATGCTGCACGTGCCAAAGTTTAATAATTATATGCATTAGAAATTAATTTTTTATCTTTTTAGTGTCTACATAATTTATAGTGGTGTATAATTGTCCAATAAATATTTCTTTTTTTTTCTGGATGTACAACATGTATGCTTTAGAATTAATGTCACCCTCTTTATGTTTTGCTTTTTATGGATGAGATTAGCTGGAACCACTTCTTAGCAGATATATACGACTATGGATTTCACCCCCGGTACGTTTGATTCATTACCCTGCATCGCTATGGCGTAGTGGTATGCATACAGCCATCTTATGATTTCTATAGCATAGGTGTAGGATAAGTCTTTTAAAAAGTAAATATAAAAATAGTTATTTCAGATTTTCTTATTTCTATCAAGAAAAATCTATCTTTTATATTGGCTTTCTGCAATTGGGCATTTGTGCTTTCAGCAGGTTTCAAATTTAACAGGTTAATATTTGACAAACTTGCTGTCTTAAAGTGCTTTTAAACCCTTATATACACCCAGTGAGGTGACTGGCCTCAGGTGATACACAGAGATGAAACAAATCTTCCTATGTAAGTTGTACCTGTTTATCTGCAGCTCTCTCTTCTCTACAGCCATTCAAAGTACAGAATTTGCACATCATTTCTCTGCTTCCAGAAGCAAGGTATCTGACATTACACATTGCACAGTTTAGTGAGGAGAGCTGAGTGTAATCTGAGACTAGAGTGGAGGGCACATACCCCCCCCCCCCACACACAGTCTCATATTTGAAAATGCACAGTAGAGGCTGTCAATCACTTGCTGTGTGCTAGAGCTGATCTCTCCATCTCCCTGGATCCTTCTGCTGAGAGCTGAGTATAATCTTAGACCGGAGTGAAGGGAATGGACACCCTTTCTACACATTCCTTGAGGGAAACATGCACAGCTAAGACTGGCAATCACTCGCTGTGTGCTAGAGCTCCTCTCCCCATCCAACCTAGATCCCTCTTCTTAGAGCTGAGTGTAATCTGAGACCCAAGTGGAGGGGATGGACACCCCCTTCTATACAGTCTCATAGGATAACATGCACAGCTGAGGCTGTGAATGACTTGTGCGCTTGAGCTCTCCTCCCCATCCCCTTGGATTTCTCTGCTTCCAAAGGCAGGGGTTCTGACATCACATACTGCACAGCTTAGAGAGATGACCTGAGTATAATCTGAAACCCTAGTGCAAGGAATGGTCACACCCCCCTTGTACACAGTCTCCTAGGGAAACATGCACAGCTGAGGCTGTCAAACACTCCATTGTCAATCTCTCCCCCCCGGTCCCTTGCAGTCCCCATAACCTGTCAGAAGAGACTCATGCAGATAGGAGAGGAAGGAGATCCTGCACCGCTCAGAGTAGAACTGAGTCCAATCTCGCCCTCCACCCCCAACATAGTCTCATAGAGAAACATGCACAGCTGAGGATGTCTCTTCCTTACCCACCCCATGGATCCATTGGAGTCCCCATAACCTGTCTGAAGAGACACATGCAGATAGGAGAGGAAGGAGACCCTACACAGTTTAAAGAGAAGAGCTGAGTGTAATCTGAGACTAGAGTGGAGGGAATGGACATCCCCCCTCCCCTTCTACACAGTCTCATAAGAAACATGCACATCTGACGCTGTCAATCACTTGCTGTGTGCTTGAGCTCCCCTCACCGTCCCCTGGATCCTTTGCAGAGTCCACATAACTTATCAGAAGTGATTCATGTAGATAGCAGAGGAAGGAGAGAGCAGACAGAAAACACGCTGGGTGCTTTGGATTACATACTATACAAGGATGTGCTTTGTTCATTTTTCATTTCAGAGTTTAACAACCACTTTGATACTGTTTGTACAGCATACTTTTTCCCCTACATCATTACAGCCTTATAAGGTTTTTCAAGGTTCCTCAACACTTGGAGCTCATGTAAAACAATATCCACAGAGAAAGTTCAAATGTTAGTTCTATTAAGTTCCAAATGGTGTTTTTTTCTTCTCAAAAGTGATACCTTTATTAATCTCGGTTGAAGTCTACTTCTTTCAAAGGTGTAGTTTTATTTCTGGCTAGAATTCTATTTTTTTATATTGATTAAAAAAAAAATTGTACATTTTCTTTTAAATGAACCAAATACATGGGATGCTCTCAAATTGTATTAAAAGACATTAAAAAAAAAATAAAATGTGTTTATTATTTAATGGGATTCTTGCATGTTTTATGTCGAGAAAAGAATGTACAGTGGGGGAAATAATTATTTGATCCCCTGCAGATTTTGTAAGTTTGTCCACTTACAAAGAAATGAAGGGTCTAATTGTTATTATAGTTGTATTTTAAATGATAGAGACAGAATACCGGCCAAAAATCTAGAAAAAAACAAAACGCAATACAAATGTTATTGAGTTGCACTTCAATGAGTAAAATAAGTATTTGATCCCCAAACAAAGCATGACTTTGTACCTGGTGGAGAAACCCCTGCTGGCAAGCACAGAGGTAAGACATTTTTTGTAGTTGGTTATCAGGTTTGCACACATCTCGGGAGGGATTTTGGTCCACTCTTCTTTACAGATCTTCTCTAAATCTTAAAGGTTTCTTGGCAACTCAAAGTTTTAGTCCCCTCCAATACATTTTCTATAGGATTAAGGTCTGGAGACTGACTAGGCCATTCCATGACCTTCATGTGCTTCTTCATGAGCCACTCCTTTGTTGCCTTGGTGATATGTTTTGGGTCATTGCCATGCTGGAAAACCCATCCACAACCCACCTTCAGTGTTCTGGCTGAGGGAAGAAGGTTCTCATCCAAGATTTTACAATACATGGCCCTGCCCATTGGGCCCCTCAAAGCGGCAAAGTCGGCCTGTACCTTTAGCAGAGAAACAGCCTCAAACCATAATGTTTTCATCTCCGTGCTTGACTGTAGGGATGGTGTTCTTAGGATCATAGTCATCATTTTTCTTCCTCCAAACACGGCAAGTGGAATTAGTGTTACTAAACCCAGTAATATGAAATTAGTTCATCTGACGCCCCCCCCCCCCCACAGTGGCCACAGCTTTTACATCTTTTTACATTAAAATACTGCCACTATATACCGTTTTCGTTGATTTGTATATCACGGTTACATGATATCCTGCAGAGTTTCTCCAGTGCAGAGAGTTCAGTTAGGAGGAGATTTCCACTATAGCCTGTATACACGCCCACATGTGTGATGTCAATATCATGTGACCTGACTATCTCTGAGAACAAGTAAATATTCTCTACAGCATCAAAGACACAACTGAGCATGTGCACGTTGGCTACCTTGCCAGAGCTAGCTGGTCTTCACCAGAGATACAGTGCAGGAGGGAAGGATCTATGCATACAGGATAAAACAGCCTTTTTACACAATGCAGAGGATTAACCCCTTAAGCTCCACAGTGAGTATAACAAGCATGCTATTCTGCATATACAGACTGATTTTACTGTTGTGTGTTTAGTAACACTTTATTGCCAAAGAGCTTCATTTTGGTCTCATCTGACCACAGTACTTTCTCCCAATCAATCCTCCTCTGAATCATTGGCAAACTTCAGATGGACCTGTACATGTACCTTCTTGAGGAGGGTGGACCTTTCGGGTGCTGCAGCATTATGTTACCAATGGTTTGGTGACTATGGTCCCAACGGCCTTGAGATCATTCACAAGCTTCTCCTGTGTAGTTCTGGGTTGATCCCCCACTTTTCTCATGATCATCCTCACCCCATGAGGCAAAACCTTGCATAGAGCTCCAGACCGGCAGTGATTGATGGTGATTTTGTATTTCTTCCATTTGCGATTAATCGCTCCAACACTTGTCTCCTTCTTACCAAGCTTCTTCCTGATGGTCTTGTAGCCCATTCCAGCCTTGTGCAGGTCTACAATCTTGTCCCTGACCCCCTTTGGCAGCTCTTTGGTCTTGCCCATGATGGTGAGGTTTGAATGGAAGAAAGAGATTCTGTGGACAGGTGTTTTTTTTTACACATGAGTTGTCAGGAGCTCCTTCTTACATTGTCAGGACTGATCTGTGTACCACATGAGCACCTACTGTAGCCAGTCTGTGGGAGACAGAATTTTTGTTGGTAGGGGGATCAAATACTTATTTTACTCACTGTACTGCAACTAAATTTATAACATTTGTATTGTGTTTTTTTTCTGGCTTTTTGGTTGATATTGTGTATCTATCATTTAAAATACACCTATGATAAAAATTATAGACCCTTCATTTCTTTGTAAGTGGGCAAACTTACAAAATCTGCAGGGAATCAAATAATAATTTTCACTACTATATGGCTCTAGTCAGTGATATAATGGTCATGAACTAATATTATCTCTATTAGGCCTAATGCACACTGGGGCTCTTCTCAACTCTTCTCGTGATAGGAGAAATGCAGCATTAAAAATGCTCCTAAAGCCATGTTTTTCTAATTCCATTTAGGCGTGACAAGCATCTGGGCATTTATTTATTTCATTAGCCTAATATAATAATTTATTCTGGCTACTAAAATAAATGCTCAGGTGCTAAATGCACCTACCGTTTAGGTGCGTTTTGATGCATTTACACGCGTTAGGTGTGTCTGGCATTTTTTCCTGCCCAAGCATTCCTCTCCTGAATGAGATTTTGGTGCGCTCAGATTTCTGGCTCTAAACTCCTCTAAAAACCTATATGTGCATGGGCACATAGGCCAACTTAACCACTGTCATATGACGTCCTCCCAGAACGCACCTTGCTTTGCGGGTGCGATCTGTCACCCACTGTGTCCACCAGACAGCTGATGCCAGATCACTGTACCGGCCCACTGCCGGTATATATGTGAGCTCTGTGACCAATCACAGCAGATTACATGACAATGGATGGCTTCCTTTCAATGCTATCCATTGTGTAGAATTGTGTTGCTAGCTGTGATTGGTTACTGTGATCAAATGGTACAGACAGGGCCAATTACAGCCCATCTGCTGAACCAGAAAACTCGCCGATCCACGTGAGTAGAAGGAAGCCTAATGGATGCTGTGGGTGCCCTCCGCACACAATGGAAATAGAATAAATGGCTGCACACCACAATTCGCAATCCAGAATCCTTTATTAGGACATCCCAATGGCTTCAAAGGACAACAGAATGCATGATAGACGCATTTTGCACACTTCAAGTGCACTTATTTATTATAGTAAAGAATAAGTGCACTTGAAGTGTTCGAAATGCGTCTATCATGCATTCTGTTGTCCTGTGAAGCCATTGGGATGTCCTAATAAAGGACTCTGGATTGCAAATTGTGGTGTGCAGCCATTACTTCAATTTCTACAGCCCATCTGTACCATGTGATTAGCTGTGGCCAATCACAGCTAATCACAACAATACTCACTGAATTAATCAGTTTCATTGAGTAAAAATGATTGCTTATACCAATGAAATTCACTGGTATAAGCAATTATGTGTAAAAAAAATCCTGATCACTTCCCCAGCGTAGTACAGCGTTACTATGTTAACTACTTCCCGCCCGGCCTATAGCAGAATGACGGTCGTGTGGTGGTTGCGTTATCCTGATTGGACATATGATGTCCAGTAGGATAAGCAGCGACCATGCACCCGCGGGGCGCGCAGTGTGGTGAACGGTGGTGTGTCACTCGGAGGCTCTTTACCACGTGATCAGCTGTGACCAATCACAGCTGAATACAGCGTGTAACCAGGAAGTGCTGATAAATGGCTTTCCTCGGTTCACGCTGACAAGGAGAGCCGATCTGCGGCTCTCCTATCAGAAGGGGGTCTGCATTGATAATCAGCGCATTGATTATCAGCTCAGCCCCCATCAGAGGTGCCCACCACATCTGCCAACACTGTTCATCAGCTGCCAATCAGTGCCCATCAAAGTGCCAATCAGTGCCCATCAGTAATGCCTATCAGTGCCCTTTAGAGATACCAATCATTGCCCATCAGTAATGACTGTCAGTACCTCATCAGTGCTGCCTATCAGTGCCATCTACTAGTGCCCATCAGTGCCACCTATCAGTGTCCATCGGTGCTGCATATCAGTGCTGCTACACCACCCGTGGAGACTACCCCCGACTCGACTATTAGTTACGCGACTAATAGTTACGTCTGGGGGAAGACTATCCTCTCGGCGTCTAGCCGAGAGGAACAGTCGCACTTGGCTCCTTTCGGTAAATAGTCGTGAAGGACCAATGTGCGACATAAGTCGACACTAACCAGTGTCGACTAGTGCACCATTTCTCGGAGGCTCACTGTGTGGTGGCAAGTGGTGTGACGCGCGGGGCGCCCACGTACCAGCGACGAATAGGATGACCTGTAG